>VXAZ01000546.1:2003515-2043813 GCA_013399875.1 Gymnorhina tibicen
AAGCGGCGGAGGAAGCTCCGCTCCGCTCCGCCCCCGGCCTCGCCGCGCCGCTCCCCGCCCCAGCCGCAGCCCGGGCGGCTCCCCGCGGAACCCGGGGCAGCCTCACGAGTGGCAGCGGGGGTGGTGCTGGTTCGGGGACACGACGCGTCTCCCGGGTGGGAAGGGCGGTGGGCAAGCGGGGCCGCCCGGGAGCGCACCGGGGCCCACTGAGAGGCAACAGGTAGCGACAGGTCTGGCTGCAGGGCACCCTGGAAACTCAGGGCAAGGAGGGTGCAGAGGGTGGGGTGACCTTCACGTCTGAATTTTGCTGAAAGACACGGAGATGTTGCGCTGGGTTTGTGCCCGCGGGCAGTGCGCTAAGAGGAGGTTTGCCAGCGCGCAGGGCTGTGGACAGTCGTGCCCAGAGGTTATGCCGCAGGGTCTGGGCCCTGCGTGGGTTTCCGAAACAGCCACCGTGGGAGCGACTGGAAGGAGAACAGCATCAAATGTGCATATCCCCGCCGAGGACAGGCAGAGTAAAGCGTGTCCAGCACTCGAGGCAGGAGCTAGTGGAAACTGGGTTGGGTGCCTCTGGGTTTGAGTGTGGGAGGCTGTGCAGAACTGGAGAGTCAAGTGGAGAAAAGGTGAAATGGAGAAAGAGTCCTAAGAGGTGAAATGAAGGAAGTTGCTGAGGAGGGGTTGAGTGAATGCAGCCTTGAAGACAAAAGGAGAACTGAATGTGCTGCTTCCCACCTTTTCACCAAGCTGCGGGAGTTTGCCAAGCTTGATCTGTTTGACCTCAAATTCTCAGTCTTTCACAAGATGGCTAGTGGATGCTTCCTATTTCAGCAAACAAGCTAGTGTGTTCTCTCTTTTTGTACATTGTATGATCCAGGGTCAAATTAAAACCATAAAAATGCATCTTCCCGTGAATATGCATTTCATATGACAAGTGTTCTGGTGCTTCATACTGAATGCTTTAAGGTCCTTATGGTGATACATGCAGTAAGTGGAGATTAACTGTGGTCATGATTTTACTACAGATAAAATATACAGCAAATTATACTTCAAAAGATAATTTCTAGAAGTAGTGTATTCTATCCTTACCTTGTGGGAAATGGAAAATGCGTAAAACCTCAATTCATATATAGATATACTGCTTCAGACAGACAATTTGCAAATGCCTGTCAAGGAGGCCATATGGAGAGGCTGGCAGAAGGGCAGCTAGTGAACCAGTTATACATGCCAAGTTCAATTTGTCACACTTAACAGTACCAAGAAATATTTTGTTCCTGTTTTGAGAAGGAAAACTCTTTATTAGTAAAGATTCAACAATATACTCCTCAAAATGCATCTTTTATGAAAAGGTCCAGCATGCCTGCTTTTAAAGAATAGAATTGCTGGTATGTAACATATCTACAAAGGTATGCAGTAAATACGGAATATTTACTCATTTAAAATGTGTGGAACAGAAGGACCCTCATTTCTCCACTCACATATGTCTTGGCCATTAGTCCTTGTGGCTAGAAGACCGACAGCTTTCAAAACCAGAACTAGGGTTTTGTTTCGAAACTGAAACATTCCAAACTGAAACTAGGGATCATAGAATCATAGAATATTCTGAGTTGGAAGGGTCACACAAAGTTCGAGTCCAACCCCTGGCTGTGCACAGTACAGCCACAAGAATCACACACTATGTGGCTCAGAGTATTGTCCAAACACTTCTTGAAGTCTCGTGGGTCTGGTGCCATGACCACTTCCTTGGGGAGGCTGTTCCAGTGCCTGACCACCCTCTGGGTGAAGGTTTTCATAATATCTAACCTAAACCTCCTGTGATGCAACTTTATGCCATTTCCTCACACCCTCTCACTGGTCACCAGAAAGGAGATCGGTGCCTGGAGCACATCTCCTGTGTCTGTAAGGGGACAGTGACAGTGGTGAAAGTAGTGCAGGCCAGTGCTAAAATCACCTTTTCTCCTTGGTGTAACACTCAGAGGCTGGGGGTTTTTTTAATTAGATTTGGCATCCAAATTCCTCATCTCTGTATTCTCTCCCAGCCTTTGGTACTTTCAGGCGTCTCAACAGTTTGGGTTGGCTGGTAAAATTCACCCTGCCCAGGCAAGGCAGCAGTTGCTGGATGTACCAAAACCGGAGGCGGTGTCTGTGTGACCTGGCTGCCTCCGCTGCCGGCAGGTGCCACGCGTGGCCACCCCGGCGGCACTCCCTGATCCCCTGCGGGGGCCGGCGGCGACCAAGGCTCCGAGCCCCCGCCCCTGTGGAGAGGGCGGTGTCTCCTCCCCGCCGGCAGGGGCGGGCGGCGGGGCTGGGCCGGGCCTGGCTGGGCGGCCGCCATCGCCGGGACGGGCCGGGATGGGGCTCGGGGGCTGGTGGCGGGTGGCGCGGGNTCCGTGTGGCCGCGTTTGGCGGCGCTGCCCCGTCCCGAGCGGGTCTGACCTGCTGTGCCTCTCCGCCAGGCCCCACCTGCCGCAGCCTGTGCGCCGCCGGGGAGCCGAACCTCTCCTACCAGGAGCTCAAAGACTTGAAGAAGGCCAACATCCTGCACATTGACGTGCGAGAGAGGTGGGAGATCGACAGGTTTGGGAAGATCCCGGAGTCCATCAACATACCGTGTAAGTTGTCAACGCCGCTGTGTGCAGGCGTCGGGTGTTCCGTGTTCCTCCCGGCTGGAATGGCCAAGGCTGCGGTCAAGTGGTGGTGACTGAGCAAAGAGGAACGGTGCTAGAAAGCTGATGGCATGTAATGAGGCTGAATTTTTCCTCCAGAGGAATTGGAAGTCTTGCAATGTAAACCTGTCTGTGGATGGAGAATAAACAATACCTTGTTTTCTGTATTTCCCAGTGGGTGAATTAATGGAAGCTCTACAAATGGACCCAATGGAGTTCAAGGAGCAGTATAATCAAAAGATGCCATCCAAGTCAGACCCTGTGGTATTCTCCTGTTTGGCAGGAACAAGAAGTAAACAAGCACTTGCTTTTGCCATGTCCTTGGGTTTCAGCAGGTATGACTTTGTGTGTAAGGATGGGATTAATGCTGTTTCCCTCCATGAAGCAGAACACATACTCACCTTGTGGGCAAGGGTAAAAATTTACATGTGGAATATGAACAAAATGATTGGTATTTGAGTTAGACACCTCCTCTTGTCTCCACTGAACCCTGAAAGATGCCAGTGGATGTTCCAGCAAAGTGAGGTGTACCACCCTCTGAAACAACCCCTCAGCAGCTCTGCACATGTGCTGCTGGTGACACAAACTGCTCCAAGACCACGCTGCCACTGAAGGGTCCTTCTGCCTCTAGGGCTCCCTTGCTGAGATGCTTCTTCCTTATGCAGTGTCATAAGCACTAGTTCTGAGATGCAGGAAGATTGGAAAGGTGGAGAATTGCTTGCTTTGGTAGAAGTACAATCTTAAATTAAATAGTTTATGAAACCACACCCTTTGTTGAATTGCAGTTCTACCTGTACAGTTCAGTGTTGACAAAGGACACCTTCACTTCCTGTAAAGCTTTAGATTATTTGCCAGGAGTAAAGCAGTGAAGGCAATAGCTAACAATGACATTATGAGAGTGAAATCAAATGCAGCATTTGGTTTGCAGAATTGTTAAAGCTACCTTTGGAAGGTGCCTCGCTGTCTTGAAGACTGCAGATAAAATCTAAGACATTGGTTATTTGCTCATGTTTTCACTGAACTGCAATTCATGAACTGGAATATTCCTATTAATTCTAGTCAAAAGCATGAAAGCATGTGCTTGTTTCAAAGTGCAAAATATCCTCCATTACCTGTTTTTCATGCTGCCTAATTGAAGGAGTCAGTATGGTTTTGCATGGTGGGTTTTTGTTTTCCAGAGTTTAGTTTTGTGCAGGTTTATGTTGGACCTATAGAGTATGTAGGTGTGCAAGGAAGTAAAGATCAGTGTGCCAGGTTTATCTGGTGACATCTGAAGTATAAGACATCATAACATGTAAACCTCCCACTGCTGCGAGTCTGTTCTCAATTTTTGAACAAGAACTGGCAACTGTTTCATTGATCCAGCTGCTATTTCTTGCTTGATGTTTGAACTCCAGCATTGTCATCTGGAAGAAAAGAGTTACAGAGTACACTGCATGGAAGCAGGCAGTATTAGAGTACAAGGAATGTCCATCTGGCTCATTGAAGCTAGGTACAAGTGTATATGGTTGCACAGAATTTCTGTGTTTTCTCTTTTTTTAATCTGTTTTTTGTAGGATTTGTTTGTGGGGTTTTGGTTTGGCGTATTTTTTTTTTACTTTTGGTTTTGGTTTTTTTGCTGTGTCCTCTTAAGAGACAGTACTAAGAAGGACTCTTCTTGAGAAAGGTATCTTTTGCATATTTTCAGAGTCCAGCAGTATGCTGGTGGCTTTGATGACTGGGTGAAACATGAACCTCCAGAAAAGAAATGAAGATGAGTGCCCCAACCCTTACCCATCAAGGCTTCAGGATGGTTTGTAGGTTTTAGCAAACTGTATGCATTCCACTTCCATAATAAAGCTCACTACTGGCTTACTGTGTAAATGGACATTCACCTTCAAATAGCCATGCATATCAACTGCTTGGTTTAAATTACACCCAAAGACTACAACACCAACAGAGGACATTAAATTTGTTCAGCCTTTCAACCTTTACTTTGGGTTATGGTTTTAGTGAATGCATGTGAAGAGAACCTAAGTGCTGATTATGTTTACTTTTTTGTATGATGTAGTTTATGGCTGTTTAAACTAATGATGATAGGACAAATAAAATTATTATTTCTCAAATATCTGTGTCGGGTAGTTTGTTTAGAATAGTCAAATTGCAGATATTCTAATGGAATTAGGGTGACTGCCCTAAGCACAGGTTTATTAAACTTCACATGTAGATGAAGTTTTAAAATAGTTGCTGTGTCATCAAAGAATACAAGTAGAATACAAATTTTTAGGTTTGTAATATGTGATTGTAAGACCAAAACATCATTACCGGTCAGAAAATACTAAACAAAACTGTCCTGATGCTAAAATACTCACTGTTGAAAATGCTGTATGATTCCTCATTTTAAAAGTATATCCACTCTTACATGTAGATCTCCTTCTGAGCCCAGAATGCTGTAAGATTCAGTGAACAACTTCTGTTCTCTCAGCAGCTCCGTATCAAGTGAGAACATGCCTATAGTTGAAGTTACTATTACAGAGATGTAATCGTTTTAGGCTGGAAAATTAGAGGTGTCCAAGGAAATTACTAAACTCCCTTCCTTCTTTTATGTACAGTAAGTTTCATGTCTTAACTTTAAAAAACATAGCAACCTGTCCCCACCTAAAAATTTGCATAGTCATAACTTTAAGTTTGGGGGGGTTTTTTCATTTATTTAATGCTGTAGCAGCTCAGGGAAACTTGCAAAGGTGAATTTCTTTGACCTCTAGAAAGCTAAAGTTGTAGCACAGACGTTCTGGACTGTGTAGGACATCTGGAAAAATGAATGAAATTTCTGATATTGCAAGCAATTTGTGCTTATCCTACAGTTCTTCCATTCTGGCAGTGCAATGTGCATGGTTAGAAGAGGTCCTAAAAAATACACCCTCTCAACTTTAGAGAACTGAGAAGCAGAAAACAAATGTCACTAGAATTTTCTCTTCAATCATTGGTTTACAGAAGAGAACCGCTATAGGTGGCACAGCCAGCTGTGTGCTGCCCTGAGGGTGTCTCTTACAGAGGTTTTTGTGCTCTCATCTTTGCTGATAAGTAGAGACCCTTTGGTGCAGCAGTCACAATAGTGAGTCATGAGTGCATTTTGCTTCCAAGTATCATTGACTTTTTAGAGGTCTTATTGCTGTACTTTATTCCAATCCATTAAGAAAACAAACAACTTTTAGAATTTAGACTAATTTCCAAAATACTGGTTTAGTTTAACTGATGAATTAATGAGAGCAAGATGAAATTAAAATGCCAGGATGAGCATAAGTATTACCTTGCTGAGATCAATTACTCTGCAGTTCTTGCTATCTTACTCTGAAAAGCTCTTTTTCAGACTGGATCAGGAGGAGTAATGGATGCCAGCAGTTTCCTTGGAGTTAGCCAAATCCTGTGATCTATTAATTTTGCCTGTTTAACATGACCTAGACTGTCAGTTTCACAATGCAACGGGCATGTGGTCAAGGGAACAAGAGAAACCCACTGCTGGCTGTGTTGTGTCAGGCTTCACCAGGACTAATGATGCCTTTTGAAAATCATTAAGGTCAGACTGTGTAGAGGATTTCAGAGCCACTGAAAATATTTAGCTAAATGTGTAAGTCATCATGCTTAACTGTATTGATCAAGCCACCAAACTTCAGCATACAAATGAACAAAGCAAGGCAATCTAATCAACTAAACAGTCAGTACTTAAGTCATGAGCAGCCAGTGCTTCCTCTGTAGCTACATTAACATTTGTTGGAACACCTAAAACTACATAATCACAAAAAATGAACAAGTTATACTGTGTCATACCAAGATCTATCTAGCCCATTATTTTCTGTTTGGCAGCAACTGGTAATAAACATCTGAGGAAGAGCATAAAACAGGATTAGTATGTAGTGATACAATCTCCAGATTACTCTCATTTACAACTCAGAGTGCTTCAGGCTTTGCATGTTTTAGTATACTTGGGTATTTGTAAATTTTAAACAGACACAGCAGTGGTGAGAAATCTTTCCTTTTGTTGCTTCCCAACTTGCCAAGTATTCATTTCATTAGCTACTCTGGCTTCTTCTGTCAGAAGGGAGCAGCTATCACCTGGTAAGTCTTCATACCACCCATGATTCTTCTAGACCCCTGGCTGTCTTTTCTGAAGAGTTGTGGGTTGATTTTTTCATAATTGGAAAACTACTGTATACCTCTTTTTTATTTTCCTTTTTTATTAATCATGGTAGTTTTTTGCAAAATGTTTCTCAAACTATCTGTAGCTTGTCAAATTAGATGATTGTTTCTAATTTTCTTTTCAAATTACAGAGTTTGGGTTAAGTAACTTGTCTGATCCAGTTTGTTTCCTTCAGGATTTTTCCTTAAGTCTTTTTGGCATAGATGGCTTGTGTTTGCTTTGACACTTCAGAGTCACCTGTTGCCATATAATCTGTGAAGACTTTCAGCTACCTCTCTTTCAATGAGATAGCACATTTTTATGCACCTCTCCTTTGAAATGAAGCACAAGAAAGGTGATTTTTTTTGTCTGCTTAGTAGCAAGACTGTTGAATTCCCATGATGTTCCATCTCCTGTTGTTCAAAATTATATCTTTTTAAAACTGTCTTCACTGAATCCAGCTCTTTTGACTGCACTTTATTGCCTTTCACTCTTTTTACTGGAATCAGAGCTGATAAAATTAGCCTCATCTTTCCAGTAGAGAAATGCCTTAAGAAACTTCCAGGTACCATCAAGAAGTGCCCGATATTCTAGCTCTGAGTTTTAGGTCCCATTGTGATTTAGGTGTGAAGTAAAGCCTGCAAAGGCTCTTGAGCAGCAAGAAAAAATTTGATCACTCTAGCCAGACTTCTTCATTAATTCCCCAATTCCAAAACATGCACTTTCTTGGCAGATAATGTGGTATATGTGAGAAGACTGATACTTACCTAAAGAATAGTTCCTGTTTTAAGAACTCCACACAACAGAGGCCAAGTTGCTTTGATTTATTTCTATTCCCCAAGTCCACATTACAAATAGCACATTTTAGACTTCAAGAAATGAAAGCAAAATAGCCAAATTCCACTTCATCAATCAACTGTCTATAAAAGGTATAGATCAAATGGCAACCAAGTAGCAAAGACCAAAATGTATATATTTCCCACCTCACCAAAGTGTTTGGGGCTGGTTCACCTAACGGTTTATGGAAATAACCTGAACAGAAATAAATGCTAGTAGCCTAACGGGCTACATACAAAAACACTTCAGTTATATTTCACTGAATGACCAGCCAATTACAAAGACAGGTAGTTGCAAAAACAGGTGAGGTTTTTTTAAGGGGACAGTTTTTTGAACCAAGACGCATCACAGAGCACGTTTCCAAGAATCTCCCTCCAGTATTTCAGAGCAGTGAAATGTGTTGTTTCAGAAAAACAAAAAACAAAACACAAAAAAAGAACAATGTTACTGAACTTTACCATTCAACTTTTATACTTGGGCAAGTTGGCATTATCATTAAAAATAAAGTTGTACACAACTTAATTAGAAACAAAGTTTTCTAAGAAATCAAGAAATCAATTTAGGCCAATTCCTGTCTTTAGTGGGATATCTGCCTGAGTAAGGAACGCAGGATATGGCCTTCTGTTTGAAGGAATCTCGTTTTCTCCAGCACAAAGTTAACCAAGGAATCCCATTTCAGTTATTCTAGAGTTGCTCCTAAAATCCCAATTAAAATTAGCCAGTATGAAGCTCACCGAACACGTGATCCTCTTAAATAAACTCTCTAATGAACCACACAAATTCACACTTAACAGTGAAGGCAGACTAACAGTGTATATCTTTTCTACAAAAAAAATCCACCATAAAAAATAGCAATAATATCCAGATTTGTACTTGATTGTGAAATATCCCGATTGTACCATACAGTACATTCATTTGAAAAAAAAAAAAATCCTAGTATTTTGGGTTTTCTTAATCCCTAACACTTGAAATGTTTCAGAAAACTGCAGAATCACTATACATATTGCACTTCTCTGTAAGCTGGGCTACTATGTATCATGGCAGAAACAACCAAGTATATCTACTGCGAAATACAGCTTTTTAAAATCCAAAAATAGAAACGGACTCTCTTTCCTGCAGCTTTCATTAGAACTGTAACAATATTCTTTACAGGCTCTTTTAGGTATTTGTTTCTGAAGGACTGTGTGTTACTTGTTGCAGAATCTGTATTTATTTTTTTTAAATCAACAAAACTGAAGGTAACGGATAGATTCAACATACAGTGCACTATCTTCCTTCAGTCACAAACAAAATGAAGACAACACAAGTCATTAATACAGTTACGCTTAGGCCTCAGGTTACTGTCACTCTAAAAATAGTTCACTTCAATGCAAATAAAACCAATAATGAACTATTTGTTTCGAGTGAAAAATGTTAATCTTTTGCAGCTTGGTTTAAAGTTTGATTCCTTACACTGAAAAATCTTAGCACATTTGCTCCAGCGTCAGAGAAAATGATGTCGTTTTAGAGAAAAAGCTTTCAAAATGCTTGACACAAACAAGCTATTTATTCTTTGAGTTCTTTGTCAGAGATGTTACTAAAACCTTCTGTCCATTTCATGAACACAGGAAATATCGCAGGATGTCTTGAGTCAAAGTGGTCCATAAAGAAATTCTTTGGAATGCCTTAAGATTGGCTATAACTAGAGTTCTGGCTACCATTTGGACCCTGTTCTCCTTCACTGTTGAAGAAAAAAAAAACATTTCTCTTCAATAAGAAGCATCATAATACATTTTTATACTTTTTTTTTAAATTAAAAAAATACAGTATTCTGAAAGTAATAAAAACCTTTTGAAGGAAAATACTTCAACCTATACACAAATAGGTCAAATATTCTGCTCAGTTTCATAAAAAAATGCAAAGGTTACTCTCAGCATGCATAAATAACTTCACCATATTTACGTGAATAGTAATTTCAATATATGCCCATGAAGCTGCTTGCTGAATCTACTTCTGAAGTCAACACTGCAAAGTTCACATTACACAAGCATGTGCACAGGAATTTGCATGTGCAGATTCCCAACAGTGATATTTAATCACAGTAATTAAATACGACATTAAGCAGGCCCAGTTCCACTGAATCTGGCCCAGCCTCACTGGGGTTCCTTACATTTGCTGAGCTGTATTGATCACACTCTAATCACATTAACACTCGCCCTAAGACAATGAACGTTAATGCTTCCCACTAGCTCCTGAACAACTGGGCTGGTTTTGTATCAGAAACATCTGACTGTAAAACATACACCATACCCTGAATTAAACATTTACACATTCTGAAGACAGTAGTCTAGTTTTTCCATATGAAAGATGTAATAAGGAAGTAAAGTACCTGTTTGGAGGTGGTTTTGGTTTAGGCATTTTACCAAGAATAGTAGCCATCTCTTTCCTCTCATCAAAGTTCTTCCACTGCTCATACAGCTTCAGAATAACCCTGATTATTTCTAAAATCTGTATTAGAAAGAAAAGAAATCCTATGGTCAGGCACGATAGTGATTTTACCTTTGGCATAGCCAATTTAAGTGTGCAATTAACTCAACAGGCCCCAAACTGAAACTAAACAACACAATTTTCATATTATAAACAGAGCTGTCTCACTTAATCTGGTCGCTATAAAGCATTTAATTAGTTTTTTGATTTAATTGTAAATCGAAGCCTGAACAGAATACTTTCCCTTTCAACTGTATTTACTGCATTTCTTCCCCTGCAAACTAAATACCTTTTTTTAAATTTATTTATTTGCAACTACTGTTACAGCTTATAACTAAGCTCCTGGGAAAATACAGACACCAGGCAGCATGACTGCAGCTATATGACCATGGATTATCAATACAGTAATTGATGATTATCAATGTTCTATATGTATTAGGGGCACAGTGCGGGAAACAAAAGCCCAAACCCACAAAACATTAATGTGAATTCTTTCCTTCCAAGAAACAGAGACAAAGAGTTTTTAAATACTTCTTATATGCTTAATAAGAATTGTTGACACTTCATATTTTCCTTCTGGAAGCATAAGCATTACAGTTTGGATGCTTTCTATCTACCTTAATTTCCTATTAAATTTCTAGTGCAATATTCTATATAAAAGCTGGAGAATGTTTCATTCATAGCATGTTTCATCATTCTCTAAATTAATAAAGTAGACGTCTTTCTTCTTTATAATACATGAACTTTGTTTAAGTGCTAGCTAGAGCAATATACTTCCTTGAAACAGAAGTCATAGTTGGTGAAGAAGTCCATGGTGTTCATGTGCAAAAATCAAACTTAAACTTTATCACTGACATGAGAACCAATACATGTAAACATTCAAATATGTTCATTATCAAGCTTATGGTAATTTTATCTATTAAATATAGGTTGGTTCTCCTTTGCTGTCAGTTTATTATCACCCTGCCTTTAAATGCATGACAGCATAATTCACAGAGCTCTTGATGCAGCATAGCATCCACATAGTGTTTAAATTTCAAGATAAATCCTGGAATACAACCACAATGCCATAACATCAGTGGGATAAAGGGCAATACCAAGGGCACAGAGGGAAATGGTACATCTCATCCATAACAGGCTATTTAATTCCAGACACTCAGTTTCAAAAAAAGACTCAAAAAAATACGTGCTAAGTGAAACAGTGTGATAAGGAATATGAGTACTACTTTGATTTGCTTGCTGGAGCTAAACAAAGGTTAAAGAAGCCAACCTAAAAAGTAAAAGAAACTAGTAAAGATGAAGAACATTGTTAGTATAAGGACAACTGCACCCTGAAACCTAATAAATCAATGATGTGGATTATTTGACATGGAATTTGCATTAGCAGGGAACTCATCTAAATGATTTTGGTGTCTCCCTGTTTAGCACTGATTGAAGTCACGGTGCTGGACATCCTGAAAGTGTCAAAAATGTTCTACACTATGCTATACTCTGCACATGTACAGGGAGAAAATGAATATGGTATGTTGGCATGATGCCAAAAGATGAATCAGAAAATCAGATGCACTTGAACTCAAAAGTCAAACTCGTGCTGGCAATCTTGTATAATGGAAAGACTCTGGGAATTCTTTTTCTGGCAAACAATGTAAAAGATACTGTCTGGAAAATGGCAACACCAGCAATGCTCTTCTTTTATGCAATGGTTTTGTCTTGACTTTCAGAGCAGGGTGATAACCAAATAACCTAACATTGTCTCCCTTCCAAAGAGATCTGCCTAACTGCAACAGTGTCTAACAAGATCACTGAATTAAGCTCAAACCAGTATTGCAGATGTGTAAGACAACCACGACTACCATTTCTGGTCAGTCCATAACAAATGGTGGGAATAAAAACAGAGTACCTTTTCCATATCAACAGACAGCTCAGCAAACCATTGCCTTGCATCCTTCTGCTGGACAACACAGGCCACATGTAGGCAAGCTGCAAAGATCAGGTGACATGGATATTGAACAAAGATACACTCCTGATACAGTTAGAAACATTCAATTTTTTATAAACCCTACACAGTTCAACAGAGAAAAGTTGGGATTAATTATCTGACTTTTCTTTAAGACTTTTTAAGCTGCAAGGCTACAGTGTCAGTGCTGTATGAAACACAACCTGAAGCACCTTATGAGGGCACTCTGAGGAATACCTGTGATGGGACAGTGCACAGATTACACCCAGTTAAACATGACAGAAGACATTACTTGTTACTTACCTAGAGCTATCATGAAAGGAGGGTACAGCAGACAAAGATCAGTTCTATATGTGTCATTCACTATCCTCCTGTGCAAAAAAGAACTTGTAAGTATCTCCCTACTCACCTTTAGACTATATTACTTCAAAAACTGCTATCAGTTTGCAAATATTTTGTCAGTTTTCCAGATGGTCAAAGCAATGAGGCTGCAGGGCAAAACATCAAGGAAAGAGATCTTTTCCCTTGTAAAAATCTCTTAAAGCCTTTCTATTTTTTTCTTGTAGTCACAGCAGAAATTTATTTGGAAAACTGTTTTAGTACCATAAATGTCTTTCTGCAGCGGATGTTGATATATACCATTAAATAATATCTGTTTCACAAATAAGTAAAGGCAAGCATAAAAGTAGTACTTCTACTGTCTTTCTGCATTTGAAACAGTTCAAGAATATGAGTTCTGCTAACACAGCTAGAAAACTCTATATATTGTTTCTACCTCCTATGACAAGCTACAACAGAAAGACAATGTTGACAGAAAGAAATTTCCTCTACTCATAGTCACCATTCAGTAATGTTAAAACTGTGCTATTAGAGCTAGTCTAAAAAATAAAAATTAGACCACTGCAAAGTAAAATCATTACAGGGTTAAAGACAGAATAAGCTAAGTCAGGGACATACACCTGCACAGGTTAACTAGGGCATCCTTTGTATTCAAATATGGCTAAGCCTGCTTGGTTCAGCAAAAGCTTAACCACTTTTGAAGCATAACTGTTAAACACTTGCTTTCTTGATGAAAGGAGAAACTATTTCCATTGTCTTCATTACCATGCGAGAGGTAGCAGCATGTCTTCTTGGCCCATATCTTGCACATATTGGAGCAAAGGTCTATAAGGATGATATACTATCAAACAGCAGTCCTAGGAAAAATGTCAGTGGGATAGAAGTTAGATTACAATGCAGAGCATGTTGTCAGTTCATATTAAAACATTTGGTTTACAAGTCAATTACTGATTATTTTTTTAAGCAGCATTCTGACACCTAGTCCTGCTCTAATGAGGGCAGTGCTCTCTCTAGAATACCATTACACAGCACGGTTGCCAGTCTGTCAATGTCCTTCCCCTAAGAGACACAGAAAGCCACATCTGCAGCACACTGAAACCGCATTTGCTTACAAACCCGTAATTCCCACTTGGAAATACAAAATGCTGCCAGAAAACAGTCTGCTACTAAATACCATACATGGAAAGCATGCCAAAATAATTGACACTGGTTTGGAAAGAAAGAAAAGAAAAATTCCACTGCTCTCAAATCCCCTCATTTCAGGTCCAGGTAAACAAGAAGGAATAATCCTCTTGCTGAAAGCAGCCAACTGTATGGATACTACAGGGAAAAGGCACATTAAGTTACATGTGCTGAACACTTATGTGAAACACTGTTACTCCACACACTATATGTTGCACCACATACTGGAAAAATAAGTGAATCCCTAAAACATAACTTCTTGTAAATGCAGTTGCTTATGCTAAAACTCCTGCATACAAAAACTCAAGAGTCACTGCCATGTATAGGCAAGGTATCAAGGACTAAATCTAAACAGGAATCTAAAAACTGTATTGAAACAACTTGTAGGCACAAACAAAAACTTTGATCTGACCTCCTCTGTGTTCAGTTCCCAAAATATATTCTGTCATTTGCTATCTAACTCACTAAGCTGCTCCCTGGTTTCTCTCTCCCTTTCTCTGCACCTGAGCAGAACTACTCCAGTAGAGTAGTACTAGAGTTCAGTACTTAACCCATCCAAGTCCAAGCCCCATGCAGAAATTAGGCACCACTTTACCCAAGCCCCCTAATAAGCCTGGGTTGCATCCTTTCAGCTACCCCAGAAAACACAGCAATGGGGTAGCTACTCTTATAAAAAGCAGGTATGGCTCCTTTCTTTGAAAGGGTCTGGAAGAAAATGTCCCACTGTGCTCCTTTCATCCAACAGCCTAATAGTTACAGCACCATCTCAGAAAATGGGAGGCCTGAATTCAGTTTCTTCCTCACAGGATTCAAGCCCACATCTCACTTCCTAGAAGATTACTCTAATTATGAGGTTTTTATAGACTAGCCTGAATGGGGTAGTACCCACACCTTGTGCTAGAACATATATGTGTAGCCCCAGATCTTCCAGGCAAGAAGAAGAGGGCATAGAAAGAATACAACTCTTTATGGTCATGACTGGCCATTCCATCTACGGAAAAAGGACACGGACATCCCAGTCTCTGCATCAAGACTTAGATACAGTTACCTCTCTCCCAAAACCAGAAGCAGTTCCACCAAAAAACCCAACCTACCATTAATTCTAAGAGATAGAATTCACATTCTAGTATCTGTAAAGAAGCAAAACCACAGTTAATAAGCAGCATGTTTAAGGCAGCAGAAAGAATTAACTGACATACAGTCTAACATCACAAATGCACAGGAATTCTCAACAACTATTTCCAACAGTCCTAAACACATTTTATCTGAAACTACAAAACCAAACAAAAATAAAACTATTATTGGCTATTGTCTTACCACCATTATAACTTAACTCCAGCCATAATAACAATCAATTTAAGTATTTTGCATGAAGTTTGCTATGAAAGACTGCTTCACTGGCAGCACTTGTCTGATTTATTTCAACACCTGGTAGCAGCAAATTGTTCCCAGTGCATAAAAACTTCACAGCAATAGAGAAGTTCTTTTGTAGAATTAGAGCTTCTTCATCAGGCCACTAACATGCCAAATAGCCTTCAAAGCATTTTCAGATTTGATTTCATATGAAATATTCTGTCCAACTGCAGCAATTAAATCAGCCCTCACTCTCAATAGAGGTGGTGATGTATTAGTGACATCAAGGAAAAGACTGGACTGCTTCGGCTCTACAAAAGCAGTACTCCACAATGTATTTCCATTTGCCTTTATCTGCAAAATAGCAGTGCAGTTTTATTGTAAAGTCTTAGGTATTTTATATTTTGATGTATCATTTGACTTTCTAGATTGGGTGAAAAGCAAACCAACAAAAAGGTAGGATTTGTTACAGTCAATCTAAAACTAATTAGATATTTAACTTTCAAAATTCTACAGCACAGGTCAAAATTGGTTTCAAGAAAAACTACGAAACTTCTCAGCATTGTGACTGAGAAGACCTTGAAAGCCACAGGTAAATTTAAATTTTAAGTAATAAAGAAAAACTATTTTCCCAGAGCCATTAAATTTTACAGGCAAAAATAAAACTGCTTTCTGTAAGCCAACTGCTCATGTGTGCAAGCTTGGAAGCATTCCAGGTGCAAAGGCCATTTACTTTCCCTGGAGCAATGTATCTGTAACCAAGAATATTCAATAAAACCTAAATCTCTTTTATCATCATGTTACAGAAAAACTACCATTTCAGTCACCCTATCACATCACTTGTCTTTCCTGTCAACAATTTAAGGAAAGGAGGTTATGTAAGATTTTTATTATTTTTAAAAGTAACTTTCCCAGTATTCTATACAAAACTAATCATGAACAACCCTGACATATGAGTATAAAAATATTTCTTAGAATCTAAAAGGCAGAATTTCCTGCTAACAATTATTAATTTATCTGATTGAGTTGTATTTCAAATAGCATACTTACATGGTTCATCCTATAAGGAAACTCCTTTGGAAAGGCATATGAAAACCTAGTTTTCACTACAGTAAACAAAAAAAGTATATTAAAAATAATGTAATTAATACTTTTACTTCTTTCCCTTTCTATTCATTCATCTTTATATAGCCTTTCATATCTATCTGGCAGCAAAACTGCTTTTAGTACATAAGGTTTGTATTTCAAAGAGAAGAGATAAGTTATAAGATTTAAGATCCTGAAAGGGAAAGAAAAATATACCTGAAACGCAGATTTGCACAGATACTCAGCCAGACATTTGACTGCCACTTTGGACACCATTAAATTTTCTGGTTAACCACCAACAAGCTCAGGGACACCTAACTTCCCACAAGCCATCTTTCACAGAGCTATCCAGCTACTGACGTTCAGGATCCCAGTTCCAGCACTAAATCCAAATGGAATTTTCACATGGGATTTTTTACATAGATCCTTCAACATGCAAGATTTTAAAAGAACTAATGCAGCCTTAAAAGCAAGCCCAAGGGCAGGGTGAGGGAGCTCAGCCAGATTTCTTGCAGGTCTACAATATAATAATGATCTCCAATTGAGATATCTAATTAATCTTCATGTATTTTACAAGGAAAATGAGTACAGTTCATGCACTGATAAGACGCATGCTAATAGGCAAAACGAGAGTGATTTCATGTTAGAATGCTGAACAAAGGAAAACAAGAACACTTGAAGATGAGGATTTGAGATTTGTACAAATGAAACATTTTAAAATCTATTTTAAGTCCTTTTCCTCCAAGGAAAACAGGTAACATTTAACATCCTGGAAGTGGACAATATTCCTTACATTAATGACAGACAGTATATTATTAAATTATTATATCGATACTACTTCCAGAAAATCAGTATGACATTCACTTCGAAGAAAAGACAGCATCAGTCCTCTGGACCAAAGAATTCACCATTCAGACCTATGGACTTTGCTAGGAAATTTGCTGTAGGACACCAAGACTGGGCTACTGGTTGGAAATTTTAATTATTTCAAGAAAGAGAAGAATTAATAAAAGGGTTTCTCAAGACATATGCAAAGTGAAGAGCCAGATGGTTAAAAAAAAATACCACTTTGGGAAAAATCCCACAAAGCAAGCTGCAGACACAACCACTAACTGGAGCTGTCCTTTTAGTGAGACGTGTAAACAGAGCAAAAACCTTTTGAGGAGGTTGTTGAAAACCAGTCTGAGATTATCTTCCTTACAAATGGAAGCAAGTGTTACTAACTTCATGCTTCTACCTACCTAAAAGTAAGCAAACCTCTTAAACCAGCCATTATTACATCACCCCTTTTGTTAGCTTGCTTTTGGTTTTACTTGTCTTGCCTCATCTTTTCTTGCCTTTTGTATTAAGAGCTCCCAAAAACTGCTGTGTGCTACTGAAGCAACTCTGGCAAAGGAAAACCAGGTAGAATAAAAGAATAAATGCTTGGAGAAAGCCTGTTGCGTTTTGCCCCCACTTCCATGAAGTGCACAGTACTTATCAGTGCCGACAGCACTTCTAGTCTGAAGGAAGAGCTGTGGGGAAAATCTTCTACAGGATCCTGAGACTGGGATTTCGAGAAACAGCACAGCTAAGAACTAGATGTCTAAGTATAATCAGCTGCTGCATATTTACCAAAATCCATCTAACTTTCTCACTGATGCCTCAAAACTTCCACACAATGATGCTTCTGATGTAAAAATAGCAACTCTCAGTGCTAAATCCAGTACTAGTCTTGGTCATGCTGGCACTGAAGATGTATTCCAGTTCCTGGTGGCAGAACTGTCACACGGCCAGCCCCATGGACTGATACACTCTCTGCATGTGGAGGCTACAGATGCAGCCAGTCACCTGTTCCCCCAATGGCTACGAGGGATTTTGACAGCGCTGACCTACATTTGGAAGAGCACAGCCAGAAACTGCCCACTGAGAGCAGCTGGACCTTCTGGGTCAGAGAATAGCGTTCAGCTAAGGAAGACATCACTTCAAGATTTTGAGGGATGAGATGTAAGTTACATGAACTGGGAAACACCAGGCAAGTGGGAAAGATAAAGAATTAAGTAACTACAGTGTAATTTTACTGAATTTATTGTGAACAATAGGTTGTAAAATGTATTTTTAGAAAAAAATATCATGTGCAAAGACTAATTTTATGATGGGGGAAAAAGGATTTAAAAAATTTTGAAGGTATACAGCCTACCAAAAATTCTTAAAACAGGTAATTCCATAGAGCCATACCTTTTACTAAACAGACAAAGCCATAAATTTCCAGTTCTATCTTTGAGTAGTTCAGAATTCAATTTACTACTCCAGGCTGTTTATAAATTTCAATAGTTTTATTTTATTACTTTGTTTTCACTTATGCCTGGCATAAGTTCCAACCATATTCAACCACAACTAATACAGGAAGGACCTTTCTGTTTCTGTATTTGGAAACAGAAGCTATTTATTCTAAATGGTTTTAACTGGCACTTATAGTCCCCCATGATTTGATAAAAAGCTACCTTTTAAAAACAAGCAAAGAAACCAACTCATCTCCCTACAGAAATACCTAACTAGAGTGTAATGAAAATTACTGATACTTACATACAGAAGTAGCAGCAGAAATCAACCTTGTATTTGAAACAACACCAAATTCCTGAAGAAAAAGAATGGTAAATGAGGTGAACCACCTGAAACACCATACTCACACTGTTATCAAATTAAAATAATGGCTTCTTACTAAACTGGGCTTCTTTTTGCAGTATTGTAGTATTTGGTTTTTTCCCCCACCCCTTTTTTTTTCCCTTAAGGTGAACAGGGTTAAACTCTTTACCTAAGAGTTATCTCATTGATTAGTTTCTTGGTTGTTTGCGAGGAACAGTAAAGATTTATGAAAGGTACTAAAGCCACAAAAGCTCAGCTGGCTAACATTCTTAATATAAAATAGACAAGAGGGCTTAGAGAAGGTATTTTTTTCCTTATCCCCTTTGGAGAGAAAATTGTCTTTAGAAACCTGCCATTAACTATCTTTTTTAGTTATGTTTTCATGAAGTCTTAGCTCCTGTGCTGAGACAGTCAGCAATCTGAAATTTTTCTGTATACAGTGTTCTTTCAGATAAGTCCATAGCTGAATCAACAGTGCTACAGCTGCAGAAAGTTATCTACAGTGCTAGAGTGCAAGTAATCTACAGTGCTAAAGTTGCAGAAGCTTTAGCGTAAGGAAGGCTACACAGACTTCTAATTTAAGGTACATCTATGTATATACACTCTACGTCTCTACACTCTATGTCTATGCCTTCTTAAAGGCTTATTTAACAGGTTGATAAAAAAGCACTCTCTCCAACACTCCCTCTCTTTTCCTTCATGTCTTCCAAACACTGAAAAGTGTCTGTACTTGTACAGACAACAGTATCGCACGTCAACGCTGGTTTAGTAGGACTGCTTCTACCATCCATTAAGTATTTGAGTTCCTTCTGTAAAATTCCTTACTGCTGACATATCACAAATTGTCCAATTTGACTTTTTTTCCATTACACAGACGCTTTTTCAAACAGCTGTAAAACTTGCTGCATAACAAAGGACTAACAGCAGCACCCAGCTGATGCTAACTCTTGGCCACATTCAAAGTGGAGTTCCAATGGTGGAGGCATGGAGCCCTCCAACCAGTATCCCTAATGGGTCACTTCCTCATGATAATTTCTCAAGGACAGCGCATGAGCTACAACGTACTTTTAATTCAAGTAATGAAAGTGTGGTAAACTCTGAGGATCCCTTGCTATACGAAACAGAACAAGATAATTAGGAAAAAAATTCCAATTATGTTTTAACGTTTGAGTAAACATAAATAAGGAAAAACACACCAGAAAGGAGACACTGCACAATTTAAGATATAGTGTATATAAATATGTAAACACTGTGTCACAGTGAAACAGCCATTTAAAATGGTTTTTTCAATTTTCAGAGGCACTTCAGGGTTAGTAATTCAGACAAATTTTGAAGGCCTTCTCTGTCTCCTTTTCTTAAATGCTATAGAAATCTATGCAAAAAAGAGAAGGTTTCAATCCCCAAAGCATGAAGAAAGACAAAAAATTTCAAAGTCCTAAACGTTTTCTTTCTCTCATACATCACATCATTTTACATTAAAAAATTGTAATACTTCATACCTCTACTTTGGATGCCAAAAACACACACGTAGGAGCCATTAATACTGGATCTATACTTTTTAGGGAATATCTGAAATGTTACAACAAAATTATAATATGTTGTTTCATACATGTAGAACGATTAATCTATTAAGAGCACCACACTTCCTTTTGAAAAAGCAAAGCTTAAGTTAACTTTATTAAGGCATAAAAGCTTTACACCATCCAGAAAACAAAAGTGGCACTGTTTTTAATACAGAACTGCATTTTTAAAGGGCTACCAAAATGTGCCTAGCAAATGTTTTATTCTTGTACCATCATAGTAAACAGTCCTACCTGGCATAGAATCTCTTGAAGTAGACTGTAGCAGTGGCAATAACTTGTTGTCTTAATTTAAGATGTTCACCTAAAGCCTGGATAACTTAAAAAAAAATGAACAAAAGCTTGAGTTGAGTTTTTTTAAACAATTTGACACCAAATAGCAAAGGGTCTCAAAACATGACTAGTGCTGGGGATTCTAAGGAGCAGCACCACAGTCTTCTCCCTCAGTTCAGTTGCTCTAGTGAGACAACACGCTGCTGTCAACCTACAGACCTGCAGGTGAAGAACCGCTGCCTCCTGAAGCTTGGGGACACCTTCAAAAAGGGAAAGGTACCTTGACTTCATTGTGTACAAAGTGAGTATGACCTTTAAGAAGATGACAACACAAATCTCAGAAGGGTAAAGCTCAGGTATTCCATTTTAGAGCAAAACAAATTCAGACACAGGAAATATAAATCCACAGCTCTTCAGTGCCACACAAAATGGATGGGTTTTTTTCAAACAAGTAAAGCTGCCAACACAAACACGGTCATTAAATTTGGCAGAGGCAGCAGGTGTTAAAAAAATGACATATTTAGTCTAGGGAGAGGGGGTGGGAGACCAGAGGATGCAGTCAGCTGCTCCATCACGGTGGTCCTCTGCCAGTTGGCCAAGAAACAACCCTGGTGTCATCTGTGCAGGTAGCTCTTGTTTGGCCTCCCAGGCAAAGGAAAGGTGCCAAGCAAATTAGATGCATCAAGCTGGGATTAAGAGCAGGGGCTGGATATAAAGAATGGCACAGTGAAACACAAGGCTGTTACTTGTTATTTTTCCCATACTTCTTCGCCGCCATTATTCTGAGCACGGCTCAGCTGTATGAAGACTCCTTCTTCTTTTTTTTCCTCCCTCATGAGAAATGTCAAAAATAATATTTTAAAATACACTTAAGTAGATATTTAAAATATGTACAGCAAGACCAAGACAGTGACCACTGGTGGGAAAAGCAAACAATTCTGTTGTCAGTCATCACTAAATTCTTAGTCTCTACTTAAACACTCAAGTAGAGAGTTCTTCACCCATGCTCTTATCACATATCTCCTGCAAAGAGCCAGGGTACACATTTGTCACCCACTGGCAATGCCCAAAGCAACATTAAATCCCTGCCTGTGTCATATCATTCTCTTTCTAGAGAAGAATGCCAAATTGGGACTAGTTTGCCAGTGACTGTAGGACAAGCAATACTTTCAAAAAGGGTGTTAAACCCAGTATGCAATGTCTGTACAAATATTAAACATTTTATCAGCATATCTTGGGAGATTTGAAAGAATTTTTGCCTTTAATTTGACCATGGGGCTAAAAAGCTGTCCTACTACCAGGGCATCAGAAAAATTCAAGTATTAGGCTAAACAGAATTCTCCAAATATGTTTCATAATCTCATGGGATTTTCAGGAATGGTTAGGCCATCTGCTGTCAGAGAAAAATCAAGTGTGGTTTAGGAAAAAAAAATGGACAAGAGCCTAGAGAGACTTAACGAAATGGAAGCTTGTATATGCTGGGAAAGTCCAATACTTGTAATTATTTTTATAATATTTGAAAAGAAACTATAGGATCATTTATTCCTGTATGTTTACAAAGTAAGTGGTTTCAGTGTTTTGGGTTTTTTTAATAAGGATTGTTTTAAATCTGAGTATTTTGAGCAGCCTCTAACACAAACATTACAGCTTCTGCCCAAAACCAAAAAGGGAAAACAACTAATGACTTCCCAACCAAAAACAGTTAAGACTTGGTGATCCAAACAGAGAAATCAACATCAGTTTCCTTTTTCAAGCTATGTTAGAGGATGATTTTTTTCCTTCTCTTCATAGCTGCAGGGAGCCATACAGTCAGTTAGTGATCTACTGTACTTGTTTTCCAATGAGGAAGCAGCAGGAAATTGCCCCTCTCCATGCAGATTTTAATTGCTTTAGGGAACAACCATCTCCTGGGCTGACACACACTGAATGTGACATGCTGTGGCCAAGCCTCATCTGCTCTCAGGTAGTGCAGATGGGAGACAAGGCGGGACCCAAAGCACAGTCCCTTTTCAGAGGCAGGCGATGATACAACACGTCCAGGGTTTGAACACGGCGAGCTGTGCCTGAGCACAGAGCAGCCCCTGACTGTCCTGCCCGTGAAGAGGCCTCTCTGCTAGAGAAGGGGAGAAAGCCCAGCACCACTCTCTCCTCCAGGACAGGCTGTGTTCGTACGTGCACAGGGGAGATGCTGGCAGAGCTGTTCTCCAGCTGCCCCCAGTCACTCACCATACCTTCAGGGGAGGCATGGAGTGCCAAGGAAAGGACCCGGGGAACCACAAACCAAAACTAACAAACTAACTTGTTTACTTTGGAAAGCTTCATTTACTCAAGAAAAGCGACAAAGTGAAACATTTTAAAAAGCATATTTCACAGTTCAAATTAATACTAGCGAAAATTAGCATAAAAATACAGCTGTAGAAATATCCATAACCCTCCTTTTATCTCTTTTTGTGTTATGAAGTTATGACACTTGGTTTTAACCTCAAGAAATTTCAGAAATAGATCAAATGGGTAAATCATTGCTAACTTGATTTCCTGGTGCCCTATGAGCAATAACATAGATGTATCCACAGTGATCGTGTTTATAGCATATGCAATTGTTACGAAAATAACTAAGCTAAGAGAGAAGCTGGGATAAGTATCTTTCAAAGATAGCATTCCAACACTGACATAAGATCTTCCAGCGACCCTGGGAAAGTCACTTGTCTGTCTCAAGTCTGGCCAGATAGCTGAAAAAATAAGCATTCTGTACTTTAAAGGACTGCTGCAAAAAAATTTAAAGAGCTGCTAGCAAACAAGTTACTAGTTAGCAATATCCATTGCAAAAGGGGATTTTTAAAAATATTGGTCAACTGCGTAGAGAAAATTTTAAGTGCCTTTGTAATCTGTTATACTCAGGTGTGGCCATTCATATGGATAGTTACATGCTTTGCAGGATCAAGTAAATCTTAGGCAACTTCACATACAAGTTCCAAAGTCTTTGGGAGAACAGGCTGCCTACCAAGCTCTCAGAAACTTGTGGACAATTTGAGAGGCACCTGGTGCTGGGAAATCAGACAGAAGACAAAACACCGGCTGTGTTGCAGGTTTCAGAGCATCTAAATGAACACAAATAACAAGTTTCCAAACTGCTGTTTAACAGGACAGCACAGATCACCTAAAATACTTACCCCAGCCTAAGAACCCACCAAAAGCCCAGGCTGAGTACTAATGCTTGCCACTGAGCCTTTAATACACTAGCTCAGCAGTTTCTGCTTCCTTCTCCTCCTGTGTTTTTGATAAGAACCTCTTGAAAATAAGAAAATGTACTGTTTCGTCCTATCACGGGTTAAAATGTTATATATGCAGCTAATTAGCCTGCAAGTTCTCCTAGAACTGTGTTAATATAACTAACAAATAATGATGTTAGTTATATTCCAATTCTTTATTAAAATAGGCTGTGAAAGTATATGTAATACCACAATGAAAACATTACATTCTCTAAGCAATTCAAACCTCCATTTAGGCATGGCAGACATTGCACAGATTTTATGGCAGAAATAAAAAAATGTTTTACCATTAGTAAAAAATATCTGTAGCTTCCAATATTCTTCTTCAGTCAGAAATTTCAAGTCTTTCTGGCGTTCTTTCAATAGATCTTGTTTATCCAAAATCCATTGTAAACTAAAGGAATGGAAAATAATTTCAGCAACTCTTTATCAACATTATACTGAATGTCTCCTGTACAAACAGACTGTGGATTAAGGCTCGGGGCTAAAGGGCTTGTGGCCTTTAACAAAGCCACAAGCAGTCTTCTCAAGCAACTGTTCTTCAGGGTTTTCAAAAGTTAGACAACTGAGAAAAAAACCCAAAAAACCAAAAACCAAACAACAAAACACGAACTACCAGGGGCTGAGATTAGCCTCTACCAGTAGCAAACTGAGCTGGCTGTACAGATCCTAGACCCTGACGGTCACTAACAAGGTTTATGTTGCAGCCATTATATTACGGGCACCATTCAAACCTTGACGCGCTCAGCATGAGGTGCTTTAGGGCAGAATCACAGAATCAATTAGGTTGGAAAAGACGGCTGAGTTCATCGAGTCCAACCCATGACCGAACACCACCCTGTCAACTACACAGTGGCACTGAGTGCCACGTCCAGTCTTTCCTTAAACACCTCCAGGGACAGTGACTCCACCACCTCCCTGGGCAGTCCGTTCCAGTATCAATCACACTTCCTAATGTCCAACCCAAGCTGAGTCCCGGCTGCCCCACCGCTAGGGACAAGTGTGTCAGGGACCCAAGCGCCCGCACTCCGCCGCTGGAGCCCGGGGCGGCGCGGGCAGCGACACCGGGACGCGACCCCTCTCCCGGAGCGCCCGGACGCTTCCCAAGCGCCGGCTGAGCGGGGCCGGCTCGGGCTGCTCCCGCACTGCAGCCCAGCTCCCGCCAGGGTCCCGCGGCGAGCAGGCCCCGCCGCCCGCCCGGCGCTCCCCCGGCCGCCCCGGGCCTCCCTTCAGCGCCGTGCCCGNAGGAGGAGGCGGCCGCCGCCGCCGCCGGCCGGCAACACGCGGCACTGGGAACCGTTCCCCCGCGCGCGGGTTCCGCCCGCCCCGCCGGCCCCCGCAGCCCGGCTGGCTGGCACAGGGACGCGGTCCGGGATGGGCCGGGAGGCACCTTCCAAAACCACCCCGCCCAGCCCCCGCGCCATGGGCAGGGACGCCATCCACTAGACCAGGTTGCTTGGTGCACCGTCCAACAGGACCTTGAACGCTGCCAGGGATGGGCCACAACTTCTCTAGGCAACCTGTTCCAGTGCCTCACCACCCTCACATGGAAAGAATTTCTTCTTTATAGCCAGTCTAAACCTGCCCTCTGTCAGTGTAAAATCGCTGCTTCTCCCAATAAGGTCCCACTTGTAAGCACCCAGGAAGATCCTGATGTCTATATAACTCAAGTCACAACAACGAAGTGCTTATATAACTTGAATTATAGGATATCTATGTAACCCCAATATCAATATAACCCAAATCATGACTTTTTATCAATGTAACTTGAAGAATATCAATATAACCTTCTATACTTATATAGCCTGAATCATAGCTTTTACTTATGAAGCCTAAATCATAACTTCTATACCTATAACCTGATGCTTATAACCTGAATCATAACTTTTAATACCCATATAATCTAATGTGAATAACTTTATATGCAATGTAATGACTAGTATATAATTAGCTAGTTGCTTATATGCTGAATAGAAAAAAAGAAAAGAGACAGAAACTTACCAGGTGTATAGCTTCAGAGATAAGTAAGTGTCATACTAATGAAAAGTTGGCAAGCCAAAGCCAATTATCCACAAAACAAAGAATTTAGGCCGGTTGGAACCAGATGGACCAAAGAGCATCGCAACTGCGCATGCCCCGAAGACAGAGCTGAAAAGTTCAAGTGCGAAGAAGACGTTAGAAGCCTTCATCAAAGACCCCCGAAGACCCCCGAATTGGGGAAGTGCATGCGCAGTGCAAAGAATTATCTAATAACCATGAGATCATGCTATGTAAATTAGTTCCGGTGCCTATGTGATGATGCTGTAATGATATAGCGACATTAAGCAGAATTTTACTGTATAAATATAGCACCGCACCTGACAAAGGCGGGTGAGTTAGGAGGAGAAATCCCCCTCACCACCAGCGCTGCAATAAACAAATACCTGCTCTATAGGCATCGGTCTATGGGGATTTATTTCCAGCCCATCTTTCGGGCATCAATCCACAGCTTACTTTTCTTGTGCTGTCTCTACCTCACCTAAATTTCCCTTTAACTTACCTGTTCCCAAGTTGTCACGGCTCAGCTTGCTCCGTGCTGGAATTTTCCTCATCAGAGAGACCCTCTAGATGTATTTTCTTAATAATTATATAATAATTATAAATTTAAAATATAAACAGGAAGTACATGGGCCTGCTTTCTTTCCATGCTCTTTCCCGTGGTGGCTCTCAGCTTCTGAGTGGGATCTGAGATGTACCAACACACGTAGTGAGAGGTATCGATATCGTGCACTAAGATGTATCAATCATCTGAAAGGTATCAGGCCACGGGGAGGCTGGACCAAGGCAGGAGCTGTGGGTGCCTGCACCTGCGCTGCCGTGGGATGCAGTGCTCCCGGCAGGGTGAGCAGGGAGAGAGGGATTCATTTCTTCAAGCAGCAATGTCGCTAGGGCAAGTACACCTGAGTTTTGCAGCAAGATTAATAAAAATTGACCTCGTCGTCACCTCCCAGGTGAGCAAGCCTTCCTGGCATTTGGCATGGCTGGGAGTGCACGGCCACTGATACGGGACCCTGGGCAAGGCTGCTGGGACTGATGTGGCTGGAGGTCGAGTGTCCAAACTTCTTATCACATGCTGGCTAACACCCCACTCCACACTGGAACTGGGGGTTCATTCATGCCATTTGACAGCAAGCAGCAGTGCCTGATGGCCCTGGAGGCCTGAGAAGGGGTTCTGGGCAAGGTGAGGGGAGCCCTTGGGGGTGGGAAGGGACAGCCACGGCTGAGTGCACTCTCAGGGACCTGGCACATAGAGCTCGTGTATGGCGTGCCAACATGGATGCAGAAAAAGGGACCTGTTTGTTTCAATATGAATCAATCCAAGCTCGTTTGCATTAAAGGTGCTATCTAAATCATTAGGTTTTGCACTTTATTGCCTCAGCTTTCCAGAGCCATTTCCTAATTTGCTGATTAACCAAGAATGTTATAAAGGTGAAACTCCAGGCTTTTCAGACACAGTCCCACAGGACTCTGCAGTGATCTGTTGCTGGTGGTGTAGCTAAGATACTGGAGTTTCACTGGGAACTAGGAAGCAGAGAGGGAAGATGCACAGGGTAAAATGGTGTCATGGTTTACAAATTCTATTCTCAAATGTCATGTTCACACTGAAACTGCTGCAGACCCCACATGACTCACACACTTCACCATCCCCTTGTCCATCTCCTATGGGTGGCCGGACAGCAGAATTGGAAGCGCAAAAATGTAAAGATCATGGATTGAGAGAATAACAATTTACTGGACACAGCAATGAGATAAAAAAAATGAACAGTAACAGCAACAATACTGATGTCAGAGTGTACAAGAAAAGGAAAGTTATTTCTCACCCCATGGAAAACCCCAACAGTGCCTGACTGCTCCCTCTGCAATGCCATCCTGTCCTGCAAGCGAGCCTTTTCCCTGCCCTGTCCCTGGAAAATTACATGAGGTGGTACAGAATAACCTCTAGGTCCTGGCCCTGGCCCCTCCTGGCTACAGCAAAAATTAGCCCTGTCCTGGCTGGAACCAGGACAGATGGAGACCGTGGTGTTTCTAAATGCCTTTGCTGGCAGAAGGAGATACCATTCTGACATGCCAGAGAGAATGCAGGTTTGACACCTTGTTTATACATACGAATGTGGAGGAGGGAGGTAAAGAAAAAATATTTTGCATACCATTTACTTTTCTCTTCTCATTGCAAGGAGACATGATGGAAACTACAGGCTGAGTTTTGCGGGGAGTCTGTGGAGGCTCTCTGACCTGACACCTTTCTCCAAAAAGCCATCCAGACTTTGCAGGGTATGGGAGAAGGAACTTATTCCGCTGTGTCAATGTCACAAAGAGGTGAACCAGATTGCCAGTGAATGCCCTGGATCACAGCCACCCACAACTGCATTACACACAGAGTAGCACAGCACCAAGGAGTCAGCAGAGAGAGAGAGAGAGGTTTCTGTATAACAGAGAAGCTTGTCATCACGTCACTGAACATACTAGAGCCACCAAAATAGCAGCAAACCTCATGCTTCTGTTTATCACATCAAGTGAGCATCTCTTTTGTTTTCACCATCTTTCTGTACCTGACCCCAGCCTTTTTATTGCTCTGATTTAGTACCTGTGTTTTGTTACCTCATGATGGTGATTTGGGCTTCTGCACAGTCAACAGCTGGATGAACATGAACCAGCTGTGTGCCCAGTTGGCCAAGAAGGCCAGTGGCATCCTGGCCTATATCAGAAATAGTGTGGCCAGCAGGACCAGGGCAGTGATCATCCCCTGTACTCAGCACTGGAGAGGCTGCAGTGTTCAGTGCAGAACATTCGAGTTCTTTGTTCAGTTCTGAGACACTGAGGTGCTGCAACTTGTCTGAAGAAGAGCAACAGAGCTGGTGAAGGGTCTAGAGCTCAAGTCTTATGAAGAACAGCTGAGGGAGCTGGAGTTGTTTAGCCTGGACAAAAAGAGGTTCAGGGAAGACATTATCACTCTGCAGCTTCCCTGAAAAGAGGTTGTAGCCATGTGGTGTCAATTTCTTCTCCCAACAAACAAGAGATAGGACAAGAGGAAATGGCCTCAAGTTGCAGCAGGGAAGTTTTAGTTTTAAACTTTCTTTACCAAAAGGGTTGTCAAGTGTTGGAACCGGCTTCCCAGGGAAGTGGTGGAGTTACTATCCCTAGAGGTAGTTAAAAGATATGTGGATGTGGCACATGGGGACATGGTTTAGTGGTGGACTTGACAGTGCTGGGTTAACTTGATGATCTCAAAGATCTTTTCCAACCTAAACGATTCTATGATTCTACACTGCAGCATGGCAGGAAATAATTAGTAGGGACTGGGCAGGAGACTTCACATAGCCACGATAAATACCATTGCTCCACTGCACACTGGGCATGGGAAACAGCTCTGCTTGTCCTGTATCTGGCACCACGGGGGCTGTCTAACACTGATGGAATGGGAGCACTTGGCACCGCAGATTCTTGCCAGCTCCACTCCCAGACTGTCTTTTTCCCAGTGGGACAGACCTCATATTGCATGACCCCATTTCACAGCAGACCACAGCAATACCACGCCAGTACCAGAACTATGGAGAAGGAAACTCTCCCTGCTCCACACACCCAAAACCAGAGAGAAACGAAGACTCCTTGGGGTACCCATTGCCCTGCTCAGCCACCATTCTGGTGCCCTACAAAGGAACATCTTGCCATGCTGGAGATCTTCCTTTCAGAATGGCACCCAGGGGGCTACCAGTGCTTTGGGGGGACCATTCTCAGCCCTGCAGCACCCCTTGAGCAAAAAGGCAAAGGTTCCTCTAGACTGGGGCATGCTGGGGATGCCCGTTGCTAGGCCAGGAGTCCTGCAGCTGGTGTGGACTCACGGTGCAGGGGGGCTGATTGTCATGTGTGAATGCCACTATGGCTCCATATCCCTGGAGGCCCAGCTGGGAGATGCTTTCTTGGGCAGGGACATGGCAGGGCACAGACAGGGCAGAGCTTTTTCCCCTTGCTATTGCTTTTGAACCTTTCTTTTCCAGGAGCTGTGTGGAGGATCACTTTATTTACCATGTCCTCTCTGTGTGTTTGTGTCATAACAAGTAAATGAAGATTTCATGAAACAGATGTGCACTTCTTCTGTGCGTGCTGATGTCTCTTGCTCAGCCTCGAACCTGGCTGCTGCTCTGAGGGACATCCAGATATAGGATGAAAAAATCGCGGCCAAGAACCTGCAGGTAAAATTATACTTTGTCGTATTTGTGAGATGAAATTATCTGTCAGCTCTTGCTGATCTCTTCCCCCTCTGCCCCCCTAATAAAAACCATCACAAACATATCAAATATACTTAGTAGTACATTGCTAGATATAAATATACACAGGATAGTTGAACAGATTTTTTCCCCCTAAATAAATGCTTCTTCCAATCCACATCTTATAAATAGCATGATAAATAGGATGATACATGGTCAGTTTTTTGTTCATGGGCCCTCCTCCACAACTGGAAATACAATATTTTCTTTATCTCTTTCCCCTAGATGCACACATAAACAGTCTTTACTCATACTCTCAGGTTTTTCACATGTTTACATACTCATCTAATAATTGAAAACAGTACGTATCTTTTCACAAATCTGACAATAAGCATTCTTGTTTGCCCTCTGCTGTTTAATATCCCCTCAGGAGATGAATGAGTGGTACTAAACCAGATTTCCTGACTTTAATCAAGCTTCCACAAAACATGCTGAGAATGTGAGACATTTCAGGGAAGGAACAGGGAAAAGAAGTGTAAGTGGAATTGAAAACCCCTTCCAGCTTATGTTATGTCACTTCTAATGGAAGCCTTTGTTATGATTTCACTAAGTTAGGTAATGTGACAGTTGTCTGATATTTTTCCCAATAATGGTGGTCTTTTAGGCTATATTTTGCAACAAGCGAGGTGGATTGGAGGAGTGGTGACCCTGTATGTGACCCCATGTCAAACCAGCAGGAAGTAGCCACAAATAATGTTTATACATATGAAATAAAAATTCAGCTGCTCAGTAATGCATGTATCTGAACATAAGGATCCTGTTGTTCTTGAATGACAATTTCAGGGGCAAAGGATTCATATTGGAGAATTCTTTATTTGAAGCACCATCACACACACTTGCCCTCCCACTTCACACACACAAAGCAGACTCCTGCAGAAGCAACCATTTAATATTTTACGTAGAAGACATTCAGGATAATTTCATTAGGTGAGGGAAAGACTTTAGAATAATGAGGATTTGGTTTACAACATGAGGATAAATAACAAGAGACAGAGGTGTTATTAAAACCATCAGCTCTGTTGTGAGAACCTCTTGATGAGGATAGATGGTTCAGCCACCTCCTACTGACCTTTGCTTTAAATAATTTTTTTAAATCATCAGCATTCCCACATAGTAGCCTGATATTTCAAGGGGTTTTTCTTTCTGGGTCACAAACACTCTGGCATTTAACCCCACCTCCTCTCAGTAAAACATGCAGCAGGAACATATACAGGATGGATTATCATATCAATGTTATATTGGTTTGATTTTTTTCCTCCTCTGGTCTGCTTGAAATGCATCCTCTATGGCTCAGGTTTTCCATTCAGGGAGTAGCCTGTGCATCTGGATCCTGAGCAGCACACCCTGCCCAGGCTAAGATGGTAATTCAGGCTGTCCTTCAAACTCTGGGAGCCACACAGATCAACCTGCAGGCCAGACACCCATTCACATGGGGCATGTGTCCCATCAGGAAGGGCTTTGCCTCCAGGAAAGACCAAGTTGCCAGGGTCACTCCACCGGGGACCTCTGCTGGGACATGAATAGTGGACTGAGGGTCTCTTACATAGCCTGAACCTCACAAGGAGAGTTTTCCCCTCTCCCACCTCTTTCCAAACATTCGGTTAAACAAACATTAAGTAAGTAGGACAATGAAAGGCTTCTTAAGAAGTCAGAGAGGCTGAGCACAGCTGCTGCCCAGCCAGGACAGGAGACCTGTCTACCTTACCTGCATCCCTGGGTGCCTTGGGGGACCTCTCTGCACCCTAAACAACTTTTCATAGAATCATAGAATCATTAAGTTTGGAAAAGACCTCTGAGATCATTGAGTCCAGTTTGACCAAACACCACCATGTCAACAAAACCGTAACACAAACTGCCACATCCAGTTGTTTCTTGAACAGTTCCAGAGTTGATGACTCCACCATTTACCTGAGCAGTCTGTTCCAGTGCTTAACCACCCTTTTAATGAAAAAATTCTTTTTAATGTCCAACCTGAACCTCTCCTAGAGCAGCTTGAGCCCATTTCCCTTTATAATGTCATTAGTTGCCTGGGAAAAGAGACCAACCCTCCCCCCCACCTTGCTTCTACCACCTTTCAGGTAGTTGTAGAGAGTGATAATGTCTCTCCTGAGCCTCCTTTTTCTCCAGTCTGAGCATCAACCTCTCCTCATATGATTTACTCTCTAGACCCTTCACCAGCTCTGTTGCCCTTCTCTGGACACACCCCAACACCTCAATGTCCTTCTTGTAATGAGAGGCCCAGAACTGAACAAGGACTTGAGGTATGGCCACACCAGTGCCAAGTACAGGCGGACAATCACTTCCCAAGTACTGCTGGCCACACTATTGCTGATACAGGCCAGGATGCCATTGACTTTCTTGGCCAGCTGGGCACAGACTGGCTCGTGTTCATCCAGCAGTTTACCAGCACCCCCAGTTCCTTTTCCACTGGGCAGCTCTCCAGCTGCTTTGCCCCCACGCTGCAGTGCTGCTTTGGGTTTTTGTGACCCAAGTACAGGGCTCAGCACTTTGCCTTACTGCACTCCACAGAGTTGGCCTTGGCCCATCAATCCAGCCTATCCAGATCTTTCTGCAGAATCTTCCCACTCTCCAGCAGATTAACTCTCAGCCAACTGAGTGTCATCCACAAACTTACTGAAGGTACGCTTGATCCGAAGGTACACTTGATCCCCTTGTACAAATCACTGATTAAAATATTAAACAGGACTGGCCCCAANACTCTCAGCCAATTTAGTGTCATCCACAAACTTACTGAAGGTACGCTTGATCCCCTTGTACAAATCACTGATTAAAATATTAAACAGGACTGGCCCCAAAACTGAGCCTTGGAGAAACCCCACTACTGACTGGCCACCAGCTGGATGCAGCACCATTCACCACCACTCTCTGTGCCCAGCCAACCAGCCAGTTTTTAACCCATCAAAGAGTGCACTTGTCCAAGCTGTGCTGGCTGCCAGCTCCTCCAGGAGAATGCTGTGGGAGACAGTATTGAAATCTTTACTGAAGTCCAGGTAGACAATATCCACAGCCTTTCCCTCATCCAGTAGATGGGTCACCTGGTCATAGGAGATCAGGTTGGTCAGGCAGGGCCTGCTTTTGCTAAACCCATGCTGACTGGGCCTGATGCCCTGGTTGTCCTGTACGTGCCAAGTGATAGCACTCAAGATAATCTGTTTCATAACCTTCCCTGGCACCAAGGCCAGGATGACAGGCCTGTAGTTCCCCAGATCCTCCTTATGACCCTTCTTGTAGATGGGCATCACACAGGCCAGCCTTCAGTTGTTTGGGACCTCTCCAGTTAGCCAGGACTGATAATAAATGATGGAGAATGGCTTGTCAAAAAGAGAAGGAGAAAGTGAATCTGCCCCAAGGGTGTAGATTTTTTCACTGAGCTCTAGGCCCTTCCAGAGGAAATGATACTGCTGTGAAATGGAAGTGGCTTGCAGCCCATTCTCCTGCAAAACACCGGGGATGCTCCTTTGCCACCCCAGGATTGCACAGGGGCTTTTCCCACTTCTGCAGGACCTCTCTTTTCTTTCTCACTATTCCTCCAGGTTTTCACACAAAAACCTGCATTTTTCCCTGGATAGCAGCTCCTCCACCTTCAGTCCGAGCCTCCCCCCATTGCAGCAGTTGTGTTGCTTTTATTAACTCGAATAAAATGAGGAACACTTATTTTCTTGCTTGACTCGGTCCCATGGGACTTCGGGAGCCGGATTTTCTGCACGACTTCGCGAAGGTATTGGGTAACCTTGAAGCAAGCCGGCAGGCGGGAGGGGATTGTGGCTCCTGCTGAGCACGGCGGAGCCTGGCCCGAGGAGAAACTGCCCCCCTTCCCCAACAAGCCTCTGACATTACAGGAGAGAAATGAGCGGAAAACAGAGAAGCGAGTTAATTAGTTGCATCTTCGCCGGATCACGCTTGAGAGACGCTTTTACAAGGGCAGGCTTCGCTGCCTTGCTCTATCTGGTAATGAACGGTTTCTCTCCAAGCTAGAAACTCAGAGGGGGTTTCTGGATCTATATAAGTAAAGAAAAACTGTACAACCGAAGAGAGAAAATACATCCCTGCCCCGTTATGTAATTCCGTGTCTTTATTCCCCCAGACAGGTTTCATATATAAGAAATACACATATATGTCGTATGCACATCTTTCCCACACGGTTTTGCGGGCTCCCAAAGGCAGTTTGAGAAACTGCCGTCTTCTCGCCCCAGGTTCAAACGGCCTCCAACACAAGCCGCCTCTGGGGCCGGCGCGGCGGGGCCCCGGGACAGGGATACCGCAGCCTGCCCCCCGACAGCATCCCGCAGTCTCTCCCGCGCAATATGCGCGGCTGCGCTCGGATCCCGCGGCTTCGGGCCGGCTTCTCCTCCCACGGACAGACTGCGGGGGGAGCGCCGGTAAGGTTGATATTTACAGGAATTGAGAGACACGGAGAGCGGGGCTCGCTTTGACCTCTGGCACAACGGGGCGGGGTGACAGCTTCAGGTGGGCTGTGATGAAAATCCAGATTATTTCCTGTCCTGGGAGCTCATCCCAGGGGACAAGCGTTTTTTTCCTCCAAATTCGGAAAAAAATCCTTTTTCCTTTCCTTTTTTTGCAGGGTTAAGTACTGGAAAATCTCAGCACATCGGCTATGGGGCACACAGACTGTAGAAGGGGCTGTCCTTTCTCAAATAAAAGCTGTCCGGAATTTCAGGGTTTTCCACAGATAGGGCAGGGCAGTGGACTTAGCCCTCAAGCCGCAGTGCCAGCGGGTGCGGACAGCTTGGTGTGGCGCTGGCAGCTCGGTACCTGGGGATGCGGCCACCTCGGGGACTGCCCGAAGGCTCGGAAGGGGTGACTGGAAGTCAAGTATTCCTTCTGTTGCGTTTGCAGAAGGTCCAATCCCACACTCATCCGAAAGCAGTTTCTGTACCTGGGGGTGAGCTGTAAACCCCGGGGGGCTGCTCTGGCTGACACGGACTGTTGAAAACATTCTCTCAGCGGTCGACTTTTTTTTTTTTTTCAAGTACCTCGGGGTACGGGTTTAGAAACAATAGTGGCAAGTCCTTTCTCAGGCAGAATACCTGTACGGCGGGCGTCCTAATTCAGTTGTAAAAACAATGAGTCAAGAGAAGGGGTTAGTTTGATATTTTGAACAGAGCAAAGCTTGATTCAAATCCGATTTTAAGGTTTCATTCTACAAATAATTTAAGGAGGTCATCTTATTAAAAAGACCCCCACGCCAAATACCAAGCTGTGATAGAAATATTCAAAGATAAATAAGATTTTTCCCTCCTGGCTGTGGAAGAGCTAACCCTTCTGTATGTGTGTGCCCGAAGTGTGCCCTTGTTTTTCCGTGTGAGAGACGCAGAGTGAGACAGAAACTTTGAGGTTAATCTGTCTTCTTCTTCTAAATGCATATTTGAATATTTAGACTGAAAGATGATGACACTGGGGAAGCTGAGGGCAGCGGTCCACAGGCGATTGGGCAAAAAATAAGGAATAATTTTATTTAGATTTTATTTTAATAGCACAAACAATGAATAGAAAGAACAACATTACATCTGCAAGCTGTTATGAAAATTTGTTTTTGACAGATGACACCTACAAGTTTCTTTGGTGTTATAACTCCGTATCTGTCAAAATTATGCGTATTTCAGCGTCGGGATATATAATGGCAAAATAAACAGAAGAAAAAGAGCTGTTCTTTGTGATGTACTTGGTAAGCCCTAGATAATGTGGGTTTAACCCACATTAATGCTTTCTTCTATCGCATATCTTTATTGGGTTAAAAAAAGAAAAAAAAGAAAAAAGAAAAAGAAAAAGAAAAAAAGAAAGAAGTCAAGTCACAGGGACCAGAGAAAGACCTTTCAGTTTGTCAAATTCATTAATTAGAGAGCTGCACATACTAGAAAATGCGTTTTCTTGCTCTGCTTCCCGCCCCCACCAACAATTTTACCATGAGGGAATGTTTACCAGAGTGTAACGAACAGTTTCCGATGGCTGCATTTTTGCTTAAGTTCTATTTTTTTCTTCTTGCTGATAGTCGTATCTTGAAAAGTCGTATCTTCAGCATAAAACGCTGAAACCCTTAACAACATTATATGCGCTCATTAGGAAGTCAGCTCTCTTATAGCCCTTTCTCCTGCTCGCTGGCAAAACCGATCTCTTTCTCCATTTACACAGTTACCAGCCAGCCAGCAAGCTCTGCCCTGCTCCCTGGTGCCACTGCACTGAGAGATCTTCCTTCCAGCAGCTACCATTTTTTCATCCCTTTCTCTCTTCCGTGCCAGTGATTTATTTCCCCTGCCTCTCCTCAGATCAAGCGCTGGATTCGGCGGGAGCCCAACAGGCGAAACCACCACCGTTTGCACCTCCCGACTCCCGAACCGAGGGCATCCGCCGCGGGAGCGGGCATGGCGCCTTTTCTCCGCCGGACCCGGCTCCCCGCTCCTGTCCCGGCACTGATGGCACTTGCTTCTCCCCAGGTCTTAGGTATCCACCTACGAAACAAGCTCCAGCTGTGTCGTTGCTGTTACCGTACTATAATTGCCCCTCGAGGAGAAGATTTACAGAAATTAAGTGCCTTGTTTTACAGCTGCAATTCTTCTGTAAACACAGAGCTGATTTTAAAAGAGATTAAACCCCCCTACCCTCCTCCCCCTCCCTTAAACTCTTCAGGAATATGCAACAAATTTACAGTCTGCATAATTCTTTTTTCGCCTTGAGCCGAGCTGAGCACGGCAGAGAAGTCCTCTGAGGATGAGGAGGGGAGTTCTGCGGAATGGGCTCTCTGCCTGCGTGCTTTGGCTTCCCCTGTCGCTGCACAATTTCATCCCTGGAAGAGATTCAGGGTCTAGCTGGAATCTATCAAGCTGTCAGAACGGATAGAGACAGTCTGTGGAAATACTCAGAGAAGGGTACTCGCACTGTATATTTAAAAACCCCGAACAATTAAAGCCTAGGCTGAAATAAAAAGTCAATGCTAGCTTGCCTGCCTAGAGGTGGAGGGAACCTGATTTAAGTGTTACAACCGCTGTCTTTACAAAGCCCGACTCAGAGAGAGCTCAGATCAGACTATAGCTCCATGAATTGGATTCCGGGGGATATTTGATGCTGGAGGACGGCGAGGGAGGGAAGCACCCTCTGTTTCCTCACCCCGCTGCTCCCCGGAGCGCAGGAACAACTCGGCGCCATGCAGACTTTTGCAGATGTTTCCTAAGGCATTGGTCCTGTACACGTTCGGTAACCTTTGGTTTTTCCACATGCTTTTCAATAAATAACAGCCCTGTCTCTCGTGGACGGTCAGGAAGGAGAGGAAGGGCCTTCATCCCTGCGCTTCTATTGTGAAATCCATGGAAAGAAAGGATCACAGTGACTCCAGCATATCCATTTATGAATAAATCTCTGTGTATGTTTACACATAAACATACTCGGGTGCGTGTGTACGGACTCATAGGCAAACCTTGCTGCCTCTGAGGTGCCTGCGACACTTATGGATGCTGTAGCTATAGACAGCTGCGCGTAGCTCTGCCTATAACCGGAGGAGCAGCCTCCGGGCAGTGGAGCCTCCTGGACATCCCTTCCGCAGGCACCTCGGGAGTACCGGGCAGCCAGAGGCCAAGCGCCTGTTCCCTTGCCTTGGCCTTGGGCCGCCTTTTTCTCCTCAGGTAGGGGCCAAGGTTTGGCTCGGCAGGGGCAAACACGGGGCGCCCCGGCCGGGCTAGGGCTGTGCTGACAAACGTGCCCCGTCCTCCGCTACGAAAGCTGGGGCAGCGCTGCCGACTCGCGCGGGGATGCCCTTTCCTTTTTTATTTAAATATCGTAGCCGTGTCAGGGCAGAGGCATGTCAGAGCTGGGCTTTTCCCTTTTCCTCCGGCCCTTAGCCAACCGTAGTTGCTGCGAAATTATGTCAGGGGCTTCTCCTGATGTCAGTGTGCCCCATCCCCGCACACTGCCACGCACGACCGTGCCCGCCGCTCTTTGTCTTGCAGAAATACGAACGTCGGGCACCCGGCGGTGCGGGAGGAGACTGGGAGCAGAGGGCTCTGTCAATCTCCTCTAAACCAGATCTTCCACTTTCCAGGAGCAGTATGCAGGGGCAAGCCCACCCCAGAGAACGGACTTCAGTCCTTGATCTGAGACTTCAGCAATATCTGCTGTTAAGAGTCATAGCGTTGCTTTCCAGGCCAGCCGAGCCTCACATGTCGCATACCAAGCCCTGTTCAACGCTGGAAATGGGGCACCATGCCCAGGAGACTCACGGGACGCTCCCCATTTCCTCTCCCCACCCGGCCAGACCCATGGGAAGGTGCCCGCATAAGTGAACAGCGTGATCAGGTGACAAGGGCAGGACCCTTCCCACCGCCACGGACAAGCCTACAGGTAGTGCCAGGGCATTTCCCGCCCGGAGGGGACACCCAGCTCAGCATCACCACAGAAAGTTGTGTCTGTATCGCCCCGGGGTTGCCGACCTCAGCCGGGCGCCGCGGGGACACGGGCTGTGCCTCCAGACGGGTACTTTGGCGCAAAACCGCCCCGTCGGGACGATGGCTGCTTTCCAGAGGAGAGTGGAGAGGGTGAGAGCAGCAGGCGGTCACCGGATCTTCATCATCACATTGGCACAGAGTAACCTCTGCAAACAAAGGCCCCGGTAGCGGTACAGGCTCTTTTCTGTCTGACTGTGATGGGATTAAACATGATCTTTCTGGTAACTGACCGCGGAGTTTAGAAATCACTAACCTTATTAATGATTTTCTCACCACGTTTTGGGCTACCGCACCCAGACGACCTCACACACGGGATAGTCACAGTGTGGAGGCCAGACCTGAGCTTTTGAGGTTGTCTCTCGCTGTGGCCCCACAAGAACAGAGTCCGCAGCAGCAGCAGGATGCTTTGTGGTGCCGGGGCTGCCAGGGCACGGCTGACATGCAGACGGACAGACGAACAGGCAGGGCAATAGGTGGATATAGACGTCGAGCAGCTTTGGGTTAAAACCACAGACTGACGGAGTGGTTTGGATTGGAAGGAACCTTTAAAGATCATCCAATCTGGGCCGTGGCATCTTCCACTAGATCAGTCAGGCCTGAGCAGGGAGTACAGCCCTCAGCCATCCCTGCTGCAGCAGGACGGCATCCCAAAAAATCCTCAGTTCCTGATGCCAGCCTGGCCTGGGCAGGCAGTGGTGTCTGCCTTAGACTCGCATCTCCTCTCCCTGCCTCCCTTCCCCTCTGGGAGCCCGTTCATTAGGCTAGAATTACCCAGGGAAGTTTTTTCATGGGGTTTTTCACTCCCGTGTAATCCCCAGGGTTTTTAAACCCGAACGCCAGCCAGGCACGAGAAAGCCGAGGCTTGCTGCCCTTCCCTCTGACGGGAAACCCGGGGTCAGGGCTCTCGCCGCTGCCCATTGCTGCCAGTCCTTGTCCCCGGCAGTTGCCACGCTGGCAGCCCTGCGGAGAGACGTTGGACCGGCCATTTTCTGAGTCTCCTTTATTTCCTCAGTTTCTCCCTGAAATCTTTATAAATCCCCCTTTTCCAGGGGGAGTGTCCAGGCGGGTGGAAGTCTGAGCACAATGAAACCTGAGAATTTCTGTCACTCTCTGCATATGGTCCGAAGTGCTTTAATCCCAATTAGGGGCGGCTGACACACGGTCCTATTCATCCCAATCAGCTCTTGAATACATTTGCCTAGAAATGAACTTCACAAATAGGCTTTCTCCTAAATGTGCCCAACAGCAAGGAAAATCGAATTGAGGCAGGGGCTCATTCTGAGGCGATCGAGGGAGAAAAGGTATGAATTTATAAGGTACACCGAAACATTGCAATTCAGCAACAAGTTTACTGACTTTTATTTGCACCATGTCAACCGAAAGAACCAAGAGATACGGTGGGGGTTGCTGGAGAAGGGGAATACGGTTAAAAGGCAACTTTAGACAGACTTTGAATACTTTATGCGGCAAGCTTCGCCTCCAATTGAAGTTGGGCTAAAAAGAAAAAAAATCTCAGCCCCTACACTGGAATTTTTAACGAGCACAAAACGTGTTTGAATCCGATCTGGGCTGACGCTCGTGATTAACAATACGAATACCAAATCGAGCTCCTGTCATCTGCCCGGATTCCCATAGAACCTGAATTACTATTCAAAAGCTGCTTTAATATCCCACCCGCATCTCGTCTGCACCGCACAGCTGGTTGGGGGCCGCCGGCCCGGCCGCAGCCGCTC
>VXAZ01000547.1:0-17383 GCA_013399875.1 Gymnorhina tibicen
GTCCTTGACATCCTTGGCTAGATTAAATTCCAGATTCCTCATCTCATTTCCAGTTACTCTGCAACTTCTCTATATTCATTCCAAGTGGCCTCAGTGCTTCCATCTCCTGTATATTTCCTGCTTAATGCTTGAGTAGAGACAGGAGCTCCTTGTTCATCCACACAGGTCTCTTGTCCCATTTGCCCCATTTTCGTACTTGTGCAATCAAAAATGAAATGTCTTTCTTACCTCAGTCTCTTTACTTTTGACAGTCAGAATCATCCATAGGGTATGGAAATGGACGTCTTTCAGCCAAAATAGGCTTTCTAGAATCTGCCTTGAAACAACCTTAAAAAAACTGGAGCCTGTAAAGCTAAATGCAGGAATTTGAATCCTGAAGAGGAAAAAATAGGAGAATATTTTCCGGGCATTAATTTTTTATGTGTGTTTTCTGATAAAAATAATGGTCAACTGGACTTCACAGTTTTATTGGAAAATACAAAATCACAGGGACCCCTAATGAATGAAGAACTCTTTCTGGCCTTTTTTGACAACACCTTTCATAGTCCCTTGAAAACATCTTTTAATTTTGGAAATATTCTGGTGTTCACAGACCTGGTTTACACTTGTATTCATAGTGTAAATTCCAGTATCATCACACATTTGCTCCTCATGTCTGTTTTGAGCTGTTTGACATCCGCTAAAGCTCCCTCTCCTGGCTCTCAAATTTTTTTAGAATTTCCAGTTTTATTTAAAAGTGGCATTATAGTTGCAAAAGATGCTAAATTTAGAGCTTGAAGAAGACTTGAGGGAGTGAGCATGGACTATTTCTAAGGAAATCATCTGCACTTCAGCAGTGTGTGTAAAAGGTTTAGATAATTAACTTGTTTCTAAGGTTTCGACCCTAATCAGGAAAAGAACTGTAGGAATCCCTTTTTGCTTCTTCTCTAGAGCTATGGGTCTCTAATACCACATGGACTGTTATTTCTTAGCACGACTTTTCAAAATCACTGTGAAATACCTTATATAAATTTCTCTCTAAGTGAAAAGCTTCACATACTTATCTTTCATAAGGGAATAGAGAGACTCATTCCCAGAGGACTCTTCCATATTTCTTTAGCTCTTGAAGAAGAAGCAATCAGCAATACCTAAGTATGTCTGCAAGGCACTGAAGGGAGAAAAGGCTCCACATTTTTGACCCCATCTTTTAAGTGAAAAATAGAAAAGATGGAATTGGTTTAAAAGAATCAGAGAATACCTTGCTGGATATCCCGGAGTCTCTTTTTCCTCCAGTATTGTCTCTCCATGTCAAGTCTTGCTCCCATCATGCATCTTAGACACTTTTGTGAGGCACAGCTTAATGAAAGTGTGAGTTGGTTAGGACTATTTTTGACAAAATGCATTTTCATGGGACTTTCATGGGACCAGGTGTGACTAAACTTTCAGAAGGAAAGTTCAGTCCACTGGATGTAGTTTCGTAATAAAATCACAAAAAAAGAGGCAACAGTACTTACTTCATATACAGCACTCAAGTTCAAATCTCACCTCAGTTAAATAACTATTTGTAGAAAGTGAAATGCTTCTAACGAGAAAATATTAAATGAAACCCGGCCCAGGATAGAGAGTATATGAGAGAATTTGAAGGTGCCATGGTTTAACCCCAGCCAGCAACCCAGCCCCATGCTGCCACTCACTTACTCCCACACCAGCCAGTTTGGGGTACAGGTCAGAAAACTCATGGGTTGAGATAAAGACACTTAAATAGGGGAAGTTAAAGCTGTGCACACAACCGAAGCAAAACAGGGCATTAATTCCCTGCTTCCCATGGGCTGGGAAGTGTTCAGCCATCGCCAGGAGAGCAGGGCCCAATCACACATAATTGGAAAGACAAACACCATCACACCAAATGTCCTCCCCTTTCTCCTTCTTCCCCCACTTTATATCCTGAGCATGATGCCATACGGTCTGGAATATCCCTTTGGTCAGCTGGGGACACCTGTCCTGGCTGTGTCTCCTCCCAACCTCCCTTGCACCCCCAACTTCCTCCCCATTGAAGCAGTTCGAAAAGCAGAAAAGGCCTTGGCTCTGTGTGAGCCCTGCTCAGCAACAACAAAAACATCTCTGTATTATCAGCCCTGTGTTCAGCACAAATCCAAACCAGCCCCACCTAGCCACTCTGCAGAGAATTAACTCTATCCCAGCTGAAGCCAACACAAGAAGACCAAACTTAAATGGGAGTTTCCAAAAGGCCAGATGATTGCTCTAGCTGCTGGGATGTGGGATGTTCTTGATGTTTTTTAAGGAAAGGTTAGAAAGGTCTGTTTATTTCACTGCTGGACAGATTAGAAAAACTTGTGAATTCAAATCTCACAGTTCAGAATGGGGAGATAAATGGTTATCAGGGAAATGTTTTCCTAGAAATTTGCTTGGTGTATTTGGAATTTGTAAAAATGGTCTATTCCCTGTGTAAGAAATGAACCCTTTATCATACCATACAGCAAAAATACCAGTGCACTTGGGGGAACTGAAACATTTCAACAGTTTTCTTCACTGAGATAGACCTGTAGATACCTGCAGATATAGCCTGCCATTCTTCCATGACTTGTAAATGAATCTGTGATCTTCAGTCCTCAGGTACACTGAGTTTCAAAACAGTTCTCAGTTTCAATTATTCTATGCTTGAACATTAAAGATCTGTTAGCAACGTTCTACTCATATTTCATTTTGGGATTTGGCTCCTCCTAACCATTAGACTACCAAGATAACTGATTATGCAGCCAAGTATTTGGTATGCACTGAGTCCCCCTGTTTTGCTCAGATATAGTTTTATTCCTTCATATCATTGTACATGGAACAGTGTTGTTGAACAGCTGACAGTTGCATCTCTTACATCTCTTCTCACTATGTTCACCCTACATGTTATCTTGCTTGGGTTTTATTTCTCGTGCTGTGCTTAACCTTAGCAGAAATGCATACTGCAGAATATGTTGGCACTCTCCAGTCTAAACCCACTTTTTCTTGTGCCTGAAACCCACAAACAGAGGTCACAGCTCCTCAGACTTTTACCTGTGGAGCAGTTTGTGGCTGCAGCTCACATCACTTCATACTGACAGGTGGCATCAAAATTCCTCCTGGATTGTTTCCTATGCTTCAACATCTGGAGAAGCAGAAGTGCAGAAAAAACTAATATGGAGCTAATACAGCCTTAAAAGCTTATAAATTAAATTATTTTTTGTAACCTGTGTATTCGGAGCTGCATAATATCCCTGGGGTTTGTACTCTGAGCCAAAGTTATGCACATACAAATAATGTATTTACTTTCTGCATATAAAAGCGTGTGTATGGAACAAGTTCGAAAATCTGGAGTGGTTGAAACTGAGTGGAATTGTTTTGAATAATTAAGATTATTTTATTTCCAGCGAATTCACAACTGTCATTCCTTGGGAGATTTGCCACCTTGAAAGGAAATACAAATTATTCTCTAAACTCCAGTCTTGAGATGAAGCATTGAAAAACTGACTCATCAGTGTGAAAGCAATTTAGGGCAACAAATCTGGGCGTTCTTGTAGCCAATATAAAACAATAAACTGGTCCTACAAAACATTCCAAACCAATTTTTTTTTGCTCTAAGACTGAAACACTTTCATACTACCCCAGGGAAAGTATATAATCTTTTACAAAACCTAGACAGTAAAGATTTTTTTTTGCTCCATAAAATCTTGAAATCTGGGATTATAGACAATTTACACTGAAATAAAACCTTGGTCTTCCAAGTTTTCTTTTTCTGCAGAAAAACAGAAGAAAAGATGTCTGAAAGAGAGGACTAATGTAGCTTATAAGAAACCCAGATGTTACCCTGCTCTTCCTGACCAAGGCCAGGAATCGATACTCTGTCCTGCCAAGTCCAGGTAGATGCTCTGACCCAGCTGCCTGTTCTGGACCCAGAGGATACTGCTTTGATTACTCAGTCCATCTTGCATCTGAGGGGTGTTTTGGTCTGCGGCATCTGTTTGTATTTCCTCAAGAAAAAACAGCAAAAGCCTTCCTAAACAGATCCATATTTTATTGTGTTTCTGTTTTGGCAAAGAACTTACCACGTGTACAAAATTTAAACCTCATCAGACCTGGAGTTCTACAGTCCATGAGGAATGTTGTACTGTCATATGTAATACAGGTACTGCAGAATGTATTGCAGATATTTCACAAACAATATAGTTTAGATTATATACTAAGCAATTTGGAATCTAGTAGCATCTGGGTTGGTAATGCTCTGACAGCTCATTCTGTGAAAAATATGATAATTACTTTTTTGGGTTTGGAGACTTCAGCTACCGAAGTTTCATTCTGTAATTTGTTAGCTGACATGGTAAGGGAGTAAAGACCTGTTTGTCATTATGACAGCAAGTGGGTTTAGTACTGTCATGGAGGAAATGGCTGCCAGAGGGTGGGCAGAAGAGTGCAGAGCTGCCAAGTTAATGGCCTGCCATCATCATCTGAAGACTGGGTTGGTGCTGGATGCCTGACAAAGGCTTGTTGCTCCTGACCACACTGCAGCTAGCAGTATTGGTTTTTTGTAGTTAGAAGTCTGTCTGTTTAAAAGAAGATAAAATATTAGATCAATTCAGTTCCTTGTTTCATTCCTGATCATAAAATCATAGAATATTTTGGGTTGGAAGGGACCTCAAAGATATCTAGTTCAACTTTCCTGCCATGAGCAGGGGACAGCTTCTCTGGGCAACCTGTGCCAGTGCTTCACCACCCTCACAGTAGAGAATTTTTTCTCAATAACTAATCTAAATTTAATCTCTTTCAGTTTGAAGTCATTACACTTTGTTGTATCGCTCTATGCCCTTGTAAAACATCCTTCTCCAGCTCTATTATAGGCCCCTTTTAGGTACTGAAAGGCTGCTGTGAGGTATCCTTGGAGTCTTCTTTTCTTCTGGCTGAACCCCATCTCTCTCCCAGCCTGCCTTCATGGGAGAGGCGCTCCCTCTGATCATCTTTGTGACCCTCCTCTGGACTTACTCCAATAGATCCATGTCCTTCTTATGCTGGGACCCCAGAGCTGAATGCTGTGCTCCAGGTGGGCTCTCACCAGAGCAGAGCAGAGGGGCAGAATCCCCTCCCTGCCCTGCTGCCCACGCTGCTTTGGATGCAGCCCAGGACACGTTTGGCTTTCTGGGCTGTGAGTGCACATGGCTGGGTCATGTCCAGCCTCTCACCCACCAGCACCCCCAAGTCCTTCTCCCCAGGGCTGCTCTCAATCTGTCCATTCTCCACCAAGCCTGTGTTTGTGTATGGAATTGTCTCAACCCAGGTGCAAGACCCAACACTTGGCCTTGTTCAACTTGATGAGATTTGCATGTGTTGACCTTTCAAGCCTGATGGCTGTAATTGAGAGTTATGAGAAAGGAAAATAAGGTGTTTGGTGACCCATTCCATTATGCTTAAATTACCCCATAAATGGAAAATTTTTTGTGTTGAGCTTCTCACACTAGTGAAAGGACACACAGAATATCTCCATGAGCAAGGATTAACTGCTTAGCTCTTCTCCATATTATGGAAACCAAGTCTTGGTTTATTAAATATTGGAACAAGTTTTCTTGGCAAGATAGCAACTGTTTCTTGGGATGGTTTGTCAAAAAGGTCTTGTAGACAAGCTTAGCCCATCCAAGTTAAGTGCTGGTGCCACTGACAGCTGTGCTGGTGCAGTGACTGTATATGCCAGGGATGACATTGACCTTTCAACTCTTTCAAGCCTGCTTGTTGACCTAAGAAAGAAAACATGTGGTCAGAAGTTGGAAAATCTCCTATAGGGGGAGAATGAATTCTGAATTAGTGTGACTGAATAAAACCTAGGCAGAAAACCTCTGTGAGGCAGAATATCTCTGTTAGGCAGAACAGAAGAGAAAGATGAAAACCAGCCTGAGAAGGACTCCAGACCTTTCTATTTCAGATGATACACAGAAGGTAGAAAGTTTTACTGTTCTTATTTTTACTTGCCAAAATGCCTCAAAGTGACATGAGCATTGTAGATATGAGAAAAAATAATCAGGTGCAAAGAGTGATCTCCTATTGGAGATCTTTCTTATCCAGATATTTTTTGTACATTTAAGACAGGCTAGATATATGAGAGAAGAAAATATTGAAAAAAATAAAACCAAAGAACAAATCTACTCTGGAAAGTTACAGCTGGAATTTCTTGTTTATTCCTAATTTCCATGTCTAACACTTTCAACATGCAAGTAAAAAGATGTGATGTTTATCCTGGATACCAAGTCAATTTCTTTGTATCCTACCTGTCACTGCCACTTGTTCTCTGCAAGTAATATAGATAATGCCAGCTGCATTAGAACTCATTCTGTCTGGGATCTTCAACATGCTCTTTATGGAACATGTTCAGCCCTTTACTGAGCATGCAAGTATAATTGCCTGGATTTAGTAATGCTTGGAGAGGAATGAATGCCAATGCATACAGCTAGACGTCTCTGTGGGGCCTAGTGGAATGAAATGACTGTTTCCAAAGTCAGTACAAGCAACCAGCTCCCGCAACATGCAAAGTTGAAATATGCATTTTATATAGTGTAATTAGCTGTTTTTTCCAACCTTATCACCAATACCTGAAATGCAGATTAAATGTGTTCTGTGAGATTTTACTTTTTATTGTATTTATTTATTTTAAACTCTTAATCTCCTAGCTAGCTCCTGAAGGCTCATGTCCTAAATTACTAGTTTTTCATAATTTTACCTGTCTTTGTACAACTTTGCTGCCAGGTAGCTGTAGAGGCTGCACTCCAGTTGTGCAATAACTCATTTTCTTCCTGCTTTTATGCCCAGCTGGTGCTGGCAGGGTGTCTGAATTCTTCATGTTATGCAAAAGCAGTGGTTTAACAGCTGAACTTGTGCTGCACTGCTTCTTGTTTGAACAGAGGTATTTAAGCTGTTTGCATATTTCTTCATGTTCTCATTTTCTGCCTCAAATATTCCCTCTTGTCAAGTGCCCTTCTCAGTCATTGCTTCTGAACCTCGGAGTTCAGCTCCTCAGACCCAGTTTGTTATCCCCACAGCCAGCTGACAAATTCTCTTGCAATGATGCAGCCCCCAGTTCTCTCACAAACAAATTGCCTTTTGCACCCAGGAAAAATGGCTCAATTCAGAATAGTCACATATCTCAAATTTTTGTAACGCAGTGTGGATCCTTTTTATTGGAACTATAGGGTGGCTTGTTCTCTCAATGTGTATGTGAAGCGGGATCACTAGTATATAACCTTTAATTTGTTTCTCAAATGGAATACAGTTTGTCAACAAAGGGTTTGCACACACTTTCTAAATCTGTTCTTCTAGGCAAGTTCAATCTAAACCACTGCCATGATAAAAATGGCAAGCCTTTGAGTGAATTCCTACTCTGGCGTGCAAGCAGGTGTATAACTGAATCCACACTTTACAGTTTTAACTAAGCAATTTGGATGGTAGCCTCACATGGAATTTGTTAAGTTCTACCTTGAATTCATTATGATAGAAACTGAAATGTACGTCTCTGAAGGATTTTGCTTAAAAGCCTGATTCCAGATGAGCACCTCATCATAGAGGGTTTGCAATCACCAGTGTTGCACAATATTTTGCATATGAACAGCTATATAAATTCAATTATCACGTTTTAAAAATTTGGATTAAAGGTTAATTACAACTTTTTTAGCAATGCAGAATGCAACTGCTTGATTTGGGTAGAACTACAGAAAAAATTTGTCTGCTGTGTTATTTACTCGTCCTTGCTTTGATTTTACATCAGCTTCTTAAATATTGTACTGAAACATATTTGACATGCAAATATTTTCCAAAGGAATATACTCAGGAATTAAATGATGTTAAGATCATTCAGTCTTTACACATTATTTAGACACAATTCCCAATCCCTGGACAAGTCTTCAGCACAGCCAACTATTCCAGCAGTTTGTGTATGTCTTTTCGACCATTAGGTTTAGTTGGAACAGTAAGTGCCTTCTCTAGCAAAGACTGGCAAGTTTGAACCAAAGCTTTACATTCACTGGATCCAGCAATATAAGCAAAGAGCTGTCTTACCTAATCAGTAGAGAATGCCAAGGAGGGGAATAAAATTGTGATCCCTGTTCTACAGGAATAACTGTTCTACAGTTAATTAACTAGTTAAGCCCAAAATAGAAGGAAACATCTAATGCTGCTCCACGGTAAAGCCTATCCAATCCAATCCTACCCTACAATCCTATGTAATGAGGAAAAAAAACCCCAAAAACAAAGGTTTTTTCATTTAAATTAGTGGATAGAATGTTCAATGGCATAAATTCTAAAGTGTCTTTATTTTCTGATCTGGAGAAAAGATCTAAGACAACACCCTTTTATTAGGTACTCCAGGCTTCTGTTTTTCCTTCTGTGAAGTAATTTAATTTTCTATGAATATTTTATGGAGCTGGGGGTTAGACTAGCTAGGTGAGTGCTCTAACAACAGTATTATCTCTTCTACTTTTTCCAACCAATTTTCCTAGGAAATTCTCTTTAGCTGTGTGAAGTAAAATGGACTCAGGTGGAGAAATAGGGAAATAGAGAAACAGGAAGACCATGTTACTGTGCAATTCAGGCACTGTCCAGAGGTGTGGAAAATTTATACAAGATCTTGATCCAAATCAGGCCAAATGTTGGATCAGATTCACGCTCTGACCTACTGGATTGTGGCAGAGAGCACTTCCTTCCAAAAAGTCTTGTCAATCACAGCCTTTTGTAGAAGGTTTAATTCAGATTCACACCCTTTATATCAAAAACCACCTTTATGTCAAAATAAGCACAGTGGAGGAGCACCTACGAGTGTTAGTCATGAGTTAAGATGCCTGGTAGATCGATGACTTTAGGCTGTAGATGATACCATGCATAGCCACTTCCTTGGTATGATGAAATTTTACTCAATGTGGATGTGTTTTATGTGGGTATAGGAAGGCTTGCAAATGGTAGAGTCCTGTTGAAGAAGAGTTTCTTGCTTTTTATGCCTCTAACTGCATTTTTTCAGTGGTAATGATTGGAATATTTTCCCAAAGATGAGAGTTGTCTCTGCAGATTGGAAGACTTTAAAACTGGAATTTCTTTAAACTGGTGTTCTTTAAAATGAGAATGGTATTCTGCACCTTTAAATTACTTTCTGTAGCTCATGCTACAAGCTCAAAATCTGTCTCCAGTCATATTTATATCTCTGTTTTCTCTCATTTCTTCCCTTTCTGTAATTTACCACTAAGCAAGGCACTTAATCACATGCATAGCAGATGATAAAGTAAGCTACAGACACCAGTGCAACATCCCTAAGAAAATAGTTCCTTTAATACTTGCAGAAAACAGACAGAACTTTATATTCCTAAATAGTGACCATGGCTTCTCAGTTATGGAGCTGTCACTATAGTTCTTTGTGGAGGCCAGGTGATCCATAGCACAAAACACAAGAGTAGTCCATTGGTGGGACTGTCCCTAGGGATAAGAGATCCTCCGAGGTTGTGGTGACAGAAAAGGCCTCTCCCAGGATGCTTTGTTTTATTATGTAAACGTAGTCCAGTTCTGCTTCCTCGGTTGGCCAGTTGGCTTCCCTGCCCCTTTCTACCCTATACGTCCCAGATCCAGAAATTTCTCCTTTCCCTGCTCTCCCATTGGACCTTGTTCCTCGCCAGTCCCTCAGAGTTTCCCCACTGGCTCCCATATCCTAGTCCTGCCTGTGCACGTCCCCCATGCCCTCAGACCATCGGTCCCTGATGCTTTCCCCACCCCCGTATTTAACCCTGGACACCCTCCTCTTCCCCCCAGCACCCCCCCAATGTTCTGTGTCATCACTGGAACCCTTCATGCAGGGAGCTGGAATTAACCTCTGTCGTGGAACTCTATACAGAGACCCTTCCCGTCTCTTTGCCGTTGATTCGTTGAAGAAGCTATCTGGTGTGTGTGAGTGTGTGAGTGCCGTGGCTTGCCGAGAAGCTTTCTGCTGGAGTCGATTCAGAAGGTCGTGGCACCCCACCAGAACACCCCCCGAACACAAAGTTCTTGACATTCAGAAAATAATTTATTTTGTTGATATTTTTAAGGGGCCTCAAAATGATGTGAAATGCAGTTGCAGACTTGCAGAAGAAAACTAGATATGAAGATGTAAATTTTTTTCATAAAGAGTCTTTAAGTCGTGATAGATTAATGAAAGATGTGTTCTCTATTAAAAAGAAAATAAAATTTCATTATTTCAAGTAACATTCAGTTCTTTTTTTCTCTGCTTAGTCTTAAAGCTTTTCGGTTCAGATCTCATTAGATTATGGGGTGACATCTGAATAGACAAACACACATGCTATATAGAATTCCATCTTCATGTCTGTCTAACCTGCCAGTACCTAGATAATGCAATTCCATTCAAGGCAGGGAGAGAAGCTCTTGACTAAGAGACCATTTTAGCACAAGATTAGGGTTTAGTTCACAGTTTTGCTAAAAGCATCCTCTGATATTTCTGAAACAGTGGCTACTGATACTATTTTTGTATCAAAATGTGAACTTATAATGAATTTTTAAGGCTTGTCAGTTTGCCTTAAGTTAACGTGCAATTCTAGATACCCAGTATCTAGAATTATGTGTACTGACCATCTTTGGGATCTTTAGGTACTTTTGTAATTAACATAAATAATACATAATCATAACAATAAAGCAGAAATACATTTACAGTCTCCTCAGGCTTAAGGTTTGTTTCTAAAGTAAAATGTACATACTAGAAAGATAGAAGGCACTTCCTCTTGCTTGGACTGTAATGGGCTTCTTGTCTTCTAGAGCCTGCTGCTCTAATGAACTTTAAAAATATTGCTGCATTACTATGGAAATGGAATGATCTTGACAAGCTAAAAATGTTGTTTCATATTAGTATCTCCTGTGATGTTACCCTAAACTTTGTCAGGAGGTACTGCACATTACATTTGCTAAGATATTGAATAAACTGCATTATTCTCATCTTCCTCTCAGTACATCTCCTTCTAAGCGCTTATAGGAAGAAATTACTCTAACTACCACTGTAGGCTGAAGGATGCTTGGAGTTATTAAGTTTTTCTGTATTCCTTCTCAGTCACTTAATGTTTTGTTGATCTGGCTTGCTGCTCCTCAGGAATGAATGGCATCTTATCAAAAGGCTCAAGCAAGAGATTTCAAAGGAGTTTAGTGGATCATAACAGGTTGTGACTTCTTGTTACAGAATGACGACTGTTACATAATCTTTCCTTTCAATTACCATCACAGATATGTTAAACCATCCAGAAGTAATTTACTTAGTTGGAAAAATCTTTTCCTCTGTAGTCAATGGATGGAGGGAACAGAGATTGTTTATGTTCCAGCCTGTGAAAATTTAACACAAAATGCTCAATGTCAGTATCTTCCCCACTAGCTTTTGGCATGTCTCTCTTTAGTCCTTCATTCCTACTGTGGTGTTTTGATTCAGAGATGTATCTGTGTGCCTTGATGCAGCACAATGGCATACCATGGCCCACAGAATAAAGGGCACCAGTCTTTAATTTAGGGCCTTGAAGCAGGGGTTGAGCAGGACAATGTGTGCACCCAGAAGGTTTGATGTGAGCTGGCTGCCTGGCTGGAGGTGGGAAGCAGGTAGTTTTTACAATACAAACAGTGACTTTGGGAGCTCTGCTGTCTGCACATCTCTATTTTTTGAATTGCTACCCTTATCTGTATGTGCTCAAGACTGGTTTTTATAGAAAGCAAGGGAAGCTAATGGGCAATTAATGGGAAATTCACAATGATCATAGCATTTAAGCACTTTTTTAAAGGCTTGAAAGAAGGCCGTTTTAAAAGTCCTGGGATATTATTTCTGTAAACTGCAGAGACACTGTGGTCAGCTTTTCTCCTGGTATAACCGGCTGGATTGGTGTGACTTTGTAACAGACTCAAAGCTGGGCTTTGCTCTGAGTAATCCACCTATCAGATCATAAAACCATGCCCAACTTTTAATCTGTTTTCTTTTTTTTTTTTTAAATTATTCAGGAATAATTATCTCTCTTAATTAGCCATAGATCCTATAAAGAACATGGGTTGCACAGAAGCCACTAGGACAAGGACAGACAGATTGCCTGCTGCTACAAAGTAAACCAGTAGAGGGTACTAATGACTTTCAGTGTTGAGTCCTGCTTAAGTAAATGTTAATATATTCAGTGCTGAAATGTGTATTTGAAAACAGCAGTGTACTACAAGTTATAAACAAAAATACAAGTTCGTCATCTTTGCTTTTTGCTGCCTGCATTCAATTTCGAGCTCTTCAGTGGACATTTCAGATGCTCTTTTCTGTATGGCATGAGTTGGCTAAAAATGTTGAAAAGGTTGAGAGGGTAAGTTACCGTATTGGCACACAAACAATGGAAGACTACGAAGCTGAAGAAACATATAAATAAGTGTCCTAATTTGCCATCTCTATGTGATGTTGTTATCATACAGGAGGGTGACTGCTTAACACTTTGGAAAAGCTGCTTGATGTGTACTGTCATTACGATTTTGTGAATAGCAGACAAAACTTTCCAAACACATGGGTGCCCATGTGTTTGGAAAAAAAAATCTAGGGAGGACTAACAAGTCTAGGTTTAATAGAAGTTTTCCTTGCGTTCGGATCCTTGTGCCTGGAATTGGGAGGTGGTGGATCCAGGAGGGTGCCCAGCCAAGGGGTCTGCTGGGCAGGACACATTGTAGACATACAGGGTCCAGCCCGTGAGAGACAGGCTGGGCTGGCAGCAGGTGTCCCCCACCCCTAGGTCAGGCCATGCTAGGGAGCTTGGCCTGGGACATGGTGTCCTAGGTCAACTGGTCTGGCAAAGAGGGACTGCTATAGGGCTGCGGTGTGGGGCCCTACTCACTGCAGAAACCTGGCTTCCAAATGTGCCAGGCCAGCAGCAGTGAGCATCTCTATGCTCTTCATAAGGTACTTCTGTGTTATGCATTTATTTGCTGTGCACTTGAACCAGAGTTCCCTCAGGGTTCCCTGCAGCTTGGCTTCCCCTTGACATTCAAGTGGTTTTTTCCTGTTTAGGGTGCTGTGAGAATCACAGAGTCATGGAACGGCTTGAGTTGGAAGACACCTAAAGACCATCTGTTTCCAACCCTCCTGCCACAGGCAGGGACACCTTCCACTAGACCAGGCTGCCCCTCCGTTCAGTGTGGCCTTGAAGGCTTCCAGGAAAGTGCTGTAAGCAGCCCACTCCAGGGTGTAAAGTGGGCTAGGCAGTAGGAGACAATTAAGAGAAAGTGGGATTTAGTAATCAAATGAAATACAATCAGTAAGGCAATGAACAGTGAGGCGCTGCGTGGGGAGGTCTCCAGGCACTGTTGCAACTAAAACCTGTCAGCTGGCACGTTGTCTGCCAGCAGCCCCTGCGGCTGTCCGAGCCACAGGCCATTCCAGCCTCCTCTCTGCCAGCAGCGTGCACAATAGCGCATATTAAAACAATACAGTAAAAACTGTGGTGTCAATAGCATTAATTGTTTATGATATTCACAAGTTCCTTTTTAAAAACATTTTTCTTGCTGTTACAGTTACTGTGTGGAAACACAGGTTTTAAATTCCAGAATGCAGACTTACTGCGCACAAAAAGTGATGTGCTAAATCACAGCCCAAAGTTTAGAAGCAGATGGACCTCCTTCTTGTCCGCATCTCTGAGGCAGCACCACAGAACTGCTAGGATGTTTTTGAGATGATGTTTGAGGGGAGGGTCCAAATACAGTTTGCCTCCCCACGTTTTTGCTGGAAATGCATGGAACGTGATGTGTTTGTGTCTAGGCTCTTCTTGCCCTGGACATTTTGGCAGTGTACCAGTCGCACTAAGTATAACCAGTGACGTCATGGACCTTAACCCAATCAGTTGTAATATCCCTCAAACTAATACGGAAATATAAAAAATCTTGCTATACATTTCCTAATACTAGTTGTTGTAATAATATAACTCACACAGAGAATTTTTTCCTATAGTAAAAGCTTCAGAATTTTTTTTTTAGATTTTTCAAGTTTATGCCTTTTCCATAAAAGGAAATTTTCTTTAACTATAAGATATATTTCTGTCTTTTCTGGTAGTCAGAAATATAAAGCATTCAAACCAAAACACAGGCAGAGAACACCGTCCTTTTCTAAAGTACATAAACACAGAAATCTGAATTTCGTCTTTTCTGGAGCATTCTACCAGTCATTCCTTGCACTAGGAAGTTCAAGATATATTAATTCACTATGTTTAATCCAGTAAAGATATGGTTACAAGTGGGATAAAGAAATCCTAGACCACACTTATATATAGTTTCACATATTTGCAAATCAGACCTGAGAAGTTTCACAGAGCCTGTAAACAAGCTGACCTGACAGCTCTTTCTGCATCACTATTACGGATTTTGTAAATTTTTCACAAGGAAAGGTCATGATTTTGCAACAAAAATTATTTTACAGCGTATTAATTGGTTTTTTTACATTGTAAAACTGCTACTCAGACATGCAAAATAATAATAGTTAAGGAAGGATATACGCCATACCTTGTAAAATATGATTTATATCTGCTACTCATCCTGGTAAAGCAATTGTAGGACTGTTTTCAAGAAGAACTTCAAATTTAGTGTTCAATTTTCCCTCTAGATGTGTAAGTCTGCTCTGCATATACTGTAACTTCCTTGGGGCAATGGTTATATCTTAAAAGGTTTTTAATAAGTTGCAGTATGGAGAAATAATTTACTAGTTTCTGTGGAGTAACCCATAGAAAACTAGATTCACTGATGTTGGTGCAGAGTACAGGTTGCCTCTTCATATGTTACTGGGAGTACGTATGTCCCATGTGATTTATAATTCATAAAGAGAAGACAGAGTGAACGGAGGCTTTAAACTGTGTCAAATACTCCACAGATCTCAGACAATGCACTGAATTGCCTCATCTCTTGTTTCTGAGTTAATGCCCCATTTTTAAGATAGTTCCCACAGGAGTGTGTTGCCTCACCTTTGCGGCTGACTTCCCACTGGGAGGAGGGAGCTGTGGGCTCTGGAGCTTCAACTTTATTCCCAATAGTAAAGCTCCCACATTAAATTCTGAAGGAGTATAAAAAGTCACAGAATCATAGAATATCCTGAATTTTAAGGGACCTGCAAGAATCATCAAGTTCAGTTCCCGGTCTTGCACAGGACAAGCCTAAAAATCACATCATGTGCCTGAGAGCATTATCCAAGCAGTTCTTGAACTCTGGCAGATTTAGTGCCTTGACCTCTTCTGTGGGGAAACTGTTGCAGTGACCAACCACCCTCTGCATGAAAAAAACCTTCCCCTGGTATCCAACCTAACCCCCCCCGCACAGTTTCATGCCGTTCCCTCAGGTCCTGTCACTGGTCACCAGAGATGAGATCAGTACCCATTCCTCCACTTTCCCTCATGAGAAAGTTGTAGACTTTCCACTGACCAGGATCCCCATGCCCCTTCCATGCAATACTTTCCAGCATCTCAGTCTGTCTGTATGTCCATAACTGACCCATCCCAGGTACAGAGTCCAGCACTTGTCTTTGTTAAACTTCATATGGTTAGTGATTTCCCAGCCCTTTGCTTGGTGTAGGTCTTTCGGCAGGGACTCTCTGCCTCTGAGGGAGTCAACAGCTCCTCCCAATTTTGTATCACCAGAAAACTAACCCTTTCTCGAGTCCTGCATCTGAGTCATTTATGAAGGTATTGAAGCTCATTGGCCCTAGGGTGGAGCCCTGTGGAATCCCAGTAGTGACAGGTCCCCAGTCTGATGTCACCCCATTCACTACAATCCTTTGTGTCTGTCCCCTGAGCCAGTTGCTCACCCATCACAGGATGTGTTTATCCAATTGTGGGCTGGACATTTTGCCCAAAAGGATCCTGAGAGCAACAGTGCCAGAAGTTTTAGCAAAGTCCAAAAATATTACATCAAGTGGCCTCCGCTGATCAGCTGGGTGGACAAACTTATGGGCATATGTAAAATTGCCTCAGACAAACTGGCTGAAGGTGTGCATCTCAGCTGATCCAGACTGACATTTCTGTCTGCATTACGCAACCACCACAAGTTTTCCAGAAGAATAAAAGTGTTTGTTGACATGATGCCCCATAAAAGTGCATTATCCAGCAGGTATCTCTGAGGGAATTGGTGTATGGGAATCCCACCAGCTCACTGTCTGTGACAAGCACGTGTGTTGGAGGCACAAGACAGAAGATCATTTCAGAAGATCCTATTTTCTTTGACTTGATTTTGCTTGCATGCATTCTGAAACACAAAATCCTAGGAAAAGCTGGCTTTCCTCTCAGAAAAGTGACATTTTACTGCGGAGAAGCATTTAATGAAAGAAAAATAATACTTACGATGACTCTGGAGTATGCACATAGGATTATCTTGTTCTACTTGGTGGCTCTGATGTAGCTGAAGTACTAAATGCTACTTTTGGGTAGGCGTAAATTCTGGCTTGAACTGAGCTAGCATTTTCAGGTTTGTTTTGTGCAGGATATTAATGTGAATTCCTATAGAAAGGTGGCCCATTCTTTTGGTGGGGTTTTTTTTGGTTGCGTTTATTTTGTTTGTTTGTTTTGTTTGTCTGTTTCATAATATCTTTTTAAATTTTTTCTACTTGTACCGAGCCTCAAAGTGGTCTTTGAGACTTCTGAAAATATGTCTTGCACACACCTTTTCAGATGCACTATAAATCTTGTAAAACCTTTTTTCTTAAGAAATCTGTAGAAAATCTATTGCCGCTTATGGGTGTAATTTCAGTATTTATTAATATTTTTCAAATTACCTAATTTCCAGGGATATATCAGTTCTTTCTGCTTTCCTGGAAAATGAAAACCTTTTCTTATTTCAGAGAGCTTCTAAAATAATATTTCCAGGTACACAGTGAAGATAAACAGCCAGGTTTGTTGTATTTCATGAATCTTTGATGTCTCCCTGCCACTTCAGGTATTCACATAATGATTGGCACATATGGACAGTTTGGGTGGAGCAATGATTCCTTTCTGACTAATGGAAAGTTATGGTATCTAACAAGCATATTTTAACATGCAAATTGTGGAGGACAACAGATCTGTGGCCCCAAAGTAAACTCATGATAAAGTGATAAATAAAAGTGTGAACATTTTTCACACACGTGGGTTACAGAAGTGTTAGCTATGATAATATGGAAATTTGAAATGAAAATATTGAAATATGAATTTAGAAAAGATTGAATGATGGGAAGTAACAGAAGTGAGCTTAACTACACTGGGAGGTATCTGTCTCACTCTCTGCCTGTGTAAAGAGCTTGTATAACATGTTGAAATATCATGTAGTATTGCCCCTGATTATCACATACATATATATACACACATATATACACACATATACACACACATATATATATATATATATA
>VXAZ01000547.1:17673-118848 GCA_013399875.1 Gymnorhina tibicen
AGGGGAAGAGGAAGGGCAGGCACTGATCTCTTCTCTGTGGTGACCAGTGACAGGACCCGAGGGAATGACCTGAAGTTGTGTCAAGGGAAGTTTAGGCTGGCTATTAGAAAAAAGTTCTTCCCCTGAAGAAGGGTGGTTGGATACTGGAACAGGCTCCCCAGTGAAGGGGAAACAGCACCAGCCTTTGAAGCATTTGGACAATGTTCTGAGGCACATGGTGTGACTCTTGGGGATGGTCCTATACAGGGCCAGGAGTTGAACTCTATGTTCCTTGTGGGTGCCTTCCAAATCAGTTTATTCTGTGATTCTGCAATTTCTCTCTCTCAGCCAAAGTTATAATAATGATTCTGACATTATTTAGAATAAATAAGCTCATGAACCAGTTTGTCTTGCAGGATTATACACTTCAATAGAGAATAAATGCATTAAGCAAAATAAGGTGAGGTCTTTTTAGCTAATATTTTTCCTTACTGTGGTTAGAATATAATCATTTGCAGAAATGGAAATTTTGGGAATTTAATCAGCAACTTTTTTTCCTGTTTGTTGTGAGAGGCCCAACCTCCCTCTCTGTTCTAAATAAATCTGAGCAGAAAATTAAAATAAGGAAGGCTAGATTATCGGATGATGGGATACTTTTGAGTATAGCCCCAGTGGCTTTTTTGAAATAAAATTGTCCAGTCTGGTTGATATTCTCTTTGTTTCCTCTTGAAAAATCTTGTTAAAGAAATGAAAATATATTTTCCCCTGATACTGTGTTTCTGTGTAAACCATTGTTGTGGTTGCACTAGATAAAATCTATTAAATAATAGGCAATCAGATCCTTGTCTTGGTGGATCTGAAAGTGTTTTTCACTTAATATGATAAACTTTAAAGACATCATTTATCTGTAATGACAAGATGTGTTTTTAGCGCATTTATGAGTGCTGAAGACAAATCTGTCATGCCAGTCGCCCTGCTCAGGAGGTCTCAGGATTCCAGCACCAAGAGTTTGAGAGGCCATGGTATAGGATGGATCATCAATCTTTTTATTTACTCATGTACTGAGAGGAAGTTAATATAACCCACAACTGAGATAACATGTTTTTCTTCTTCCCCTGAATGCTGGCATTACTTTTCTTTTCTATGGACTTTTAAGGACAATGGCTGACAGCAGTTAATAGAGGTGTATGGCATTGTGGAGAGGAAAATTGGCCAGTCAGAAATATCTGTTCCTCCTTATGGATTATAGGGGGATCCACAGACTAAGCAGCAGGATAGGGACAAATAGATTATTGCAGTTTGTGTAAATTAAGTCCTAAATTCCCAGATAATCCTTTTCTTCTTAAGGTAAAATTTTAATCCTTCACAAGGGCAAACTTCTTCCTCAAGCTTTCAGGTGAAGCTTGTTTGACCTAAGAGGTGACTGGCATTGGTATCTGCAGAAACATTAGAGAGTATTTTTCCTGCACAGTTATTGAATGAGAGTTGCAAGTGCTCCTCTCGTTCTCCAGGTTAATTAATGAATTAATTAATTGTAAAATGGGCACATTGCATGATAATAAACTATGACTGCAAGAAGAAGCCTTAAACTAATACAAAGTGTGTAGGTTGGATTTATTCCTGTTAATATCTGTTTTGTTTATCAAGTTAGTATCTATTTGTTTATTTATTCGAGTCATAAGGTGGTTTGCAGAAATGCACTTATTCCCCTCAAATAAAGGCAGGTTTTGCAAGTGTTTATCTTGTATTGTACTTGTTAAATGAACTTAAGGGAGTAGAAAATATGCCAAGGAGTTAAGGACATAAATTAAGACAAAAAACCAGGTAAAACATTAAGATGAAAATGTGAGTATATCTGATATCTGCAAAATAACAGATCCTTCTGTCCTGGGGTGACTGTATGATACTGTATTCCCTATTGTCTGCCTATGCCAGACATGAGTTCTGTGCCTTTAAAGCAAGCTGTGGGAGAGGGGGAAGAGCTGGTGGAATTCCTTTGGCGCTGTGTTCAAAACCAGAGATATCTTGCTAGCTTCTTCTGCCTGGCTGCTCCGCTTCTGCAGCAGGGAAGAGAGTTACATTCTTCTTGCTTTCTAGCTAGCTTCTTGTTCGTTAGCTAAAGTATGGAGCCCAGGGACTTTGGCTTGTTCTTCTTCTCTTCTGGACTGTTCAGCAGGACCAGAACATCATAAGGAGGCCCTACACCTCAGCCCAGAGGGGCCCACGCTGGACCCCAGCTGCGGAGAGGAGAGAACCACACCCACAAAGGACTCTGAAATCTATCCAGGTTCTCTCCACAGTGAGAGGTTTTATTATTTAGCATTATTCTTTCTTTCCGTGCCTGTGTGCACTCTGCTTGTTAAATAAATAACTTTTTTTTTCCATTTTCCTCCTAGGAATTTCTTTCTGAACCTGGTGGGGGAGGGGTGGCTGTAACCTACCTTCTTTGGGGGAGACATTCTTTCCAGAGTGTTTCCCTTAATTTGTCTAAAACCGGGACACCTTCACTGCCTTGTTTATACTTGTTTAAATCTTCAGCATAAAGATCTATCTTGTATAATCAAAATTAAGGGTATATTTTTAACACAGAAAACCTTCCATGTTAAACAATCCTATAAACAGAATTATGATAGCACTGTTTCCCAATTTAATTTTTTACTCTATACTGTAAAACTTCAAATTAACAGTAGGATTGTGTCTTCACCTTTATCAAGATCTGTGTGTTATGATAGTGTCAAGGAATCAAACTGAGAAGTATCAGGGGACTAATCTGTTCAAGACAGCAATAATTATCTTCACTTGCCTCAAAAGGAGAGCATTTTTCAAGAGAACTGGTTGCGACATACCACTTCCTCTCTGAATGACATGTGGAAAAAGGATGTGGCTCAGGATATCAAACAAAGCTCTCTTTTTCATCACCTGTTTCCAGAAAATCTCTCTTCACTGAATTTGAGGTGTTGGGTTATTGAAACAAGGTAAAAAGCATGTAAGGATTCATTACTTCTGTTCTTTTGATTCCATATGCAATGGACGAAAACCACAAACTGATCCAGACCTGTTTAATGTATTCTACTGAATAATAGTTTTTAATAGTTTTTTGCTTATTTGTTTGCTTTTGTAGTATGAAACTCAATAGCTAAGGCAAAATCAAATATCAATTGATAATTAGCTTACAAAAGAGTTTCCAAGTATGGCCAAAGTTTCTGGGGGCTCACTCACAGTTTCCTTCTACATGCTGGTAAAAGTCTCAATGATGGTAGAGAGTCTGCACTTAAAATAAGCTCAAAACTCAAGTATATAACGAAACAATTCCCCAGTGAGCATCTATTTCCCTCAAATCCCACTGTAGATGGTATAAATCTGGAAGCGTAAAAAATATTTAGGTTCTGCGGTAGAGACAATCTTGATTTCAAAGGATACCATAAATATTTGGCATCCAGGATCACAAGTCCTATGAACAACGCCAGTACTGAGAGAACACCCATGAGAAATTAAGCACGTGGGCATTCTTGAACAGAACGATTTTTAAACTGTCTTCTTGCATAAACAATCTTATATCCTTTTAATTTATAAAATTCTGAAACTCTACATTTCCTTTTTCACTAAGATGTTAATAAAAATTATTACTTTATGATTATATGCTTCCATAATATTGAGATTTTGCAGAACAAACTGCAAGTTTGTATTTGAGAGCTGTTGTAAGCGTGAATTTACAACAAATACAAGTAGATAACCTCCAAATGATAAATAATACCACAGTTAGCTTGTGGTGGACATCTTGGATGTGACATTACAGTTACATGTCTGGCATTGTTGGAATAATTAATTTTGAGTTGCCATTGGCAAATGCTACAGCAGGGACACCATTTACAGGTGGAACACCTAGGAAGATATTTATAGTAAATAGGGGGCTGGCTGCTGAGGAAAAGAATGAGAAGTCTACAAACTCTGGTCAGTTTTAAACTGTGGCTTAAAATCACATGAAAAATTGAGACAAAAAGGAGGAGAAAAAAGAGTTAGGTAGCTGTGATGGTTTACGCCAAATTCAGGGAAACGTCCAAAGGAACGTCTCCTCAAAGGAAGGCAGGTTACAACAACCCCTCCCCGCAACCGGGTTTGGGAAAAACAAATTTTCCTCGGAGGAAAGTGAAGGAGAAAATAAAAACTATTTATTTAACAAACACACAGGAAAATAATAATAATAATGCTAAATAATAAAATCTCTCGCTCTGGAGAGAAAACCTGAAAGATTTTAGAGTCCTTCTGTGGGTGTGGTCTCTCTCCTCCTCCTCGGAGCTGGGTCGGCGTGGGGGGCCCCCCTGCAGGCCGGTGGAAGGTCCCCTGGTGGGGTTCTGATGTTCTGGTGTTCTGAACAAGTCCAGAGAAGAAGAAGGGAAAAAAACCCGAAGTCCCAGGAAAAAAACCTCAACTCTTCATCTCTCTCCGAAGAAGCAGAGCCGAAAAGCTGACTGAAAAGCAAGAAGAGATGCTTCCTCTGCCCATCGCAGAAGTAGCTAATCTCCATGTCCTTGAAACTGTTTTGAAAAGTTCACTCAGTTTTTGTTTCTCTGTCTCTTGCATCCAGTTTTAAAGGCATAGAAAGGCTCAGGAATCATGTCTGGGCATAGAGCAGTGGTAGGGGATACAACAGCATAAAGTCACCCCAAGACAGTAGCCCACCTGGATTAAACCTTCACAAAGAATACAGGCTTTGGAGAGATTTGAGACAGGATTTACCCATTCACACTGTTACTGGACACCATGCAGTGATGATGGTATGTGGGTCTCAGCCTGACCCTTTGAATCTTTGGACTTATGAAAGAGAAGAACGCTTGAAAACGTAGTACACATCAAAGTGAAAAAAAGTTACAAGAAAAACTATAAACTTTGAAGACAAGGCACCGTTTGGAAGCATTTTGTCACAACTTGAAAGACAATTCATATTGTAGATAGTGAGAGCAGAGACTCTTGTATTTTCACAGAGCTAAAGATGTATGTGTGTAGAAGGTGTGTGATACTCAATGTGTGTATTCTGTGGAGACTGAGAGTCAGAAAACTGAATGAAGGATTTTCCTACTGAGACATGTCTTGTGAGAGGGTTTGATCAGGTGAGCCATATTCATGAAGAATTTAAATACACTCCTTTTGTATAATCATTATTTGAATTCTTTACTACCATTGCTAGTGCCCTGATATCACTCAGTGTATGACAGTAGAATTAATTTTATCTATTCAGCTGTAATAGCAGAGTGACATTTTTCACAGGTAATGCTGCTTAATCTGTACAGAGACATAAGTCCAATGCCAGTTGCCTGGTTGGAAACAATGTGGTGGGTTGTGGTGTTGCAATGGCCCCCTAAAGGTTTATGACAGGCCGACAAGTGCCAGTGATCATTTAACCTGTTAGTGTCACCTGAATCAGACTGAAAATGGGGCTTTTTAACAGATGAATTTGACCGAACTCCTTCTTCAGTTAATGGAATAAGTTAGACCCTTCTGAATGTAGTTCATCTCATCTCTTTTAGAACCCCATTTTAAAATTGGATAAATTGTCTGCTGGAGAGGGCTCTTTTTCTTCATTGACTAGAGCCGAGATGATGAATGTGGACTAGACACTGAAGTTTTAGATGATTAGTAGTGCGGCAAATCTGGTTAGCCACAAGCTCTTATTTCACATAAGAGGCAGGTCTAACCTGAGCACAGGACAGATTGAGGAGAATTTAGGAATCAGGGGTGGTCACTGGTTGCCTCTCTCATTTCCTTTGCTAAATGAATCTTAGTACAAGACAGAATTTGTCTCCATCTGTGATAAACTTGCTATTCTATATAATCTACTAATTTAGTGTGTAGTCTGGGCAAACTATTCCTTGTCACCAGGTAGCAAAATATTTCTTAAGTTCAATAGGTAGTTAAGCAACTTGCAGTTAAAATGATCCTCAAAACTGTGCATATATCAAAACATTTCCACTGCTACTGTTGCTATTTTACTCAGCTTTATGTTGTGTAGGAATCATTTACAGTGTACTTTTTGTCTAAATTATTTTAATGGGCTCCAAGTCCAGATTGCATATAGTAGTATTCAGTACAGCATGATAGGTGCATTAAAACTCCAGAGAAAAATATAGACTATTTAAGATTAGAGTGTCAAGAAGTATATTTTATACTATTTGAGAAATAATGTGTTGTCTTGCAATTATGGTGTGTATCCTATATTGTGTGTAAAAGGCAGAAGTAATTTCATACCCTACAACTAAATTTTATGTACACTTGCTTTGGAACAGATCTGATAGAAATTTTTTTTATTACTGGTTTCACAAACAGTAAGTGTTTTAAAATTTCCAAGCTGATTACGAATTTGTTTCTCTGGCTATGTGAAACATGTTCTAGTGTAGACTGCAGAGGTGTCTGTTCACTACACTTTCCTCTTTGTTATCCCACTTCTCATTTTTCCTCCTATGTAGCTAATTTCACACCCCAACTCCCTGAAAAAATTGATGGGCTGGACTAGGTGGTCCAAGGGCACTAACAGAAGAATAGGAAGAATATACATATATATGTTCTGGGAATTTTGATGGAACAAGGGAGAGGCTGAGAAAGGAGCAAAGGAAATGCTTTTTTTTTTTTTGTAAAGGAAATAAAAGTTTGAAACCAGTAATTGTCTTTTTAACCTTTTTATTTTCTTTTTTTTCCTTCTAACCTTACCATTATTTTTCTTTTAACCTTACTGAGAATGATTATGAACTGAAGATCACAACTTCAGGTGCTTTGCCATGTGTCCTTCTTAAACCACAGAACTACTTTACGAGCAGACTCTTGATAAGGCAGTTATAGATCTGACCTTAAAGATTGATGTGATATTTAATTGTCTTAAATGTTTTAAATGATTTAGCTTATTTGGCGAATACTATTGGGGAATTGTCATCAAGTGTCATGGGTAATCTTTCCACTTATTTCCTCTCACGAAGAGTGACAGGAAATTCCTTTCTCACCCACTTCTAGAGAATGTGGAAGAGATGGAAGGGGAGAATGAGAGCCCCATTGTGCTGCTTGTGTTTAGGTAAGCTGTGGGTTTGGGTTTTTTCAATAGAATAAGCAAAGCATGGCAGGTAAAGTTGACTTGTAAGGGGGAGTATACTACCAATTAGTCTGACATGCAAAACACCTTGCTGTATTATTTCTAGTGTGCAAGGAATATCCAAAATTTTCAGTAGGGATAAGAAACATGCTTAGAAGCACAATAAGATACATGCTTGTAACTGCTCACTGGAAAGCTATAGCATTACTTCTTGTCCACAAAATCAAGCTCTGTGCTTTTCTGATGCCTTGTGAATTAAGTACTGTTAAGTGATTGTTCCCACTCTTTCCCGTGTCATGCACTTTACCTCTGTCCTTGCATTCCTTTTATATCCTTACAGAAGGGTACGGACTTCTAATGCTATATATTATTACAATTATAAGTGATGCTTGGGGCTGACAAATTCCCTTTCAGAGTCCTGAACCAGCAATTATGCCCATACTACAAAGCCATTTCTCATTATTAAAAAAAAAAAAGCAAGCCATATTTATTATAAGTCTCGTGTCCAGTCTCCTCAGGTTATGGCTGAAGATACACAATTTTATCTCTGTACACCCACCTGTATGAAAAATTTCAATCAGTTTTTGGCTGCATCAGAACATTCAGATTATTTTTTAATGCTTGACTTGGACCAAATTTGTGTTACATAGATTACACGTTTCAAATGAACATCCAGACAGTCACTTCTGTTGCCTTTCAGTTTGACAATTTCTAAAATTGCACTTTGAGCTTTTCAGTGTTGAAAACCAAATTCAGTATGTTTCAGGGTAGTACAAGAGAGACCAAAAAACCACAATTTTCCATCACAGCCTATCCAGCTTTATCAAGAGTTTGAACTTCTTTGAATTTGGACTCCAAATCTGAAATTCAGCTTGACTTCTAGGTTTGCATGTGTATTTTTTTTCCTCTCTTTACTTTTAGCTCATAAAAATTTCATTCTTTCTTGTTGCAGTGTGAAAGAATGTACTGCTTTTCTGGTTTAGCCCTTAAACCTAACCATCACAAACCTATATTTCTTTTTGTTTCTTGGGAGGAGAAAATCAGTCCTTTACATTTCTGTGACATCATTGTCAGTTTCAAAAACCTTTCAGACTGAGGGTCTGTAGGCACAGGAAATGAAAGAAAACAGGCTATTATATTAGAGTATTGTATTATATTTCTTTCAACAAGTTTTGGCAAAGCTGTCAATGTAAATTGTTACTGAAGTGAGGAAAACAGGGAATTAGTTATTGTCAGAACATTTTTATACCTGACAAGGCCATTCCCCTCACCCCCATTGTTAGTATGATTATTTAATTACTTAATGATATTCCTTTTCCTGATGGGAAACTTCTTGCTCAGACTTGTGTAAGAAGAAAAATATACATGCATGCATACAAATTTGCATATACGCATGCAAGTGTCTTCAGGGCAGATGGCAAGAAGACAGGGCAAGACTCTTTTTCATGGTGGTCAGTGACAGGACAAGGTGAAACTGGCACAAACTAAAACTGAAGAAATTTCCTTTCAATATAAGGAGAAACTTCTTTACTTTGAGGGTGATTGAGCACTGGATCAGGTTACTTGGAAAGGCTGCAGAATTTCCTTCTCTAGAGATGTTCAAAACCCACAAGGATGTGATTCTGTGTAACCTTCTCCAGGTGAGCTTACTTTAGGAGCAGGGTTGCACCAGGTGAGCTCCAAAGGTCCCTTCCAACCCCAACCATTCTGTGATTCTGTGAAAATGGGCTGGAGACTGATGGAAGATATTTTCTTCAGACAAGTATGGCAGAAGAATTCCTTAAGATAAGTGGAATTAACCTTACAGGATACAAATATTTTGGAGTGTCGGAAACACCTTTAAAGATAAAACCAGGGAACTAGGGAACTACATAAACTTCCACGCAAATAAGCAGCTAACCCTCTGATTTAAGTAATGTCTAAGCCAAGTTTTATTTCAAGTGCCTTAAAATGGATTTGTAAGTAGCCATGTGAGAGAAATCCTGCTTGACAGATGCTAATTTTTGAGATGGAAATGTTTGATTTTGCTAATATGGAATTGTGTGAATGGAAACAATTAATGTGCTAATTAGTGACCTGGTCTAGAATTTGTCAATTCTTGAAGTCCAGTTCAGCTCAAGTTGAAATTCACTCGTAGGGCTCTTTCAGTATTGCATTAGTCTTTCCCTAGGAGTTAAAAAGAAAGTTTAGAGTGAAGAGAAATCCTATATCCCCAAAGCTGCAGACAAATTTACCTTTTCCATACAGTATTTTAACTTTTTATATTGAAATGGGGACAGGGTAGGAAGTAAAAAAAACCCTGATCTTGTCTTTAAGGGAAAATACATACTTCCATTTCTTTATAATGGCAGTCTGTACTGGGAATAAGGACATTACAGAACTGTGTACTGTAATTATAATGGAAAATCTACAGAAGGTATTACTCACACTTTCTAAAATACCTTATCTAAAGTGTCTGAATAATACTACATCATAACTCAGAAAAAGTGAAAAAAAAACCCAGCAAAAAAGTTTCCACAGTTGTTCTAGTTTAAAAGGGCCTAAGTGCAGACAGAACCACTCACCATATTTATCAACTTCTGTCAATAAATTACTGGGCAATAGAGGACACACACTCATCTTTCTAGCTACAAAATAACAAAGGGATTTTCATTTAATTGTGCTTTAGAGCTAAACCCAGAAGTACTTTACATCTAAATGGCAGAGTTCAAAAATTCTGAGTAATGTCAGTTCTGAGACCCCAGATGCCCAGGTTAAAGATAATAATGGATCCCATATTTTAGTTTTTTAAAAAATTCTCTTTAGAAACACAAGAAGCATCAGCTGTCAAAAAGCATTTAGACAAAAGTTCAGATCACAGAAGGCACTAGGCTGGATGGCAACTAATTTAATCAAAGGAACAAATTTTAAAATCTGTAGGTAATCTCTGCAGATTTTGTAAAATTGTAAAAAGCTGTAGGAGATGAAAATTAAGAGATAACAGTGGGTGACCAGAAAGCTGTGATTAACTCATTAGTCATGAAAGTCAAGCACCTGTGGTTTGCAGCACTCATGCTAATTTCTTCCCTTAATCCAAGATAAAACCTGTGCAAATGTCTTTAGGAGCTGTGACTGGTTTTCAGAAGTCCTAGCTAAAAAGCTATTAGGAATATTTTCTGAAATGGGGGTTGTAGGTTTTAAAATAGTCTCTGTTACTTGTAGAGCTGCCAGAACATAGCTCTACTGAAAAGCATTTTGAGCTGAGATTAAAACATTCCCCTGAAAGTTATGCATTTGACAAAATTTCAGACAGGATTAAAGACACTGAATGAGTCTTTTCAGTGAACTCCACTGTGAGCTTACTGAGGTGTTTTTCAGTTGACTGTTAATGTTTATTCATGCTAAAGTAATCAGAATGCTAACACAAAGTTGCTATGGCCTTTCTATAATTAAATTAACGACAAAACTTCTAAAATATTTTAAAACAAAAAAATACTTAAAACAAACCAGACAGTGCAGTACTTCTGTAGGGAATGCTGTCTCTCCCTTCCCACATGAAATTAAAGAAAAGTTTAAGTAGACATGAGGTTTGATGAATTTTATTTGATTAAATTAGCAGTATAAATCATGCCAGACATGTTTTAAAATTGGGAAGATTTAAAATTGTATTTAAACACATGAGAGTAATACTGAAAATACTTGTTGTTAAATAAGAAATCTTTGTTTAAATGTACTTTAAAATTTGTAAACAGTCTTAGCACTTTCCAGTTTGCTTTAAAGCAATGAAAATGCAACTGTTTCTATTTTAACTTACAGCTGGTGAAAGAAGCTGCTATGTATATAGGACCCTTCCAGTTAAAAAATAATTTAAGCAGAGAGGATGATGACATCATGCCAGTATTTTCTTGGGGCTTACAGCTGAGTGCCAGTCTGTGATTCTTGGAACACTAGAGACAGATCTGATAGATTCTGAGGCCCAGGAGAGAGTCTGAAAATGACTGTAGCGACAAGAGCATGGTCCAATATTATGTCTCTATCCATCTTTTCCTTCAAAAAAGTCTGTGTTAGACATACGTGTTCCTTGAGAAAGGGCTTGAAGCTACCAAAGATACAGTAATACCAAAAGAATACTGAAAACAAATGGTGCATAACATAGGAGCAAGAGATGGTCCTGACATATCAAAATGTTCAAGACAAAGTGGTTTCATGCCTAAAATGGCGATCAGACTTCACTAAATAAGAATGTAATTGAATAAATTTCACCTTGTAGCACCACTAAACAGACTTCTAAGTAATAGGAGACTTGTATGCCATCAGAGGAATTTAACACTAAAAATGTATAGAAGTGGTTTAATTATTAGATTCCTTTTTGTATGGCTTATTTAGTGCTTTACATTGTAAAACTGTTCATGGGGGCTTCCATTCCCTGTAGATTGAGCTCACAGTGTACTTCAAGTGGTATGCATCTTTCTTTCATGGGCATTTATTTAAAGAATGCATTGTAATATCAGTACTGTGCTTTTCTAATAGCCTTCTCCCATCTCCTGCTTAAGTATTATCCCTAGGATATAATTCAGAATTTAATCCATTGCTTCTGCCACAAAGCATTAAATGAGTTATCTCATTGTTTCACCTCCCCAAATTTAAAGTAAGAGAAGATAACTGTGCTGTAAGCAGAGAATTTGTTTGAAGGAAGTGAAAAGGCTTTTTTGTAGGATTTAAAAATGAATCGATCCAATTATAACAGACTGGTGATGAACTTCAGCCTCTACTGACGAACTATGGAGATCAGGTAATTATTTTTCATGGTTTTTTCTCTTATTTTGTGTATCTTTCTTTGTACGTAAGCAAGACGTGTATAGCTCACTGAAATATTTCTGATTATTTTTTGTACATGAAGAATAAAGGAAGCTTTGCCTCAAGTTTCTTGACTCATTAGTGATTTTGCAGATTTTCAAGTATTCAACATCCTCACAGATAGTCTGCCTTAGGGTTTCAATCCAGAGGGACTCAGAATGACATCCAGTGATGAAAAAAGAAGTTCCTTCTTTCCGGATGGCTTAGACAATAAATGAGGTGAAGTAAATTTCAGAACTGCAACCATTTCATATCCCTTCTATTAATGATACCAACTGGCTCCACTGCCATACTTCTTTTCAGGGGCAGGCCAAGAATTAGGTATGGGTACAATTTGAAAGATCAAGACCTTTAGTCTGGTGCCTTTCAAACGTGGTGTATATCTTTGTATCAAAATACAAAACCCACATTTTTTTGACTTCGGTTGGGAAGTTACTATTTACTTCTTTGGTATATTAATGTCTGTTGACTCTCGTATTTAATAAAGATTTTAAGAACTAATTGGGTCTTATATGTATGCCTGTGGCAGGAGCCTCATATTTAAAATTAAAATACTGCTGGTGCATTCCTGAGGAAGAGTAAACATATCATTACCATTGTTTTGTTTTATGGATGCATCTATGGCTTGAGATTATTAATTTTTCAGGCTTGAAATGGCTGATATTGTGTGTGTGTGTGTTATAGATTTATGTATATTTGTATTTAGAAAGATATATTAATTATAATGTGTATTTATAGACAGTGTACTTTAATAATTAACTTTTAAATTGGAAAGACTTAGATTAACTATAGTGTCTTCCCATTAAACTGTTCTGCCATAACAAACATTTTGGGATTGTATTCTGAACTGGGTTTGATTCAAGCTTGCCAATCAATCATAGTACAAACAACAGTCTACTCTAAATTTAAAGATACAAAATAAGTTTTCTACAGAATTCAAATTGAACTTTATATGTAATTTTATTTTGCAAGTGACTGCTCAATATTTATTACATTAAAATGCATGAATACTTTCATACTTTGTATATTGAGAATGTTCTGTGTAATGAGAATCCGGGATTAAACAAAACGTCTTACAGGAATTAAAATATGGGCTGTTAATCAGCTGTGATTTCATTGTACTATTTGTGCTGACTCCAGCCTGGACATGGCAATTAAAATGGTTGAACAACAGAAACTGCAGAATCGCTTTATGTCCTTGTTTACTCCTGCTGTTTTTCCTGCATCAGTAATGCTCCAAGGGATGAAAAAGAATCTGTTCTGTTCCTCTCTGGCACTATTTCCACACACTTTATGGTGTGGAGATCAAATATGCCATTCTCCATGCTAAAGTCTGTAATTAGTTTTTTAGTGAGTATCCACATTTCGGCACAAATTTCTTTCTGACGAGCTTGTGTATGATTAGCATATAGGCCTGAATAGCTGTCCCACACAGCTGCAATGTTTCCTCCTGATAGTGATGGAAACTGGTCATTTTTCTTTTCATTGGTACAGGAGTGCTTTTATCAAGTGTCAATTTTTTGACTAACTTATTTTCAAATGCCAAATCTTATTTATCTTTTTTCCACTAACATTACCTTTTAAATGTTCTCATTCTGGTCTGGAGTTGTGTTTTCTCTCCTAAATACTGCTACGGCCTTGATATTGTGAGCTCTCTAGTTTTTGCTATTGCCATTGACTTTACAGACTTAGAAACATTAATTAGTCTAGCTTTGTGATAATTTTATAAAGTGGCGTCTTTTGCCCTTGGATTTCAAGGGCCTTTTTTTGGTCATGGCTAAGTTTGAGGCAGGTGTGTCATGGTAATACAACAGATTATTTGAGGTTTTGTAAAAGCGTCACTCAGTATTGCAGCATTTAAGTCTTCTGGACTGATTATCTAGAATATGTAGAAACTACTCTTCTGGAATGGCACCCAAGTATTTTGCTGATGTGATCGTTCTAACTATGGGGCCAAAAAGGAGTAGAAATAATACAGCATGTAGCAGTACAGCAGCTTTTCATATCCTGTACACATATCCACCCCATTTGGTTTTCTGTATAGGCTTACAAATCTCTCTCTGTGGGGTGGCGTTAGTAATATTGGCTGCTAGAAATTGTGTAACACACTCCTTCTGGCACAGCTCTTTTTATCTGCTGCTACAGTTTGCCTTCAGTTTCTTCTCCCTCTGACAGAGAATTAAAATATGCTTTTCAATTCAAATGTGAGTTTATTGAGTGGGATTTTTTTTTCTTTTTTGCTCTTTATTTTCTGTATTGATTTCTATTTCATTGATCTTCCAGAGTTTGTTTTTTTTTTCTTTTATTGTCAGCACAAGAATTGTCACCTGGTGGTGTAGGTTTCTTCATGTATGTTAGATTTTCAAAAAAATCACAAGTTCTACTTTTAAATATTTTTTATTTTTTCCCCCAAAGATTGGGTAGATCCATGCCCCTCTGTGCAAATTTTGTAGGTCATTTGTGAAAAATCTACTTCAGACATCAAGCATATTTCTATGTCTCATCCTCAACCCTTATAAGCTTCAGGTTCTTTATCTGTTCTTCTTTCCACTTATCAGTCATATTATGGTTTACATTCTTTGCCTTTAAAATCAGACTGTCCTTTTCCTTGTCACCATATTTTTTTGTTTGTTCAAAGCACTATGTGACTGGTGTACACTGCTAATAGTCTATTTTGGCATCTGGGTGTGCCCTACATCCGTTGAAACAGATTTTCACTCAGAGCAGTGAATTTCCATGAAGTGTGCCATGGTGAGGGCTCTTTACCCTACATGCTTATTATCACCAATGCCTGAGTAGATCTTTTTTTAGGCTTGAAATACTTCTAATTAGCATGTTTCAGATTACTCTCATTGATGTCAAGTAGGTAACTGTGTCCTTCCGTCATATTTTTTGAGAAGTCATGTATTTCTGTTACAGCCCAATGACAAGTACTAGTCTCATTTATTTCTCTCAGTCCTAGATTTTTTTGGGAACTCAGCTTACATGAAACTTTGATATGGAACAAGAGTCCAAAAATGTTCTCTGCAAAACAGCCATTTTAACTTTTTTTTTTTTTTCTCTAGCTGCTATTTCTAAGAGGTGAAGTAGTCCTGCTGTTACATTACTGGACTTGAAATGGGAAATTGTAGTAAAAAAGAGGTACTCTTAGCGAGCTGCAGTTATCAACACAGAAAATGTGCTTTCTGCATTAGAGAGAATAAATATTTGATAGATGATGGAGGACTAAGAAAAAGAAGATGACTGAGATGAGAATAAGAGCCTGAGCTATGTTTTTTTAGTATATATTTTTAGCATGGAGTTATTTGAGGGCCAGGTGTTGGCTTAAAATGCTTCTGTAGAAGGCAGTAGATGAATTTAGCTTGCTGCACTCTAAGTATGATAGCAATAGAAAATGGTTTCTAATCTACAATGTTCAAACTTTTTGAAGTTTATCTTTTTTGTCCTTTATATAAAAAAATAAAATTACATTACTCCTGTTGAAAGGAAGGTATGCTAAAAATGAGAGAGACCCTTGTTTCTATCATGCAACATGCCCTCTGTAAATTAGTTTCCCAAAGACAACTATTTCCCTTTCTGAAAATAATGAAGGGGAACTGACACGCCTTCTAGTTTCCAGCTCAGTCAGGAAAAGGTCACATTCCTTTCTATTTCTGCAAAAATTATTTTACAATTTCTTTTTAACTTGAATTGGAAATGAATTGATACTTAGGTGCAGTTCAATCAGTGTTACGAGAGTAGTGTTAATAACTTTGATGTGTGTTATTGGATTCCAGAATGTAGTAACATTTCCTTTAGTTATTCAAAAGATTTCCCCCCCCGCAGTTCAGAATATTTTTCACCAGAAAATTACAGATATTGAGGTCCTGGGTCAGCTACTTACAGTACTTAGCTGAAAGAGGAGAATTTCTGATGACCTCTCATGATTAAATGCATTTCAAAAAGCCTGTTCAAAAACTCTCCAGTTACTTTCTTTAATTACACTGATTTTTATTTTTGCTTTCTTAGTTTTCACTCTTAATACATGATTCAATCTGCTCCACTCTGGAATATTTCCAGGAATATTTGAGAAATGATGTGTCCACTTTCACAAGAACATACACTAGAAGAAAAGCAATACTAAGTTTATAAGAAAACCCTTTCTACTTCTGCAGCAGTATCAGTCAGAGGACTTGCTTGAAGAGAACAAACTAAATAGAGCAAATCAGAGTGCAAAGACCAAAAAAAAAAAAAAATCACTTATGTTAATAAGAATAGCATCTGCAATTCCACTCACTAGAGTAAAATGAGAATGATTAATTTTTATGCTTCAGGGCATAAACTGATCAGTTGAAGTTGAATGGAATTTCCTCTGATTTTTAGTGGTGTGAGTTTAAGAATCACTTACGTTATTGGAAATTTTTATATTGGCGTAAATACTTAGTAGCATGGTGTCTGTGCAAACAAGAGCATAGATATGTGAAAGTATTCACATTATTAAAAACAGATACTTTATATTTAAGTATTCTTGATACATAATTAAAATACATACAGTTTTGAAGTATGATTTAATTACTACATCAGTGGACAAGGAAGGATTAGAGATGTGATTTATCTGGACTTCTGTAAAGCCTTTCACACTGTTCCCCACAACATCCTGTTCTCTAAATTGGAGAGATAATGATTTGATGGTACTGTTATTTGGATAAGAAACTGGTTGGGTATCCATATCCACAGAATGGTGCTTGATGGCTCAGCATCAGTGTTGATCCCAACAGACATCAGTGATGGGAGTGTCCCTGCTCTTTAATATCTCTATCAGTGACACAGACAAAGAAATCAAGTGCACCCTTAGCAAATTTGCAGGTGGCACTAAGCTGAGTGGTGCCGTTGACACACCTGAAGGATTGGATGCCATCCAGAGGGACCTGGACAAGCTGGAGAATAGGCCTGTGTCAGTCTCCTGAGCTTTAACAAGACCGAGTGCAAGGTGCTGCACCTGGGTCAGAGCAACCTCCAGTACCAACACAGGCCGGGGGATGAACAGATGGAGAGCAGCCGTCGGGAGAAGGACTTAGGGGTGCTGGTGGGTGAGAGGCTGGACATGACCCAGCCATGTGCACTCCTAACCCAGAAAGCCAAATGTGTCCTGGGCTGCATCCAAAGCAGCGTGGGCAGCAGGGCCAGGGAGAGGATTCTGCCCCTCTGCTCTGCTCTGGTGAGACCCCACCTGAAACACTGCATCCAGCTCTGGGGTCCCAGCACAGGAAGGACATGGACCTGTTGGAGCGAGTTCAGAGGAGGGACACGAAGTTGATTAGAGGGATGGAGCACCTCTCCTGTGAGGAAGGGCTGAGAGAGTTGGATTTGTTCACCTTGGAGAGGAGAAGGCTTCTCTGACCGAATAGTGATCTTTCAGTATCTGAAGTGACCCTACAAGAAAGATGTAAAGAGACTATTTACAAGGGCATATAGTGACAGGACTTGCTGCCCTTGATGTCTCTTTATATTTAATAAAGGATTTGATTCTAACAGCTTTCATAAGGTGATCCCTGACTGCTCAATTTCTTTCTTTTCTTGCCAGACTACTTGTTCTTCTTGTGTTTGTTTGTCCAGGAGCTTCTTTTTCATTCACTCATGTCACCTGGCATTTTTGCCTGACTTCCTCTTTGTTGGGATTCATTACTTGAGCTTGAAGGATGTGACCTGCGTGCATTAACCAGCTTTCTTGGTTCCATTTGCCTTCCTTGGCTTTATCTCATGGTAGTGTTTGAAGCAGATCCCTGAAAAGTCTGCTTTCCTGATGTCCAGGACAGTGAGATCTAAGCTCACATAAGAAGCGCTTTAAGCTAGAAGTGATGGTGAGAGAAAGAATGACCAAAAGTCAGGTGAGGAAGTGATATATTTTCTTAAGCATACAGGGATGTAGGCTGATATGAACATTTGTAATCAGCAAAAGAATGTTGAAGTGGGGTCATCCCACATTCTGAATGCATACGACAGTGTGTACGAGANTTCAGAGGAGGGACACGAAGTTGATTAGAGGGATGGAGCACCTCTCCTGTGAGGAAGGGCTGAGAGAGTTGGATTTGTTCACCTTGGAGAGGAGAAGGCTTCTCTGACCGAATAGTGATCTTTCAGTATCTGAAGTGACCCTACAAGAAAGATGTAAAGAGACTATTTACAAGGGCATATAGTGACAGGACTTGCTGCCCTTGATGTCTCTTTATATTTAATAAAGGATTTGATTCTAACAGCTTTCATAAGGTGATCCCTGACTGCTCAATTTCTTTCTTTTCTTGCCAGACTACTTGTTCTTCTTGTGTTTGTTTGTCCAGGAGCTTCTTTTTCATTCACTCATGTCACCTGGCATTTTTGCCTGACTTCCTCTTTGTTGGGATTCATTACTTGAGCTTGAAGGATGTGACCTGCGTGCATTAACCAGCTTTCTTGGTTCCATTTGCCTTCCTTGGCTTTATCTCATGGTAGTGTTTGAAGCAGATCCCTGAAAAGTCTGCTTTCCTGATGTCCAGGACAGTGAGATCTAAGCTCACATAAGAAGCGCTTTAAGCTAGAAGTGATGGTGAGAGAAAGAATGACCAAAAGTCAGGTGAGGAAGTGATATATTTTCTTAAGCATACAGGGATGTAGGCTGATATGAACATTTGTAATCAGCAAAAGAATGTTGAAGTGGGGTCATCCCACATTCTGAATGCATACGACAGTGTGTACGAGACAAAACTTTCGGGAAAGCCCTCATATGTTTTCTAGGAGATGGACACAACTGAGTGCCTGTACACTGATGCATGCAGCAGGAGGAAGAAATAGGAGGAATTAGAGGTTTCTGTGCTGTTGCAGGACTATGACCTCATGGGACTCACAGGCACGTGACGGGATAGCTTATAATTGAAGTGCTGCAATAGATGTAAGCAGGTTCTTTAGAGACTGGATAGGAGTGTAGGAAGGTAGGAAGAGTTGCCTTTTATGTGAGAGAAGTGAGAATGCATGAAGCTCTGCCTTGGAATTCGTGATGAGTTAACTCAGAGCTTATCAGTCAGGATTAGCGGGCTGACCAACAGGAATAATTCTCGTGTGCCTGCTACAGACTGCCTGGTCAGGGAGAACAAGTAGATAAGACCATTTTCAGACTACTAGAGCTAGCTTCACAGAGGACTTGCATCTCGTGGAGAACTTCAAGGATCACAACATGTGCTAGAAGTGCAACACATCACCAAAGTTTTTGGAATGCATTTAAAAAAAGCTTCCAGACATGTGACTGAGAACCTGATGAGCAGTGATGTTCTGCTGGACCTGTTTTTGACAAGTAAGGAAGAATCTGTTTCTGGATGTGAAGTTCAGGGGCAGTCTTAGCTGTAGTGACCATGAGGTTATGGTGTTCCAGAGAGCAGTAAACAAAGGAGAGCCATAACCCTGAACTTCAGGAGAGCAGACTTTAATCTCTTCAGGAATCTTCTTCAAATAAACCCATGGGATATGTATCTGGAGAGAAGAGATCTCTAGAAGAATTTGTTGACTTTCAAGAATCACATCTTTCAAGCTCCAGAGAAGCTGAACCCAATGAATACAAAATGAAGCAAAAAGATGAACAAGAAGATAGTGACAAAACTCAGAAGCAAAAAAGTAAGTTTACTAGAGGTGGAAAAGGAGAAAAATGTCCTGGGAAGAATATAGACAAGCAGCTTGAACATACTGAGACATGGTTAGGAAAGTAAAACTCACCTGGAAACATGTCTGCCAAGAGATGTGAAGGGAAGCAAGAAAAGTTTCCAAAAGTTTACCAGCAGCAAAAAGAAGACTATGGAAAATATTGGTCTGCTGCTGAATAGGCAGGGGATCTCAAGATAAAGGACACAGAAAAAGCTGAAATAATTAATGCCTACTTGACCTCTGTCTGCTGTCAAGAGCAGCAATTAGTAATCCCAGGAGTGTAAGACAGCCTCAGTACAGGAGGATTGGGTTAGGGAACATTTAAATAAACGATATATGCACAAGTCCATGGGACCTGCCAGCGTGTGCCCATGAAAGTCACTTCTATCTTTAAGAAGGGACAGAAGTGGGATCTAGGGAACTACAGACCGGTCAGCCTCACCTTGATCCCTTGGGCGGTAATGGTGGAAGCCCTCCTGAAAACCATTTCAAAACACATGAAGGACAAGAAATTGATCAGAAGTAGTCATCATGGGTTTATGTTTAACCAAACTGATAACCTTCTATGCTAAGATAACTGGCTTGATGGATGAAAGGAAAGCAGTGGATGCTGGTTATATTGACTTCAACAAGGTTTTCAACACAGTCTCCCATGATCTTTCACAGACAGACTGTGCACGGGCCATAAGTGCACAGGGAGTTGAATTAAAAACTAGTTGAATTTCTAGGCTGAATGAGTTGTGGTCAGTGGTATGAGTTCGAAATGAGAACTACTCATTAGTGGTGTACTCCAGGGTTCAATATCAGGGCCAAGACAGTTTAACATCTTTATTAACAACCTGGATTCTGGTACAGAGGGCATTCAGCAAGTTTATGAATGATACAGAGCAGGTAAGACTATTTCTTGTGCCAGATGGGTGTGCTACCAGTCAGAGGGACTTTGACAGGCTGGAGAAGTCAGTAGACAGGAACCTCACGAAATTTGTAAAGGTACAGAAAAAACCATGGGAATAAGAAGACCATGCACCAGTACTTGCTGGGGGCCAACAAGATGGAAAGCAGCCTGGCAGAAAACACCATGGGAACCTGCTGAGCAAGTTGATAATGAGCAATGTGTCAGAAAGAGATTGACAACATCCTGAGCTGAGTTAGGAAAAATATCACAAGCAAGTTGAAGGGTAGTGACACTTACTCTCAGCATGCGAGACCACATCTGGGTGATGCTTCCAGATCTGGGTTCTGCAGTGCAAGAGATATGTGGCTTTGGTGGAGTGAGTCCAGTGAAGGCTGCAGGTGGTGGAACACCTGTCATACTAGGACAGACTGAAAGAGCTGGGGCTATTTAGCCTGAAAAAGAGAAGAGATATCACTTAGGGGTTATCTTATCAATGTGTATAAATACCTGATGGCAGAGAATATAGAAGACAAAGCCAAACTCTCAGCAGTTGCCTGGGACAGGATAAGAGGAAAAATTCCACAGTAAGACTGACTATGAAGTGCAACAGGTTTTCCAGTGATTTTGTGCAGTTTGCTCTGAAAGATGTTAAAAATTATTTGGGAAAATGTCCTAAATAGCTTGACCTAACTGTAAAGTTAGCCCCTGTTATGATGAAGTGTTGACCATTCAGGTGTCTCTCCCAATTTCCATCACTTTGTAACTCTGTGGTTGTTCAAATCAGTAGGGATTGTCTTAGTCTTCTCACATTAAAAAATCAGCTCTCTATAGGGAGAGCTAAAATGTTGGAAATAGCAAGACTAAATTAAAAGTGCCAGAAATCCTTCATACATTTGAGACCTGACTCCTCCTGAATACATCAGAAATGCTCCAAAGTAGATGAACTGCTCATATGTTGATGTAAAGTATATATGTAGGTGGATAAGTGGGTGTGTGAAAAAAAAAAGTGAAAATAATAAACTCTGAGTCCATCATCATTTTATCTGTATATTGTATTACACTCACTCTTCTTTTTGTGTCTGTTTTCTTTGGACTACAAATTTCTCTGTCTGTTCGTAAAGTCTGAATCCTGAATGGACCTTTTGTGATCCTATTGCATGTGATCCACTCTTAGTAAAAAGTGAGACTATGTAAAGTGCTTTAACCAGCACAGTTCTTGAGTCAGCAAAACTTCAGAGTCTGAGTCTCTGAGGTACTCTTGGAGACACTGTCAAAACACATGCTATCCCTCATGTTTAAGAAAAATCCGTGGTAGGAGTTTAGCAGTTACCACCCTCTAATTCCTCCATAAATCACAGTAACTCCGAAGTGCATGGAAATAACCAGATTGTTGCTGATCCAAGACTCCTGACTGCTGTATATTTTAGTGTTGCTTTTTTTATTGTGTTAGTACAGTACTGAGGACAGTACAGCCAGGTTAAAAAATTTTTAACAGTGAACCTCAAAAACCCCCAAAAGATCTTTAGCAAGTAATTTCACCACATTTACATCAGTTGTACAATGGGTGGTTGATGTCTTTCCATGATTATGTTTTTATCCCATATTTTAATCTGTTTTCCATGTGCCTCTGCTGAAAAACATGGCACCTGAAAGATACATCTGTGTCTGTGAACCTCAAAAACCCCCAAAAGATCTTTAGCAAGTAATTTCACCCACATTTACATCAGCTGTACAATGGGTGGTTGGTTTGATGTCTTTCCATGATTATGTTTTTATCCCATATTTTAATCTGTTTTCCATGTGCCTCTGCTGAAAAACATAGCACCTGAAAGATACATCTCTGTCTGTGACAACTTGTGGTCACCTTAGTATCTCTGGCAGACTTCCAGAGACCTCTGTCATGCAGTACTTGTAGTTTTGTGAAAAAGTTGTTTTCAGCCAGCTTTATAATTTCTTTTGTGTCTGCAAGGCAGGGCAAAGAGGTGAGGATCATGAGCATTCAGGCCCTTGTGTTGGGTTTCTTCACATTTCTGAAACTCGTGTAAAGTTGCCAACAGTGAAGAGTGACATAAAAGAAGAAGTCTCAAAGCTGCACAGAAAAGAAGCTGATTAGGGAAATAAACCCACCCAGCAATTAAGGCCAGGAAGAAATGTAAATGACAGACAGAACTCAGAGGGCAAAAAAGACTGATCTTTAAAGAGAACTGAGGACAAAGGGAGGTCAGGGAAAATAAGAAAGAAATTAGACAGTTGCTGACGAACAGAATTAGAGAAAAGAGCACTTTTAAGTAGGTTTAAAACTTGGGTTTTAAAATGCATTTCTATGAATATAAGGAAAGAGATGTTTTAGAAGGTGTAACAGAAACAGTTCTGAAACAGTCTGAATTCTTAAGAGTTATTAATTAGGCTATTATTAAAAAGAAATTCTGGTTCCTGCTACTGCCATATTTACCAGCAGAGCCAGAGCAGTTTTAAATATAAATCTTAGTTTGGCTGTGTAGCAACTGTTGTACACCAAGTGTACAGCCATATTTCACATGTGGGAGAGGATCTTTTTCAAACACCAGGGACCACGATGATGTGCCCATGGCCACAGCGGAGTCTCATAGAAATTCCATACAATTTTGATAGTTAAACTCTGCTTTCTGAAATATATTGTGAACCTTCAGACTGAGATTCTCTACAAAATTAGGACTTTCTTCTTTCTTGTAGCATACCATGAGGAATTTGACATTTTGTATTGTGACAAAATCTTCATCTTTATAATCTTTAAAATCACCTAATGCTTCTGAGACCTTTGTAGTCTGGTTAGTCTGAACTATGAAAGATAAGACTTACCCGGAGAAAATGAGTCAATCTCTTAATTAGTCATGAGTTAAAAACTGCACATTTTAGAATATTTTTCTTTTTTCTCAGAGTCACTGGGCACTACTAAAAGCAAAAAGCATAAAGTTTGGGAATTCATTGCCAAATGAAGTTGTAGGAGGAGGATGTTGAGTGTGGCAAAGTCTCAAAGTTTAAGAGGCTGAGTGGTGCTGTATGGCAGATGATGCTGATCTGTCTAAGCAGCTTTGTTGAGAGAGTGTAGTTAATTTTTGTTTTCCTGATGTCACTATGTAAGGGTAATTAGACTTCATTGCTTCACACTGTCATGGGTGTTCTGAATTTGATAGGTTATAACTTGTGAGCATTTAAATCTGAAGTACTAGTGAGTTACTGCTGTATGTGTATGCATATGAAGAACAGATAGTATTATACTTTGCTTGTTGTATTATATGATTTAGTGGAAAAAAACCAAGACTGAAAAGTAAAGAGGAATGATATAGACTAAATCAAAGATGTGTTATATACAATAATCAGATACATTGGCTGTATTTACTTTTTTCCCCCTCCCAAATGCTTTCTTTTATATTTTGTATAGTACCTTGTGAGCATACACATTTAAACCAAACAGCATAGTGCTACTGATACTGGACAATTTTCTCTTTTATTCCTGCAATATTTCAAGGAGAGAAAAAAATCAATAAACCTTCACTTGGTGTACATAGTCAAACAAGCGCTGGTTCCCTGAAAATCAGTAAACTTGATTTATGGAAACATAGCTCTCCTGTGGAGAAGGAAGACATTAGTTAGGCACGGCACTGTTCAGTAGGACCAATAGCAATGAGGTGTCTATGACATAATTTTGACATATGCAGTAGACTCCCAAGACTTAAGCATGGTTACATCAGGCAGTGAAAGGAAGCTGCTGCAAGGGTAGTTATGGACTGAGACAGGCCGCTAAGGGACAGTAACAAAGCCCTGCACTCAAGCATTTCTTTGACATCATTCTACCTGCTGAGCGTAAGACAGCTGCATCCAGCTCTGCTGATTTGCTCATTCCTTCTTCCTTCTTTCCATCTTACTGCTAGATGCTTTTTAGACTGCAAACTTTAGGCAAACAGCCTAGTGGCTGCAAACTTTAGGCAAACAGCCGGTGTGCCTGATACTTCTCTTGCCAAGAAAGGTCTTGGATAACCTAAGCTGGAATATTTGAGGTTTCTCATGGTGTAATGCATGAATTCAGATATTAATTGACATAATCCTTGAAGAAAAATACTGCAGCTGACTGCCTACAGTTATTTTTAACTTTTGGTTTAGGTTAGTTTTATTGCTAAATTCCTCTTTCTTTGTTACTTTCCTTGTTTTTTTCCTTTGATTTTTAATTGACTGGCTAGGGACCAATTCAGAATGGTCTGAGTGTTAAGGTAATTTCTGCCAGCTTAGAGAAGCCTTTAAAAGCTCTTCATGATGAGAGTGAAGTTTGTAATCCACCACTACATGTACTACTCTTTGTAACTGCACGTTGCATTTATACAGACCAGAGAACTGTCACACTGCTTGGGGCAATAAATCAGCAGCTATTGAAAAAAGCTGCCAAGTTCATGGCAGGAAGTGTAAATTATTCAAGTCTCTTCAAGAGCAGTTTAAAATGAGAATGTCCAGATAACCAAGAGATCAATCACCATGCTAAAAAACTGCCTTGGTCTGCCAAAGGAAATTAGGTGAAAGAAAGTCCTGTAGCTCTGTAAAAATGACTTTGTCATAGGCAATACCAGAAAAAAGTGTATTCATGAAAAAACAACCCCAAACAACACATGCAGGGTGCCTTTTTAATGGAACTTATCACTTTATCACCTTGTCTTTCTATATCCAACATAGAAAATTAGGTCAAAGTAACATTTAGTGTTTAGATATTGGCTGCAATAATTTTTGCTCAATGCCAAGTGAATATCAAAAAGAGCAATCATTTGGAAAGGTACTACCTGTGTCAGTTACAGCTTCAAAACATCTTGCAACAGTTCCATTTCTTACAGTGTTCACTGCATGGAAAATATATTACTTTCAGCTATAGGCAAAATACTGTGAAACAGTCTGTTAACTTTTCTTCCCCTCAAGAAAAACATCTTTTAATTGGAGGGGTGTTACACTTTTAGAAAGAAAATAGGACAAACAAGAGAGGGAAAATACGAATGACCAGCTCACTGGATACTTCTCACACTTTCTTAAGGAGTTGAACGTACTTGATATTCAGAAATTTTTACCAAAGTTTCAACAGCAGATAATAGAATGCAAATAAGCCCCATTTGTTTTATCTCAGGCCTTGAAAAACATCGAAAGGAACAGGATAAGATCGATTAGAGTATGATCAGTTGTAGCCATTCACTGAGTCTTTAATTTCTTACAGAAGTTTTAAATGTCACTCAAAAATTAATCCATGTCAACAACTGGCAATAATTTTTAACAAATTATAAATTCCAGACTAGAAAAGAATATATTCAAGCTGGCTTCTCCTCTGGGTTGTAAAAGAATATTTGATGAGAATACAAACACTTCCAGTAGGTAGGGTGTGTATGATCGATTTTGTACAACAATTGTCAATGACTTTAGAGGTCATATTGAATTCTTTATGAATTTCTTTCACAAAATAAATTCATCTGGGCAAGGTTGTTCAATTAAAAATAATCCTGGTCTTGGAAATACCATTTTTCTGTGGAGTAAAATTGGAAAGTGTACAGTGACTAGTTAGCTTTTAAAATTTTTTATCAATATGACAGTCTTCTTTTCATAGGTAGGTTAAGATGCAAAGTTACAGGAAAGAGAAGAAATAGTATGATAACTTGATGTTATAGAGGTGTATATCTGAAGTTTCTGTAATACATTAGTGAGAAAATTCCATGCACATTGCATGTTATGCTGTTTCATTTCCATCATACCAAAAAAAGGCAGTGGGGAAGGATAGCTGTGTGCAAAGGAGAACATACTTTGACAAGTGAAAATTCCACCACGTGGTGCAGAGATCATTTACTCAGTATGTGCCAAACATCTTTGTACAGTGACTTATATCAAAGAAGCATAGTACTGAATGCAGGTGGTATAAACTCACACTTCAAGAGTACAAAGTGATCTGGAAAAGCAGTTAAGGATCATGTTACAAACTCTGAGAAAGGACAACAACCTGAGCAGGTGACAAAGCCAGAGGCAAGTGCAAGATTGTTATGAATGATGCTTTTGAAGTCTGCCAAAATGCCACATGTATTTTCTGAATCTGAATCTTACAGATCTTGGCATCCCCATGACTATCTGATCAACCATAGATATGATGGAAGAGAAAGAGCCACAAATATGTTTCCACAAGTGATGGAAGAGAAAGGGCCCTATGTTCAGTACAAATAGTATGTTATATTTCCTTAAGGCTTTCCATCTGATCAAAAAAACCCATTTTGAATTTATGAAGCCCATAAATTAAGACTTGATGTGTTTTACAGAGCAGAAAGTGGAAAAAATAGAAAGGCAAACTGAGGCAAAGTACAAGAGCTGACACAGAGGCAACTGAATTCATCCTGCATTGCTCAGCATCTCTAAACAAGATTATTCTTCAGGATGCCTGAATAAGGGAGTTGCATCTCTAGATTCTAAGAATCAAACTTAATAATTTAGCCTAGGTCATAAGCTGGGCTATCGCATATGTATTAATTTAATCGTTGTTATATATTTTGAAGATACAAAGAAAAAAATCTGATGTTTATTTTCTTTATGCCTGGGCATTTATCACGACCTTATATTCAGTTTAAAGAAATGTACACTGGATTGTTTTCCTTAGGAAGATATTTTAACTGTAATATTTGATTTAAAATAAAGTGGTAAGTTCAAGGGAAAAAATAATTGCCTTCCATTTATTGTTAACCTTTCAATAATTAGACTTCTAGAAATTTAATGTCCAATCTAGGGCTTTAATTTTCTTAATGACTTTCATTTTGGGATGAAGATGTAGACTTGGAGATTATATCAAAGTTAATACACTTTTATTTGTCTTCTGGTTGTATTAGTGGTCCTTGAAGGCAAGGAAGATAAATGCCCAAAGTTAACAGTTTAGTGGCTCATTTATAAGTAAGGAGTGAAAGTCAGTTGGAAAAAAGTGATACATAATCCCTATTAATACTGAACAAGTATTTCCTCTAGAAAAGCCACTGGCTTGCAGTTCAGAATAAGGAAGACAGAGTAACATAACAATACTGAAAAGTCTGAATTGAATGTGAATAACTTAGCAACGAACATGACTCTTTTACAACTTCTTGAAAATGTTACAGGCAAAATAAAACTCACCAGATGTCTAACACCCTGTTAAGAGTGATTTTACTTCCGTCAGTAATTTACATGCGTGCGGGGTCAAATATGGTATTAATCATACATCCCATGACCCTGAGTGAGCCACAAAGCATTCCAGCTTCCTGTCAAATCATTGTTATTTTCTGAGATGTGCATAAGATGAGTATAATTATGAACATACACCAAAAACTGTTGAAAGGAAGAAGAGATGGTGTTGAGGGGAAACTGCTCTCAGACCGGAAAATCTTTAGACAAACAATTAAGTACAGGAAAGGCTTTGAGTATCAGGAATACAACTCATCCCAATATATCTGAAAGAAATATCATGTTTGCATGGTGTATTTAGTAGAAGTCAGGGCTAAAGTTACAGACACTCATGACAACTGAAGAAAATTATGTGTATTCAGTATGAATATGTGTATTCAGTATGAAATTTGCCATATCTTTTCTTATATTTTCCTACACAATACATGTGACAGGAAAAAGGAAAAAGTTTTGCAGAACCAAGCCCAGTGTGAAGAGTGGTAAGCCACAGGAGCAGTCTCATGTAGAGAACACCTCATGTGAACATACTTTATCTTCAGAAACACAGCCTGTAGAGATGACCATCAGGAGTAGAGAATCTGTATTCTAAACATAGGTAACCAAGGGGAGACTCAGTGAAAGCCAGTTAACTAACCTTTCAGGGTTAGTTATCTATAGCTTTCATATGCACAGCATAAATACTAACTGCAACTGTAGCTAGAAAATAGGAAACAAACACCTAGTAGGGCAAAGGAGATTAGTGATGCTTAGAAGTGAGACAGGATGAGCTAGGACTTTTCAGATTTGTCCCTTCCTTTTTCTATCTTACAGACAGAATAACAAAAATGTGTCTCTGAGCCAGGCTTGCACCGAGTAGGATGGCATCTCTTTTCTTGGGCTTGTTAGCACTGCTGTCCCCTTTGAATAATTTATTCCTAAGAAAGTTGTTTAAATGATATTTTCTTCTTTCATCCTACGTGTCTGTGAGCTTTTGTTTATTGTTCTGTGCATGCACATACATCCAATCCTGATTACAGGACAAGTTTTGACAGATGTCTTTATTACCCAGCGGTAGAGGGCTTTTCCCGCAGGCATTGCTTTCTGGATGACTTTATTTGACATAACTGGTGTGTATTGTTGAATTCCTTTTGAAATGTTCTCTTGTGGGATTTCACGCTGTCATGCATCAAGAATTGTATAGTCCTTTTATTTCAAAATCAATAAAATAAAAGTTTAAACAAAAAGAAACCACTGATAACAAATACCTAGTTTGATCAAAAGAAATGTTAAGTTCATTTACCTTGCAACATACAGAAGTATTGTATGTAAGGAAGGGCCCCAAGGTTTTCATTAAAGCAAAGTTCTTATTTCCAAGTGTCAGGTTTTTTTATGAAAGACTTTTCTTTTAATTGCAAATATTGCTCATAGCAAACTTTTAAAGAAAGATTGACAATTTAAAGGGAAATAGCTTTTTGTGAAGCTCTTGTGATTCCTCTTGATATGGTCAAAACCAGCTTGGTTCCTCAAAGATCTTTGTGTTTTGTTTTGGTAGATACTGTATTATTCACATTTTCAAAAATTACCCTCAAATGCATCCTTGATCAAAATCAGAATGGATATGACATGTTAAAAGAGAAACTGCTTTGAAACAGATACATTAGAGACAGACAAAAAAAATCTATTGAAGAAATTTTTTAAAAATCTTCTGTTGCTGGAAGGCATTTGTAATACATATATATATATAAAAGTGTCCTGATGCATTTCTCAATACATTGAAACAGAATTAAGAGAATAGATCATAATTTACTTATGTATCTTAATGATTGGAAATCAAAGTTCCATATTTAGTGATACTGCATTATATTACTGAACTGTGGAAAAACCAAAACTTCGTAGATTGGATCATGTTGATCTTTCTGTCAGGTCGAATCTGGTAAGATGGCTTCCCCTCAATGAATGAAGATCTATATGAAGTTCTATAAGATTCTAGGTGGTGGCAACAATTTTCTAATTTCCCATCTAGGCACCCTGTAGAAGTTGATTACACAAAACTAGATGACAGCCCGTAGCAGCTGGATCCTTCCTTCTGCAAATGACCTAGATAGGGTGGATGCGGAGGTGTTCGACTTGCATTGATGTCTCATTGAATTCATTTTGTGGTGATGATGTTCACAGTCAATGGACTTCAAATTTGAAATAAGATACTCTATGACATCTGAATCCACCTGGTATTCCTTCTTCTGTGACAATAACGTTTTAGTACATCAACATTACTATTCAAGTAACAACACTTGAACGTAAAGTCCATGCTCATAACAACCAATATAAGTAATAACTGCTGTCCTAGTGTGTTGTTGTTTAACACGGCATAGTGATTGCCATGTGAAAACACACCACGACCTTGATCTTTCAGTCCCTCAGCAGGTTTTGATATGATTAAGCACTGCTGTTCCTGATTTTGGTTTCTGGTTCAAGCTGGCATGATTTGTAAGATGAATACATGCTGAGGAAGAGTCAATTCTAAAACAAACTGTTACCCCTTAGCCTCAAGACTGTCATAAAAAACAAGAACAACAAGAAAAACCCTTCAAACAACCCCCAACCTATTGCCCATTGATGTTGTCTAATGCTTAATCTTAGTATCTTTGTTTTTGAAAGCTGATGTAAACCAGGGTTCAGTTGTACTTTGTTAAGGTAGCTTTGCTCAGTGCATTCTCCCACTCAGATTACAGTTCTGCTAAATGTGTCCTCTCCTTATGTGTTTCTATCTGTTTTCTACTGGTTAAGAGAGTGTTTTCGCTTTAGTGAGTGTAAGCTTTGCATGATGTATAGTTAAGAGAAGGGAAATGGTGGTGTGTTAGAATAAATAGCGCTATAGCAATTAACAGATCAAGGATTTGATTTTAGAAAAGGCTTTTGGTTAGGAGTGATATGAACCTTAAGCCTCTGGCCATTTTTAACTTTAACTATATTGATCTCCATTTATTGGTTACCATTTTTTTCCTTTGATCTTCCACTTGAACTGAAGGATTATTACATGGACAACATATAGGCCAGGCCTTCACAATCTTCAGTTTAGAAGGACAGATTTCCCTGTTAAGTTTAATAGGTATCACGGTATGGTGTGAACACTTTTTCTTTATTTTATACCAGAAATTACAGAAAGAAATTCAGAAGAAGTTTAGAAAAAATGGGTGCTGGGCATGTGTTCCTGTCTTGCCCAACTGGTAGAGGACACATGACTGACAATTTGTTCGTTCGATGCTTTGCTTAAGCACCTGCATACCTTTCTTTATGGTTAAGGTAAGTATACATTATGTGAATATGAACTTTTTAAATGATGCAGTGCAAGCATCGTTTATAGAAGTTCTACAGCTTTTAGTAGTGCTATTTCCTTTTAATATTCTTATTACTTATGGGTTTTCTCGTCTCTTTATTTACCTGTTGCTAACAAAGCTAGCCCAACTTCTTCATGGCATTCATTCTGAATAAAAGGAGTTTTTTTTTTTTTTTGGATTGGCAGGGCTCTGAATGTAGATGTGTATATGCTTTGAATGAAGATTTTGTCAAATTCCAAATGACTCTCATTACACATTATAGATATATCTCTGGATAAATGGATATATACCGTTTCCAAAGGAATGATGTTAGTTTAATCATTTATTACAGCAGGTCAATGACTTCCAGTCAGTGATGAATGTCAGCAGTGGTATTTTGTGAAATATGAATGAGTTGTGGCTTTTAGACATGACATGGCAAAGTCATGTAAAGCAATTATTTTTTTCACACACATGATGAGCAAAGGAAAGCCAATTATCTGTGATTTAAAGACTTTGGAACTGTGAAGCAAGACTGAATTCTTGTTCCTTTTTGACTGTGCTACAGATGGTCTGCATGTTTCACTGACAAACCATTCCACTGATCTGCAAAGGAAATGATACATGGTACAGATATGTAGATAAAATAGTATTTCTGGTTTCTTTTCCCAAAGCTGGATTGGAAAAGATATTGAAATGTTACCTTGGAAAATAAAATGAAAATATTTTGTTGAGTTGGATTAGAGTTCTTCTGGTCAGAGGATATAAATGCAGTCTACTGCAGGAAAGTTCAGTGTAACTTACTCAACAAGCTATACTTGAATTTGAAACCCAAGAAAACTGAAAGCAAAAAATGAAGAGACCGAAATAACCCCAAATACCTAACACTTCTTTTTTTTGGCTGGGTTTGGTAGTCACAACAGAAATGTCAGAAGTTTTAAGAAGAAAGTGCTTTGTTCTGTACAATTCCAAGCTGCTTCAATATATTTTTAAGGACTGAAGTGAATAATTTTTTCAAGAGTATCTACAAGCAAGCTAGATAGTGTTTTCTTTTTGTTACTAGAAATGGATATGGGACTTGGTATAATTTCCACTGCTCCTGATTTCTACATGTATACATGATAGTTTTCAGTGTAGAGATGTGCTAACATTTTGCAAATATTCTTTGCCCTATTTCAGTCTTGAGTGAGTGTATGTCAAGATGATAGTGGCTCATACTTTAAACTGGCCTGTAAAAATGGTTTTCAACTCATCTTTGTTAGAAAGTTTCTTACCTCAAGACTGTAGGATTATAATTATATCTATGTATGAGAAAATTATTATAATTTTTATGGTAGATCTATTTATGGTTCTATGTGAAGTGTATTTTAAGTTCAAACTTTGGAATATATGAAAACCTTAATTTAAAAGACCTAAACAAGAGAAAGAAAAATAAAGGTATTTTGCATTATGTATATTTACACATTTTAAAAAACTGAAAACACTAAACAAAAAACCAACCAAACAAACCCCACTTCAATTTTTTCATGTCAGTCTTCATTATTTTATGACCAATGGAATTTACTGTATTTCAGATTTTTTGTTTAAAACAGCCCCATACAATCAGATATAACTTACTCTGAATGAAATATTATGTTAATACCAAAAGCTTTAAAAGTTTGGATAAAAGGTTCCAGATGGTCATTGACCCCTGAACATTTATTGCACCTATTAACCTTTCAAAATGACATCCATTCTCTCACATGTCACTCCAAGATATTCTGCTTGAAGCAGGTTTCTGCAATGCATTATAAACATAGAGCTTTGAATTTCGATCCAGCACAGTCTAAAATATCTTTATGACCTGAAGACTGAACACAGTTCTTCCAAATGCTGTAATTGATACTAGATGAAAACGTACAAGGAGAAGAGCTTACCCTCTTCTGCCAATCCTATAAGGGAGTGACTTTTGTGTTTCAAGATAAAAAAGAGATGGGTACCTACCAGCAAATGCTATAAAGAGGCTTGCTAATGATGCACTTCATGAAAAATGTTTCTACAAACAAACAAACAAACAAACAATCAATCAAACAAACAAATGTGGTTTGATGCCCAGAATTTTTTTTAAATGATGGCTAGTTTATATGGTCTCGGCTTAATGTACTGACTATTGTGACTAACCAGTTCAAGTTATACTGTGGGCTGCCAAATCTGCTGCTGCTCTATGTTGTGTAGACGGTGTCAATAGTAAATCCTCATCAGTGGTTTCACTATGGCACCTTTGTGCCTAATTCCCTTCACATATTAACATGGTTTGGGTAAGAAACAGAGAGTGGAATATCATTTAAAGGTTTACTAGTACAATACAGTATGCGGTGAAAAGGTCTTGGGTTAATAGCAAAATTGATTTAGGAATAATGTAGCTGCTGAATTTCCCTGGAGTATATTGCCTCAATGCTGAGAAATCACCTGTGTTTTTTTTCCCTACAGCTGTAGCAAGGGGAGATATTTACTCCTGTGACCTGTAGACTGGTTTTCTAGAAAATCGTAGTTAATAGGAATTTGGAGAGAACGGAAAATGAGCTAGTGAATAGCAATCATTTAAAGACACCTAAATTTGCAGAAAATCATAGAATAATTTATATTAGAAAAGGCCTTTAAGATTAATAAGCCAAATTATTAGAATGAGATGCTGAAACTGACCAGGATTTTTTAGCCACCGTAACACCTAAAAGTACACTCCATTTGGTCTCCCTTCAGATCTCTCCATCAGCTTACTGTGGACTTTTGTTTGATTGTTTGGGGTTTTTTAAGATCCTGATGATTAATATGGCAACCCTACACTCTGCCTAGCAGATATTAACAAATGGCAGATTGTGTTTCAGAGTTAGTGTTTCTCAGCAAGAACCACCCTCAGAGCAAGAAGTTCAGGCAAAGCATTAATAAGGTTTGATGGCCTTTTGCATCAGCACTTCACTCTTTATTATTTACCTAATTTATCTGAAACCACATTTCATCTCCTTGGCTTACAGAGACAAAGCTCTAATCTCCCTGACAGCTTGCTCTTGGATGCAAAACTGGCAGTAGAGAGGAAAGAAGAATCTTCTTTCACATCCACCAAATTAGCTAGAGAAGCAAATAGCAGCTTGAACTGACTGTCCTACGGTAATTTCTTCATGTTATGCTAGCTCAGATTTGCTAAGTGATAACTATAAAACAAAGTTTAATAAAGAGATCTTCTTCTCTTAGTATTTTTCTCTGGGGCTGTTCATCTCTAATTCGCCTTCTGGGGAATGGCATTGCAATTCTCCAGTGGCTGCCACTGTGTAGAGGATAAGATGGGAAATTATGTCCCAACAACCTCTTCAAGTTTTGGATGCATGGCCCTTGATGCCTGGGAGAATTTTCTCACTTGTGAGTAACCAGGTCCAGTGCTCTGCAACAGAGACATCTGCCCACCTGTTCAATACCTGCAGAGCTCAACGGAAGAGGACAGAATCCTTAGGAAGAGAGAAGAATTTGGCAAGCAGTGCAGCCTTCTTGCAGCTTTGTAGCACGTGCAACCTCTGTGATTGCTGCCACAGCAGGTAATAATATAATCCTTTCTTGAATAGAAATTCATCATATGCTGTGATGTAACAGGGTATTTGGAGTACACAAACAGGTGCAGAGCTTTGCATTTGCACACAGTAGTGTTGCTGGTTGCTGCAGGGATCATTCAAGAAAATCACTAAACACTGTGTATTGACCTTTCACACTGCCTTTCCTGGTTACCCAGATAGTCTCATTCTCTCTCTGTGTAATAAACAGAGAGTCCAGAATGTTTTTGGTTGGATTGCTTTTCTTTCTGTTAGATGTTTTTTATGAAGTTTTGGGGCACACTGAAGTGTTTGACATATGGTGCTATAACAAAAGTGAGTGTATAATGTAAGGAAAGGGGATTTTGCAGCATAGATGGTATTTACAAGATTATGTAAACAGGCCTGTCCAGATACAAGCCTTTCTATTAATATCTCTGCTCTCCATCAACCTCAAGCAGCTGCCACACCTTTCCAAATCAATAAAAAATCATGTAATGAAATCAGAGCTGAGCTGACAATCAGAGTGATCTATCATCCTGTTTCAGACAGAATGTGTCTGATTAATGTATGTATGTCTTCTCTTTTTGTCTCAGAGTTTGGCTTTAACAACAGTCTGCATCCCTTCTGACCTACACATTGGTCTGTCAAACTGCATCATTTTGCCCAGAGAGTCCTTTCCCTGTGGTATATTTCAAATATGAAATGAGTTACACTCTGCTCAACAAGTCAGCAGGAGCTGGACAGGGGTGAATGCTGGAGCTTGGCACCTGCTAATGGGAGAGTTTTGGAAAGCTCGCCTGCTCTCAGTGCTCATCTGTTTCAGAACAGTGTTTTGTGGCTGGTTATCAGTGGAGAGATTATAGAGTTGTTTTAAAGATTTACAAACTTATAATGAACATTTTATAAATCTTCAATTATTTGAGACTGTAAATGAAAAGACACTGCCTGTTTAACTGCTTTATTTGAGCATGTCAGAGGTTGTGAGTTCTGGCTAACTTTTGTGTTATCAAAACTGTAGGATGTCAAACCCACCCCAAAATAAATTTATTTCTGTTAAAGCTGCAGTTCAGTTCACCCTATTTATAATTGTCACCACACATTCTTCTTAATGGTTCTTTCATTTTGTCAAAATATATTTGCACATTATTAATGAATATTCCTCAGAGATACTATTGACAGATACAGGCAGAGAGTGCACTGATACTGATGAAAGTGCTAAGACCAGCTGTTAAGTGGAGCCGGAACTCTACAGGGTCTGCAGAGTGTCTAAATTCCAGATGACTTTCCAACTCCCTGGTTACATTTCAAACACATGACAAGGAAAATGAAAAAAAACCCCTTTAGTCTACCAAGAAAAAATAGAAAAAAAAATAATATTACCTTGGTTATCTTTCCTTGGGCATTCTTATCTACTTCCTCTGATGTGATTTTAAGTCAGGGATCTTGTCACAAGAACTCATACTGGTTTATGCTGTAATAAAACATTGGATACTCAAAATATTCAGACATACAGTGAACTATGGACCATGGTGAGACACTCCTCTTATCATCTGCTTGCCAAGTGAACGTGGTATTTCATTCAGCTCTGCACTGCAGGGATCTAAGTGAGAATACATTTTAATTCACCAGAGCTTAATATAATGTGTAAATGAGGAACAATACACTATTGCTTGAGAATCTTGTTATACAGTCCAGAATATATTTTCTGTGTATTTGTTTTAGTCCCATATTTTTTATTGTCTTTAAATTTTTACTTTGGCAAAAAAATAGTTTCAAGAGGTGACTGGCAGAAAAACTTCCAAAGACAATATCTTTGACGATTATAGGCACTAGTAAACGAATAACCTTGGGGTCTAGCAGAAGATCATAAGAAAAGAGATCTGGAGATAGTTTTAGGCTTTGTTCCTGGCACAATCCCTGTCCTTGGCATTGTAATAAACTTCTATTTGCTTTCCCTATGGGGGAGCAAAGTACTGCTGAAGGTATTTATGAACTGCTAGAGATCTGATGGAGATCTAATTTACTAGTCTAAGTATTCCTGTGATTGTTTTTGCCCTCAAAAGTATCTCTAACAGTGAATTTTTTTCCCCAGAAAGTTGTAAACAAGCCTTATTGTGTTCTTAGAAAGGTCCAGGACCGTTCTTCAGGTGACAGTGAATTATTGATTGTTTGCCTTATCTGTGTATTCCTAATATAGATCTGTCTACCAGTCCTCTAGTTATGGGACTTCCTGAAGTTACTGTTTTCAAAGACCACACTGCCTGTTGTGGTGGGTTTCAGTGAGCACATTCCCAAGCTGTTGTCACGCTTCTAACAGAGCGGTGTTCAAAGCACAGGATCTCAGTCCCCTACCTTCGTAATCTTGTGATTGCAGGACACAGATGCTTTATCCTTATTTTTTTTCTTCCTTTTTTTATGCTTCAGAAAGGACAGGCAGGCTGAATTTTTCTCAGCTAGTGAGCCACAAAGATTAGGCCAATATTCTTTAAATTATAGTCTGTGTGTGCCTTTTCATGGCTGGATGATCCGGGGTATGAAGAGGAATGTTTGCTAAGACAAATGCTGCTGTCAGATTCATCAGCTCAATATGGCAATGTTCTTGTTGAACCGCATGTTACAGAGAGCAGATCTTGCATGGTCCATTGACTGTTCACCTCCCTCTCCTCATCTTTTAAAATTTGTTGCAGTTTACCCTTGTGTGAAGACATTTCTAGATACTTGTTTCAGTTAAAATAACTTCCCTTGAAAGGTCTGAGAAAATGTTGCAGATGGAACAAAAATTGTGACACACTTCCCCTATCCAACAACTTCTTTATATATAATCAAGAGTTCTGCTGTGACCACTGCAGCAGCATTTCATTGTTCTCTTACATTCACCAGACAGGGCCTTCAAAATCCTTCAAAAAATACTGAGTGAGATGCTTCCCCCAGTTCATGTCTGTAGCTGACTAACTGGGAGTTTTTTGCTTGTGGGAAACTTTGAACTCTGATCTAGGATAACATGGGTCTTCGGTATAGGAAGAGCTCTGAATATATTTTCTGAAGAACTGATTCACTGAATTTTAGTGACCTCTCTGGGAAGATTCCACAATGGGAGAAGATGTCTTTCTCTTTTCTCCTTGCGCTACATTCTATGCAAGATTTGAAATTAGGTATTTGTTACAAAAGAGACAAATAATTCACTGAAAAAATAATAATCCTTATTTTTTTAATAGAATACTTAGAAGTAAGGAAGTGATCACTACAATCCTAAGCTTGATGAAATATCTGTTGAAATCAACTAGGCAGTCCTTTCATAAATGTCCTAAATTTCTTTTTCCATGGCTTTTGCAGTGGAACTTGATTTTCCAGACTTCAGACATAGTAAAAATGATCTGAGAGTGCCAGTCTGATCTCTCTCTCTTTGGTCTGTGGAAAATGTAGCACTTAACACTGATTAAGTGATCCTGTCCTTAAAATGAAGTGTGAATTTTCTGAGAGAATTTCATTGGAATGGTAGAGCTGAGGGCAACTTCGAGGAGACTCAGAAATGAGATGGATAACAGCAGTTACTTCAGCCATCCTAGAGTGAATTTTAGGGATGAAAAAGTTAAAGGAAGATGGAGTATCATCTGTTAAAGACTTGAAATAAAAATGTCTGCTGTAGAAGATTGTATGGTGAAAGACGAACAATCTTTTTAAATAAGAAGGTGATACTGTGGGTGGAACTAACAGTGCAATGGTGAAGCGTCCTTAAGGCAGCAGGCTTTCTTGTGATTCATCCAAACCTTTGGTAGAACAGCCTGTTTTGTGTCCCAAGTGGGAGTGGAAATAGGATGATCTCTTGCCTCTCTTTGACTTAATCTACAACCTTCAGCTCATGCATTTTGCAGTGAGATTTTGCTGAAACTTAATCTAGTCCTCTGTAACACTGCATGTGGTTGATGGACTCCTTTGCTTGGGAAAAGAAGTACCAAAGCTTTTATACATCTGCTTGATTAGGGGATAGTTTTCATTCTCAATGTCTTCAACTTCTAAAATTTGTAACTGTGTAATTCTTAATGTATAACACATTTTTCAAAGATATCCAAGGAAGAACAAACTTTTGTACTCCACGTCATATTTTGAATAGAATAACAATCCCCAAGCAGTGCTTACATATAGATAGATCAGTCTATACACAATAAATTCATGAAAGGTGGGAAGAAAACATACATTTAAAAAAGCTGAAAGTACATCATGATAACTGCTAAAGACTAATCCCATCATCTAATGCTGACAAACAAGTTGTTGGAACTTGAAACTAGGATTCTTGCGGAGATGATCAAGGAATCCAAATATTTATTTTGGTTTTCAGATGTTTTGCAAGAATAAACAGAGCTACAGATGCAAAACAGTCAATTTTTTTTTCATTTGGCTGCATAAGCCTGGGCTGCCTAAGCATGGAATCAGTCCAGTGATCACCGATGCATTTGGGAGGGTGGCAATTCTAATCACTTGTCTTGCCTGTGCAAAGTCTCTTGTTAACAATACTGTTGTGATTATGCTTCATTTTCTAATGAAGCATGGTCAAAAAACCCCCAAACACACACAAAAAGGGAGAGGTGACTGCAGCCTCCAGAACAAACTCCTGGCATTTCTGCTGAAGCAACTGTTCTGCCCTTTCATGCCAGTAACAGCTCACTTACACTTCACAGAGATTGTAAGTACTCTCAGATTCACTGGACCAGTTACACAAATGGTTCTACCGAACTCATAAAATTATTTATGTATCTGAGATATGCAGGGTTACATTCCAAATATTGGAACAATTCCACATTGTTTTCAGTACTCTTTCAACACTGTGGTCAATTTTTTAAAATGTGATTAATTGTAAGAAATTGACTACATAAACTTATAGGTGAAAAAAGTTATACGTGTATATGCACAGAACATCAGGAAGGCATTGAAGCCTCAATAGAGTCTTTTAGAAGAATGTACATGAATTTGTCTGACACAGTACTGTAACTGAATTTGAAATAAAATTGTGTATCAAATCAAAGCAAAATTAGTTTTGTGGATTTCTTTAGTGAACTAAATATTCACTGTAGGGGCAACAGAAAACCCAACAGATTTTAGATGTGTGTACGTGCATATGCTATAAACTTGCCTTTATAGGCAGATCTAAATCAGAGCAAAGATTAGAGAAGCTCCTTCAAGGGGAGACAGCGGAAAGTTGATGAAAATTGAGGAGAAACAGGGCAAGACTGATGATGGGCTAAAGTGAGAATAAAGCAGAAGATAGGATACCATATTTTCTTGGTTTTCATTTTCTTTCCTTTGTGTAAAAATACATTTTCTGAACTTCTCACTGTCATTCTTTGTTTACAACTGTAGAAAGGTGACTGGAGGTAAAATCAGATGAAACTGAGTAATTATATTCATATCCTAAAAGAAGCTATAACAGTATGAAAATTCCAGGGTAAAATACAGTTGCTGCTCACTGGATGGAACATGGATGGCACGTTTGAAATCTGTTCCACGATGATTCCCTGCACCCACAATCCGCAACCATAGCACCTGCTAAACAGGGTGGAACAGAGGGTGGAGTGGAGTCGAGACACCGCGGCCAGGCTCTCCTGGAATCCTTGCAGGGAGGGGAACTCAGTTGTACTTTGTGGTTGAGAAACTGCACAGCAAGAGGAGATAGGAGAAGATATCCTGCTGCTGAGCTAACACCATCACAAAGGTACCCACTTCCAAGGTACGACCACCCCTCACTGGGCATGTGCTCTGTATTTCTTTTGACTGTGTCTTTAAAAATGAAGTGACAGAATTTTACACCAATCAGTAACAAAGGTATGCATGACTAGAGCCACTCAAGCTCCACCTAAACATAAAGAAACAGTATAAAAATAAGTTAAGAATGGGGGAGGTTAGGAAAGAGTCCATTGTAACTAATAGGATTGGGCTGAATCTGTCTTCTCTCCCAAAGAGATGCTTATTGGGTAAGAATCACACACTGTGTGTGCTGAATACTTTCACTGCAGATCAGAGCTTTTCTGTATATTGCTTTGAATATATTTTTGCAGTCAGTCAATCCTTGAACCGTAACCTGTCAGAATATTCTATTAATAAAGAGTGTTATTCTGTAAACTGTTGGAGTGAGTCATTCATGGGTGACGGCATTTGCTGGCGGCAGGAAACATACTCAAATAAAGAGGAAGACCCACTGAGTGTTCATAAAGTGAGTAGACCCACTGAGGGGTCTCGCTTGTGCTTGTTGGTATGTTATGTTGGTGTGGTTATCCCTGACTCAGTCGGTTGAACCATCCTTCCATCCAGAAGGACTGCTCAGTGAAGAGTCCCCCTAACAGGATGCTGACAGACTGATCGGGCACAAGGAGCTCAGCTTTCCTGAGGTGCGGACAGACAAATTAAATACTAAGGGGAGAGGAAATCTCCCCTTTTCACAGGACAACTTGTCATTCCATTTTGCTGGAACTCTTCTTCCTCACAGAGCTCAGAGACCATGTAAAATGTTAGCTTCTCTAGTAGGTATTTGTTTATTGCTCTGACTCCCTGAAAAGTGAGACATGGTACCTTTTCTGTGGTTAGCTACCGGCATTTTCCAATATTTTGCCTATTTTTCAGTCTGAAGTCTTGGTTTGTCCAGCCTAGTGCCTGAGTACAACTGTGCTTCCTGCTCAGCAGCTGTAAGTTTTCTTACACCTTTCTTTCTTTACCATACTCTCTATTCCTGTGGGAATATTCCTCAGCATATAGATGACGAAAATGCACGTAAGTTTCTGTGTGTATACAGTATATACTTTCTTTCTTGCAGACTTTTTAGCCAAATTGGCAAGTTTTTCTCTAAGGTAGGACCTTTATATTTTCAAGAAATCTTATCATGAATAGTGAAAGTAATTTACATCAGCTAATGATCCATATTATGGTTAACAAAAACCAGGCATAAAGTTACAATTAGTTTCCTGGTAGAATTTTCAAGAGTACTTTCTTTATCTTTTCTTCCCCGATGAAATATGCCATAAATATAAACTGTATGATTTTCATCGTAGTCTTTTTCAACAATCTCATAAGTGACTGAGCAAGAGGCTTTTGCCTCTTCCAGGGTTCATTATGCATAAAAGTAGTGTTCATGGGTTTAATATGGCACCCCTAGAGAATTGCGGCATCTCTTGTTATTTCATGTACATATTGTACTAGAATATCTCAGGCTGAGCAAAAATTATGCCGTTTTTTCAAAAAGAGCAAGAAGTCAAGTATTAAGGAATTACTCTAACGGACATGCAAGAAGGAACGGAGAATTACTAAACTTGAGCACTAAGCATTTCTGTGGGAACCTCCTGACTTCTGCATATGTGCTCAGTGCTTTGCAGTGCTAAAGTAGTGGTAGAAAAATAATGACAGCATAGTTCTCAGTATCTGCATTATGCATATTGGCAAGCAGTGTTTTATTTTATATCTTACAAGGATCGTATTATTTAGCTCACACTTTCATGCAATGACATGTAAAATTAAGAGGGGAACAATGTTCTTTGGAGATTAGAAAATGTTTGATTCCTGGAGTAGCAGGCTTTTTATGCCTTGTAAGAGCTGATTACCTAGTTTAACCATGCATCTTATGAAATTTGAGTTCTGCCTTTCCCATTATTTAAATCACCTTGAGAACAATTGAAACTAAAATGTTGACCATTTTAAAATTCTATTTGAATTCAGAAGGTAGCACATGCATCCTCCCAAATGTTATCATTTGAGCAGGAAGGCAAATGAGACATTTCAATATAAACCAAAAAGGTAATCTCTGAGTCAAAACTATTAAACTGTGGCATGAAAAGAGAAATAGATAGTAGGACAGTGTACTTGGGCAAATTTTCAACATTAGCATCATGTGATCAACTCATTTAAGTGGAGTTTTACTTTTCTTATTTTTCAGTGAGTTCCCCATAGAGCCAGGTAAGGAGGCAGGAAGAGGTCTAAAGGAACCAATTCAAAGTGAAGAGAATCACAGGAAGGCCTTGATGATCTCTGTGGGATTTGGAGTGTGCTTTTGAACAGAAAACCGTAGAGAATCTACAGGTCTACTTTTTCTTTTTTGAGACATTTATGAACCAGCTAGACTTTCACATGGAATTTGCTTATACCAAGTATCTATACTCTTCTGTTAGAATAAATTAATCAGTGAAATGGACTAACTTCTCCTCATGATCAAGTTTATCAAGTTATTGATGACAGATTTATTTGCTGAGCTTGTTTCTCAAATATATTTCTAATGGCTCTCTTACATTTATGTTTTTATTGACTTCTCTTCATTTAAGTTACATTTATTTTTAATTAATGAAGTGTAAAACCTGGCATTTATCCACATTATCAAATCATCTTGGTGCATGTTTCTCCGACCTAATTGCTCCTGGAAAAAAAAATAAATCCAGAGCAGGCTATACCTTCTCACATTTCTTTATTTGCAAGTTCAGTTTACACATTCTCTTGTTTAAAATGTCCTGAATTGTTTGTGCAAAAGAACTGCAATAGGAAATGTGAAAAAATGAAAGCTCCTTTTCAACACTGTTGTTGCTAATTGCACAGCATTTCAGTCGCACAAGTCATATTCAAACTTTCAAATGTTGTGGAGGTTTAGATAGATTTCCCCTCACAAATGCACTAACTTTAGCTTTTAATGATGTGTATATTTCCTTTTTGTTTCTCATCCTCTTCTGTGTAGATGACAAAGTCTAAGAATTACCAGAAACACTGCAGAGCAAAGGCTGTAGCTGAGCATTGAAATGACCTTATCACGTCATACAGGCTCACTTCACTGGCTGGTTTTGGTGATGGAAGAGGTAGAAAAGCCCCTCATCTGTTCATTAAAGCAGATGCCTGCGCTTTTGTTTAGCATTGTACCAGTCTAAATTAATTTTTGTTCAATTGCAGCAGGGTGCAATTCACCAGGGCAAATGTGAAAATAATCTAGTTTTATTCCAAAAATAAAACAGGAGAAAGAAAAATGAACTGAGGATACACCATCACTTATACAGTGCTCAGAGAGCACCCTGTTCTTCTGGATTTCATAGTGTCCTACCTCACTTTTCAGTTGGATTAATTTTCCTTATCCTAAAGTGTAACATAAAATACAAGGCAGGAACTTTTAGGTTAACTTTTAATCCACTAAGGAATTCATCCCAGTTATGGGCAAAATATTAAGTCAGATCTTAATCCCTTCACAGTGCAGCTGTTCTTTGCTTTGCACAGGGCACTGCTCCCACAAAATGTATTTAGAGATCTTAAATACATGTTGTACCATGCATAAGAAGGGTTCTGTCAGATGAGAAATATGAAGTGAAATGATGGCTTTCTCACAAGCATATTCTCCAGTTCTCTGTTGAGTTAAAAATGGAGTTTATTTTGCCCTGAATGAGCTTCTCCTCTCACTCTCCATTGACACATTTAATCAGATTTAACATCTTCTACGTAATTTCTGTTTGCTGTTTCACATATTATTTCTCCAATAGTATTCCAGGATTTTCTACCTTTTCTGTAACCCAGTCATATTATCTTGCAAAATATTCATTTCTTCTGCTTAAAATCTTGGTCTCTGATGCTTTCAGATTTGACCCCACTTTTGCCAATCCTCTTCTTTCATTTGCAGAGGTATTTATAATAGTTTTGAAAAAATTAATTTCTTCAAGTAAAAAAGCCAGTGCTAGCTGTGTTACCATGGTAACTGACTCGTCTTTCTTGGGAATTAATGAGATTCTTGGTCATTTGGCCCTGCAGGGACACTGGTTTCAGTAAAAAAAATGATACCATGTGACTTTACCTGTCTTCAAATACCAGTGGCCTGGTTCTCAACTTATATTCATGCTCAGTGATTTAACTTAGCCAGACTTCAGGTGAGTAACCTCTGGTTTACACTGGTGAGAGAAAAGGAAAGTAAAAATGTTCAATTATGCACACTTTGGTATCATTTAAGTGGTGGGTGTTAATGCAGAGTTTGATGATGGGTTCAAATCACACACAAACTTGGATGCATAAAGAAAGAACTCTCATTTAGTTTAAAAGATTCAATCTTTTAACTCTGGAACAAATTACTTCCTCTAAAGACTTAGAATATTTGCCTTACTGCCATTTTTTTACTGATGTTTTGCATCATGAGTTGGAGAGGTTGAGAATAGGAAAAAAATGTAAGAAATATTTGCTTATATTTTTATATCAACTCTAATTAAGCCAAAGGGTGTCCTCAACATGTGAGAGATTCTGAGGAAAAAAACCTAAGGACAGAATCCCTTTGAACTTGGAAATATTTTGATCAGGATCTTGGCTTCAGAACAGGCATTGCTGAATTTGTACTGGGATAAGCCAATATTTCACATTCAAAGATCCTCAAACTTTCGTAAATTCAGCTCTTCATTTTTATAAAAACCCCTATTTAATAATTTGAAACCATTACTACTTAATGTAACTCTAATACCAAGAAAGATCATTCCAGTATCAGCTGTCTTTTCTATTCTGTGCAAACACGTTTCACTTCATGGCTAAATTTCGTGTTTGAAAAATATATCTGAATTATTATAATTGTCCCATTCATGTTTTCCAGAGAGTTAATTTCTTCAAAAATGTGAATAATTTGCAAACTCTGGTTGTTTACAATTTTTTCACAAGGAAGTTTGAAGCTTGCCATGACCCTTTTATGTAAAGTGTATCATAGGTTCATAGTGTCATTTAGGTTGGAAAAGACCCTTGAGATCATTGAGTCCAGCCATTGACCTAACACTGCCAAGTTCACCCTTAACTGCATCCCTAAGTGCAACATCTGCATGTCTTTTAATTACTTGCAGGGATGGCGATTCCAGCGCTTCCCTGGGCAGCCTGTTGCACTCCTTGATAACTATTTTGACAAAGAAATTTTTCCTAATATCCAATCTAAACCTCCCCTGATGCAACTTGAGTCATTTCCTCTCATCCCATCCCTTATTAATTGGGAGAAGAGACTGGCCCCCACCTCAGAGCAATTTCCTTTCAGGGAGTTGTAGACAGCAATAAGGACTCCCTTGAGTCTCCTTTTCTCCAGGTTAAGCAGCCCCAGCTCCCTCAGCCACTCATTATGTCTTGTGCTCCACACTCCTCACCAGGTTTGTTGCTGGTCTTTGGACACACAAATACATTGCTGTCCTTTTCCTCATTTCCTACTTTCATTGTCTGAAAGTTAAATAACCAAGTCAGCAAGAATCTTTTTTTTGATAGCATTTAACAGCATAACATTATTTTTTTTACTTGCTGTATTCATAAGAATACAGACTGCAAATGCATCCTGAGTTTTTAGACAAAGTACTTTTGTCACCTAATGTTATGAATATTACCTTTCAAAATTGTACTGCTTTTGATTAAAAGGCAATTATACCTTGAGAGATTTTTTCCCTTTCTCACACTGACTTTGGAAATGTTAGCAAAAAAATCTATTATGTTTCTTCTCAAACAGCTGGAGTACTGAGGAGTGTTGCCCCTTTTCTATTACTAGTAAAGAGAAAGCAAATTATAGGGATGGTCTTTCCAATAATCATAAGGTCTTTTAAAAAGCCCCATTGTGCTGCATGCATCACTAAAGAATTTCACTTATAGAAACCAGGAACATTTCCCCAGGCTAAAGTTCACTGCTTTAAAAAAGTTTGTCAACATAATACCAATACTGTTCTTAACAATATGATGAGCTATAGAGGTTTTTTTCAAGAAAGGCTGTTTTAATTAGAATGAAAATTGTTTGTAAGAAAATGTAAATCTGGCCTCCTCTGGACTTACTCCTGCAGGTCCATGTCCTTCCTGTGCTGAGGACCCCAGAGTTGGATGCAGTGTTCCAGGTGGGGTCTCACCAGAGCAGAGCAGAGGGGCAGAATCTCCTCCCTGGCCCTGCTGCCCACGCTGCTTTGGATGCAGCCCAGGATACAATTGGATTTCTGGGCTGTGAGTGCACATGGCTGGGTCATGTCCAGCCTCTCACCCACCAGCACCCCTAAGTCCTTCTCCCCAGGGCTGCTCTCCATCTGTTCATCCCTCAGCCTGTACTAATATAAAGGATTGCCTTGGTCCAGGTGCAGCACCTTGCACTAGGTCTTGTCAAAACTAATGTTGTTCCTATGACCCCACTTCCTGAGCTTGTCCAGGTCCCTCTGTATGGCATCCTGCCCTTCAGGTGTGTCAATCACCTCACTCAGCTGAAGGTTTTTCTGATCTCACTGTCTATATATCTGATGAGGATATTTCTATTTTTATATCTTGTAAAATACAAAGTAAAGTGCAAAAAATTGTAGTGCCTTAAAAGGTACCTTTCCTCAGATCACCTGCTTGCCATACGTGTACAGAGAGAAGCAAGTGACATAAGTGGAACTGACTTGGTGGAAACTGAAACTTCAAGTGAGAACAAACGATTGCAAATACTGAGAACCTCCTACCAGCAACATCTTGTGGGCATACGCCCTTCTTTTTGGTAAAGCCAGGTGCTCTTCTAAGACAGCAAGCTGGCTATTTCAGAGGGATCAGTGTGGTGGGAGATGAAAGTGAATCTTTTATTGGCCTGCCCTTAAAGCACTTAGAGTAATCTTCCTCCTGCAGGATATCATTCTTGTAATAATTCTTGCAACCTGTATCTAATGGACCATTTTAATATAGTAGCTTATGTGCAGCCAATGTACAATTCTACTCAATAAACAAACTGTACTGACCTTTGTTTCCTCAACAGTGTGGGAATTTAGCAGAAAATACACCTGTTCCCCCAGCTTGTCCTCAAAGATCAGATGGTCTGGGTGTGGCTAGGTTTAATTTTGGACTGTAGTAAATTTAGCACCGTAAGTCTGGTTGAGTTCATAAGAATTTGAAGCTCAGGTGCAGTTTACCAGTCCAGCTCTATGGTCTGGTTGCACTCAAAAAGCGCTGTGCACAATCCAGATTTGTGGTAATGAGGTTTTTTGAAGCAACAGAAGAGCACGTTCAGGATTGCCAGTGATAAATGCACTAAATACAGAGTGTTAATATGTGTCGGATCAGAAAGTGTTGTAAGAGATATTCTAATAGTGGTATATATATGAAAATGAATATTCTCAGGTGTGCTACAGTGCAGTTGGAGGTGTAAAGCTCACCTAAGGGCATCCCTTCACGAGAGGAGGAGAGACACAGTTAACTGGCGAATGACAAGCAGGCAGAGATTATTCCCCCTCCAGAGACGTTTTCCTCCTTCAGCCTTTCTGCACTGACGCCTCCCTTTATACAATTTTGGCTCACCCTAAGGGGATGGAACAATCACGTGTTACAGGTGGGGTTTGGTGGCTTTGGTCATACATGCATTGCACAACACATGTTCTTCATCATTTGCATCCTGAAGGATGTTTAAATTAATCTGTAAGTGGGGCTTAATGAGGGTCTCAGTTAGTTTTGGTCGGCATTTATAGCTGAAAAAAGAGGTACAATAAACACTTTGGTCCTCCTCCACATACTGAGATTGCAGTGAAGGTTGCCTGACCTTATTCAGAGGGTCTTTGTGCTCAACCGTATCTCATTAATACACCAGATTAATAACAAGGGTTGTTTTCTTGTGTTAAAAGGAGTATGGCAATTGGCTGGTACCAATGGGGTGTGGTGTTTTTCCTGTGCTTCGCTGAAATAAACATCAGGCCATGAGACCTCTGCTTCAATCCAGACACTCTTCAGTTGCTAGGCTTTGCTTAAGCAAGGTGCAAGGTAAGAAAGAGACAGCTCTTGATTTCCTCAACCAACTTCATCAATTCACCACCCTAAAGCAATGCTGTGCAATCATGACCATTTGCCCCAGCCTTCCCTGCTTAGCCTGAGTGATATTGTGGCTCAGTGTCATGTGAAGCAGATACAAGATGAATTGTTTTATGATGATAATGGCACAGACTACTTTGCAGGCTCTGCATCAGAAAGAAAAGCTCAGTATTTTCTCATGAGAATGTGAAATAAATTCCATTACATGGAATTCTTTCCATTTATGTCATGTGCCTATATAAAAAATCTTAGGGGGAAAAACAGGATCCTCTGACTATGTATTCATGTTACCTCAATTCCCAGAAACAGCCTGTGTGCTGTTAAAGCACTCCATCTGTTTACAGATTGCAACAATTTTTAAAAACACAGATCTGAATACATCTGTTATTCAGACTGGATTTACCAGCCCATCAGTACTGCCTTCCTTTTTCCTGCTATAGTTCATTCCAAGATTATACTCATATTAATTGATTAATCTTCTGCATTTGGGTTGCAAAGGAGGCCCTCACAGTCAGTGACTGCTCTGTCCTAGTTTTAAGCCAAAAACCCAATCTGAAGTGCATAATACTAGACTTTCGTGACCTTCAAAACCAATTTGTGAATTTCTGGATGAAATTCAAGGTACTGGCTTGACATTTACATAGTGCATGGTGTGTAGAATGTACCTTCTTAAAAATACCTCTCCAAGTTTCTGCATGTGGAACTGTTTAAACTGGAGAAAGGAAAAAGCTTTTTTGTGGCCCTCAGTTTTGAGATGTCTTTTTTTTAATTTGTAATTTACAGTAGTGATCTATTAATGTCCTAGATACTTTGCAAAGTAGATTTTTGTATTTTCTGTAGTTTTCACTGTACTTACTTTTAAGAATTGAATCTCAGTCTCTTCTGCGGAACAAGGGAGAATAATTACTGTTAGAAATTTTTTGACAGTGCTAAAAAGCCCCATTTCAACACTTCTCTCTTGTTCTGCTGTGTTAATTAGATATACCATCTGCTAATGATCTTCAGCTTGTATCATGATAACACTGAATTTTGAATTTTCATGCATTGGCATGTGCATTCACACCCTGTCTGGTACTCCAGCAATGTCTGCTCTGATCCCTGTTGTGTGTCACTGAAAGCTTCCCTAGAGATCTTCTCTTAATTTCCTTCTTCCCTATTCATTACGCATTAACAGGGGAAAAAAATCGTATTTCACTTTTTCTACAAATTCTGCCAATAAGCAAAGAAATGTCAAAGTACTCCCTGTTAACTCAATTAGCTACTATATTGTTCTTTTCAGGTCACACGTGTTAATTTATTGTGGTCAATAGCAATGTTATTTGAGGACTGCGTAAAAGACCCTGATTTTGAACTTTGCTGCAGTGAATGGGATTTTGTGTGTGGAGCGGATGTTGTGTGATGTTTGAGAGTCCTTCCTACAGCATGAAACACGGCAAACTCTGTTTTGGTCAGAGTCCATCAGGCTTCAGTCACAGGCTGTAGTACATATGATGCAAAGAAGACTCAGTGGCTGTGACATGCTCAGTTTTCTGCACATAAATCTGGAGTTCTACTGAGGCGTAGAATCACAGGAAGAAGCTTGTTTGTGTGCTTGTTTTTATGAAAAGAATAAAAATCTTTAGGAGGTGGAAAAGAGAAAATGCCTTTATCCAGAAGTTTTGTGAAATCTAATATATTTGACTTGGAGATGCAGGTTTGAAGTTTAAAAACACCTAAAAGAACATGAAATAAGAATCCAACTGCCCATATCTAGGAAACAACGTAATGGTCTCTTTGTCCTTCAGCTCTTTCATAGCTCCCACAGCTCTTTAATAAATGAAGTTTAAGCTTATAAATAGTATAAAAGTTCATTAAACTCCCTGAACCTCTGGGAGTATCTTTGTGGGGTTTTGTAGGTTTGTACGTTGTTTGTTTGGTTTCGTTTTGTTTGTTTCCCCCACCCATACCTCCCACCCACACCCCCATAACATATTTTCCTTGTATGACCTCCGAGGTCTTCGGAACAGAAATAAGAGGCCTCTTGAGCAGAACGCATACTAAAGCAAAGATCATTATATCTGTTCAGATATCAGTTTTACCAAAATACATTGTCTAAGGACTCAGAGAAAGTCAACAGGTTGTTATTTGGCTTAACAAGTATAATTGCCAGAATCAAATTACTGTGAATACACTGCACAGTTATTTTTAAATTTAGCTCACATTTTGCTGTTCATCTGCTTTATACAGCTTGCTCTTTAGCTGGTTGCAGACACTTTCCAGGAGAAACTGTAATTGTCATGTTGTTACTAGGTTCCTGTATTGTTCTTTTGTCATTGTATAAATCTAATTAGAATTTTCGGCAAATACTCACCTGATGATTTTCATTAAGCAGCCTGGAAATCACATATTCACAGGAACATAATGTCCTGACGGAAAGGCTGAAAGCACAGATCATGGTAGCTTTTTGTCTTCCATTTTAAATAACAAATTTAATGTCATCAGTGCTCATTCTTTTTTATGAATATCATCACCATCTTAAAAAGATGCTCTTGCTTAATCTCCAAACAGTACTAGCATCTGTATCATATTGTAATTTAAAAACAATGAAATATTATTATAGTGACACCTCCCAAATATATATTTTTCTTTCAATATGCCTTAATTTTTGTTTTAACCTCTTACTTATATAGAACATGGGGCATAGTACTGGTTTCAGTTGGGGTGGAGTTAATTTTCTTCACAGTGGATGGTATGGGCTGTGTTTTGGACTTGTGCTGAACACAGGGTTGATTAATATAGAGATGTTTTTGTCTTTTCTGATCAGGACTTAAGCAGAGCCAAGGCCTTTTCTGCTTTTACACTGTCACAATGGCAAGGAGGTCAGGGGTACATGAGAGGATGGGAGCAGACACGGCCAGGACAGGTGACACAAACTGAGCAAGGGGATATTTCAGACCACCATGTTCAGTATATAAAGTAGAGGGAAGAAGGAGGAAGTTGGGGGGGAGGGGGGCATTTGGAGTGGTAGCATTTGTCTTTCCAAGTCACCCTTACTTGTAATGGGGCCTTGCTCTCCTGGAGATGGCTGAACACCTGCCTGCCCACGGGAAGCAGTGAATTAATTCCTTGTTTTGCTTTGCTTGTTTGCATGGCTTCTGATTTTCCTATAACACTGTCTTTATCTCCACCCATGGGTTTTCTGGCTTTTACCCTTCCAATTCTCTCCCTGAGTGAGTGAGCAGCTGTGTGGGGCTTGGCTGCTGGCTGGGTTTTAACCATGACAGTAGTTTTTTTCAGCTTCCTTGCTGAAGAAAAATTAAGATATTATAACATTAGCTGGAAAGCAAGGCTTGCTTTATTGGGTTTTCCTTCATTTAAAACAGATGAAGAAAATATTGTAAAGGCCACTTATATTTTATAAAAGAAAGTTGCATTGAAAACAAGATACAAGCATAAGAAAGATTATCATCTTTCTTGAAGCTAAGGGCATTTTCTTTTAAACTCTTTATGTTTTGGATAAAATATAGATGCTTGCTTACAAAAAAGATGTATTTTGGGGCTGGCCTATCATTACATATTTCTGAGGTGTTAGTTTGTGACTTTGCCATTTTTCATCCTGTAGAACATTAATGGGTTTAGAATAGCAACCTGAAGTGCTTCTTCTCATTCCTTCACTATTTACTTACTCGTTTGATATATGAGACAGTCTTTAACTTTTTAAAGTCACTTGCAAAGATGAAACAGATTAGCTTATGAATCTTAGGAACCCTGAAGAAGTAAAAACAATAGGTGCTGCACAGATGGACTGAGTTGTTTGACTTCACGATGTGTTTGACTTCACAATGAAATAATGTGTCAGTGAGGCACTCCTTAGGTGGTGCTCACACATAATTTGAGTAGCAGATTCCCAAAAAGGTCCATGCAACCCAAATAATTTAGGTTAAGATCAAGTCCACTGTGGAAAGTAAAATTATACGTTTTTCATGTATTTGGCTGGTTTAGATGACAGATTTATTTTAATAAGCTTAAAATGTTTAACTCCCAGTTGGTTTTGTAGCTGACAAGCAATGCAAGCGAATGTTTTGCTTTTGTCTTTTCTCCTGGAATACACCAATTATATCATGATTCTACTACAAAATATCTGTCACTGAAATGGAAGATGCAAAACATCAGCATAATTACTGACTTTGTAAGTCGTTTACATGGATGCTGTCAAAGGAGAAGTGTTATATGTCTTAGGTTACTGAGATCTGCAGCATATTGTGGACGTTACTGTTAATCTATCAAACCAAATTCACCACACTGACTTGGATGGATGGCCCATTATAAGGAGAGGGTCATGAGAAAATGTTTCAAATACCTTGAGTAACAGAGTACAGATTGCTATTCTAGAATTTTAGCAATTAATTTGGTTTTACAGTTCTTAACAATAAAATTGGTTTTGCAGTGCATGTGTTAAGTTGTGTGCAACATGAAAATCAGTTTGACATTTAAAGAAAACGAATTTAATCCAATAACCTTTTTTCATTGGATGTAATAGATTTTTCTTTCCACACAACTTCTACAAGTTAATAGAATTGATTTTCCACATTAAAAAGTGTAAAAAAAATTTACTGTAGATGAGTATAACAACTTTGTTCTTTCAAAGTATAGAGGTGCATAGGGAAATGAGAAATACTTGACAATGTTTTCAAAAGTACATCTTGAGAAAGCGAATGAGAACAGGTCTAAAAATTAAGTGTCAGCAGCTCTCTCTTGAGTCATACTCTGTGAACTACTTCTTACAAACTCAATTTCCACATGGAGCTGGCTGAGCAGATCACCAGTTAAGGTGGCAAACTGCTCCATTTTAGGCTAATTTGAGCTACTGACAACAGTCCTATGGAAGAGAATGCAGTTACAGAGAATCCTTACATGAAATGTTTTTGAAGAACTTTGCAAAACTATTGATTGCTTACCCCTGTACAAACTGTCCTGGCAAGCACCACTGCAGAAGTCCCCCTGCAGTAGTGGGTAATAATGTCTTTATTTATAAGAAAACCAGTGTTGTGCAAGACAGTTCATTAGAAAAGAAGAGTCCTTTCCTTGTTTGGATGACTCTTGAAATACTTCCTTCAAATGTAGAGTGTATCACTGTATGGCATTTCTGAACATACCTGCGTATTTAATTCTGTTTTTGGATTGATGGTATTGAGTGAATGGACAAACCCTGAATATCTGTAGGGAAAATGTATGTTTGCAGTATGCTGAAAAAGGGCTCTTGAATAGTTTCAGGCTTCATCTTTTTCCTTCAGCATTTTCTTAAACATTGGGAAGAATGTGAAAGATCTGAAAAAAGACAGTGTTCTAACCCATGAGCTAAACCAAGTGTGTTACATTCAGTCTTTCTAGCATTTTGTAGGGAGTATGTGGGCTCAGAATGAAGGTATGAAAATTATGTATATTTTTTGACCTTGGAACTCCAAAGGTGTCAAAATGTTAAGATGGGTGGACTGATCATTTGGAAAATAATGGGCCAGTTCTCTAGACTTGCAGGCATATCATAAACCAAATGGTAGCATCTGCCAAGATGAGAAATCACATGAAAACTACTATTACAAAATTTTCAGTGCTATTAGTAAATAAATGCTCTGTTCCTCAGTCCACCACAGAAAAAACAGACATTCAGTGAGTAAAACTCTTTTTTTACTACTTTCATGTGAGGAAGAAATAAGAAGAAACTGTTAATTTCTTGTGATTGCAGGAAATTTATTACATCTGCTGTTTAGTCCCAGTGGATTTCTGTGTCTCCAATGAAAACATAATATGAAGGAATAGACAAACTTAGAAATGTAGTGCAATGCACAGATAAATCTTTTCTGGTTCATTGGCTTGATTGAGACATCTATGTAAAACCCAGAACAAAAAACAATGAGAGCAAAAAATCAAAAGAGCATTCTAACATGGCCTTTCTTTCAGGAATGTGCAAGGAGCTATTTGTCATTTGCATTGTGTTCTGCAATGGAGGAAAGAAAACTGAGATCCTGCCAAGAGTGGTTGACGTCTGATGCATCAGTACAAAAATCTTTGAGAAGTTTCTTTGTTTTTCTGGATTTCTTTGGACAATCAAAGGATCTCAACAACATCCTCTTCCCAACTCATGAATCTGGTTGGGTATTATAAGAGAAGGAGATTGAGATTCTTTCAGCAGACAGCAGCAACAGCTTGATGTGTCCCATTTATTTCTCATTAGCAGGTCTCCAAGCTTGATGTTGTCTTTGTGGGAATGACTAGAAGGTCAAAGATGGAGATGTGGAAATCAAAAACTCAGCTGTGCAATGGGTGAGCAGGAAAGACCAGGAATAGATTATCACTGGCAGAAGTTAAAGGCTGATATCTTAGTTTTGTTGTGCTGCAGTAGAAAATTGAATCTTCTTGGAAAGAGTGAAAAACGTAGATTCTGGTTAGCTAGAATATTTTGCAACTGCATTTCATATTCATCAGACAGTCTCACCTGAGTGCTCACCCTCTTTCCCCAGATTCTGATCTCTTAGAAAATTATATTTAGAAAATTTCCAACTTACATATTTGCATTTTTCTTACTAAAAATAAGTTATCCTTGTGAAATTTACCTCACTTTTATTTTAAAATAATAAATACCCTCTTAGCCATTTAGATGAAATGAAACATTGTGATTTGACTTGAACATCTTTCCTTCAGTTTTAAGACAATGATTTAATCTGCCATGATAGCATACAAAATTTTGCACTTGCCTACTAATATATATTTTATTTTTTAAAAATTATAGGGGATTTTTGATGCATCTATTTTAAGACAGTAGGTAATCTCACACTTTGTGTGGAATAAGTCCATTCTGTTCCTTTCTACTGAAATAAATACCAAGGACATTTGTACTGGAGAAGCATGAAAGGAGCAGTGTAGTTGGTTAAATCCGGAGTTCACTAGGTGTGCTGATTAATTAATACGTGCTCGTGTATTACCACTGTGTAAGCAGAAACCGGTAAGTGCGTGGTACTTGAACTGAGATTTATGATATGTCTTACTAAGACCACAGATAAATAAACGTAATTTAAACACCTAACAATTTTAAAGGAGAATTTCTTCATGTCTCTGAAGATAGTCTCTTTATTTCCAGGAATATTGATCCTCTGCAAGGCGACTGCTTTTAAACAAGGCCTTTCCCTTTTTAAGGGTGCTGCATTTCGAAATGGTGCTGTTGTACTTTCATAATGACACAAGGCACATGATTTCCTTTTAATGCTCACGTCTCATTGGACTTGCCTTTGCCAGCAGAAAAAAAAGGATTAGGGACTGACCTTAGAATTCATGTGTAAAGATTTTTTAAAAGGTCTCCTGTAAGCTTAAGCGAAGTTCTTTTTACAGAAGTTAGTATACTTGATTTCGTATATTTAATATATTTTTAGTTTCTAATCAGTTTAATGTAAGTTATATAGACTTGTATTTCAAAGCCTAGTCAATTGCATTAATTTCCCTGCATATAGTTTATGAAGATTTTTTGGTTTACATATTCCATGTAGACTGCTGTGTGTTAACAGCAGTGTCCTGTGTGAACACTGTTTTTTGTGTCAGTGTGAAACGAACTCTTTCTAGTCCCTTTAGCAGAAAAAATCTAGTGGGTTGAAAACCCTTGCATGCTGTAAGGAAGTCTGAAGTGCTAAAGACAGTAACAGGCTTTCACTTATTTGGAAATTTTATTCAGCTTTTGAAAATGCAGTTTGGAGTTGCTATAAAGGTCTTAAACCATTTGTTCTAGAACCTGGACATTTGTCATTGTACTAAGGTACTTAAAAGCAGTCTTGCAAAGGCTTATTAATCAGCATTTCTCTATAACCTAGTGCTGAATGCTGACCCTGAGCTGTCACCAGGAGTTAGGATGTACTATAGTATGAGGTGTTCTCTATTTAAAGCCACTTATTTTGTTTCTGCCTGGATAAAGGCACATTAAAATGGGTGAAATATGGATTCTGTGACAGAAAGGCTGGAAAAATAGAGGCTGATACATACTTAAATATTTTTAAAAGGCAGTGGGTTTTTACTTGATTATGCTGGAATCAAAGAGTCTAAGAACAGGGCCCTACAAATACTACATAGCACCCATGCAACCAGAGAGTGACACAGTACTTAGTATCCAAAGCAAGGCACTGCATCATTAGGAAGAAGCTGTTGATTTTTTTCCTTGCCAGCTTAAAATATACTGTTATGGTATAAGCACAGCCAACAACTAAGAACCACACAGATGCCCACTTACTGCCCCCAACCACACAGTGCAATGGGAAGGAGAAACAGGAAAAAAAACCCCAAACCCATGGGCTGAGATAAGATTAAATGAAATTAAAATAAAATTTAATAATAGTGGCAACAATAATAATAATATTGGGGTGAAAAGGAAGTCAACACACAGAGAGAAATAAAAGCCAGGAAAGACAAGTGAGGCACAATACAATTGTTAACCACCTACTGACCGAGGGCCAGACCAGCAGCAATTGGCAGCTCCCAGCCAACTGCCCCCAGTTTATAAACTGGGCATACTATTCCATGGTATGAAATATCCCTTTGGCCAGTTTGGGTCAGCTGTCCTGGCTGTGCTCCCTGTCCGCTTCTTGTGCACCTGCAAACCCTTTGGCTTAGGCTAAGCACTACTTAGCAACAGCCAAAACATCAGTGTGTTATCAACATTATTCTCATACTGAATCCAAACAACACCACTGTACCAGTTACTAGGAAGAAAATTAACTCTGTCCCAGCCAAAACCAGGACATACAGCTTTGAGCCATGCCAGCTACGCAAGTGGTAGAGCTGTTTTACATGCATTAGATTTCACAGTTACACAGAGGATGTGTGCAAAAATTTAAACTCTGACTTAGGTTTACAATGCTTCTTGAAAGAGTTAATAAAAATACTAGTGACCAGATTGCACCCATGTAACCGTTAGTCTTGCACACCTGTTTCAGGTATAGTTATCTTTAAATTATACAGAATATGTTTAAAATACAACATGTTTAAAAGATAAGAGTGTATTCAGTCTCTTTTACTTGTCGAGGTTGTCAGTCTAAAAGAAAGTTAATTCAGCCTAAAAAAGAGTAAGGGGTTTTTTGAAAATTTATGTAGTCTTTTAGAAAATGCTGATTATAGTTTCCTGCCGTGTAGCTTTTCAGATTAATCTTTCAGGTTCGGTAAGTAGAGATAATCATGCCATGTTGAAGAATTTTTCTCCCACCAGTTTCCTGTGCATAAATACCACAGTGCCACCTGTACAGCAGCATTTAAACATTCAAATTCTGTGTATTAATTCTAGGAAATGTTTTTTTATTGTCTGGGTCAGACCTGTCTTGTGAAGAGATCAAAATCACTAATCTTTTTTAGTTAGAATTCTGACTAATACATGCAAAAACATACAGTAAATTATTATGTTATGAAACTGTACAGCATTTCACAGGGACTTTGGTCGTAAAATTGTTTATAATTGAAGACAGGCAAACAGAGCAAATAGAAGTGTAATGGATTAATAACATTAGAGAGAAAATAACTGGGGAAGGAGAGGTTTTGGAGTAGATGTAGAATAGAAATAATTCATTAAATGATGCAGGGCACACTAAGGAGGCATATTGTAGTTTGTGATTGTGACAGATCTGACTGAACTACAGAATGTGACAATCATTAAGAAATATTGAAAATAAAGATTTTAAGAGGCATTTTTTATTGTAAATACATTATTTATGGATACTGATTAGAGGTGAGCAAACAAAATATACAGGCAGATAAATTCAATATTTGCCATTTTGTATATGCTTTCACAAAATAAATCATAACTTACTTATCCTTGTACTAGCTTAGGTTTTGTTATTTTTTTCTCTTAAAGCTGTGACAGCATTAGATTTGCCTACTCTAAAACTATTATTTAGTGAATTTATGCCACTGCCAGAGTAATTTATTTATTTATTGTTTTTAAATCCTCCTTGTTGAAGCCTTCCTTCAAAAACCCTAGCTTCAGATACTGACATTGAAGGCAGTGAGGAACAAACTCAGTTTATAACTTCATGTACCATGCTGGGCTACCCTTGATTCTAGACAGAGAGCATGAGAAGAACTAGAAACCAGGACTTTCATCTGTATAAATGAATATACTTGATCTGGGGTGGACTATATAAGAGAAATAGAGAATCTTATCAGAACTATTCAAGAGAGAATTTCCTGAATAGCCTGAAAACTGCTTCAACTTGAAGGAGGGAATGCAAGCTACAGATAATATTTGTAGAAGCCAGAGGAGCAGGGGGAGTTTTCAGCCATCTGAGCAAAGGATACAAGTGGAAAAAGGCAAAATATAAAAACAAAGTACTACCTTCTAAAACTAAGACAGTGGCAGTTCCTCCTGCTTTGGTTCTCAAATATTCCTTGTAATGTGCTTAAATTGATGTGGAATCACACCTTGGTTTTGGACTCAGCTTGAATATAAAGTCTTACTTGTAACTTTGAATAGCAAGTATTCATCACTCTGTTTTACATTAGTTTTTGAATTACATATATGGTCCAAAATATTTTTTGCTACTTCTGAAAATTTCAGGAGAGACTGAGCTTGTTAAATCCCTTTGTGCACTATGTGAAGGGTTTAGAGCTGTGACCTCCAATTTGTTTGTGTGCATGGACAGGGTTTGCCTCATACAGGTTTTTGCCTCCTCTTTGTGGTGTGGAATTCCATGAGGACTCCATGAGCAGTACATGTGCATTAGTAATGAATATAGCATTGAGCTACACGCAGGGTGTACAGCTTAATGAGAAACTGTCAGGACTTCTACATTTTGGTAAGCATGTCATGAACCATAAGAAGTTTGGGAGGCAGCAATGCCTGGTGTGATGTCCCTAGTGGAGATAATGCCTAGAAGTGTTGTTTCTGCCCACTGTCTTCATCCAGATAAATGAATTTTGGTTCAAGAACTTTACTCCACCTATTCCAGGTACTGAACTTGGCAGTATTTAATTTTGATTTATTCGCTATTTAGCATCACTTTGCTGGGTGCCTGACAAAAAAAGAATTACAAACAAAGTGCCATTATAACTGCTTTTCAAGTCAGAAAAGAGGTGTCTTAAGTCACTTGTACTCATCATCTGACATTAAACGTTGTATTAACATAAGACTTTCCTTGACTAATAAGAAAGCCTTGAATGACGTTGGAGTCACAATGTTAGTGTGACACTTCTTTTCATTCAGGTGTCTACTATAACGTTATAGTAATAACAGTTATTTTTGCACTTAGCAGTGAAGATTATAAACATAGAAAAGGCAAAAGGAAATGTTTGTTTCCTTGGCAAATTCATACCACATTCTCTCATAGCTAAACCATCTAAACCTGTCATAACTAAGCCATTCTTCACCAGTGTGTTACTCATATCTCTTAACTTCTACATCATTGAAATTGAGAGTATGTTGAACAGTGTATGTCCATACCATGTACGTATGAAGTCTCTTGCAAGAAAATAAAATTGTTTTCCCGTAAAATTGTGGCTCTTCTAATTTAAAAGGTAACTGTCTTTTAGCAAGTCAATTTGCAACAGGGCACGGAGAATTTGATAGGCAACTGGAAGAAAGGTTAGGGATGTAAAACATTTGCCAGGTAGGACAGGGACCTCATGTTCATATGTAGGAAGTACTTAGTGTTAGATTTGATTTGAGTTAAACTGCAATTCTAGTTTGTGGGTTAGTTGCATTGCCAGAATCCTAAATAACTGCTTACTTCACAGTTGTCTGTGTGATTTTAAGCTGCAGGCCTGGGTTCTGCTAGGATAAATATATGTATTTTTTTAAATCAAATGATAAAATATGACGTTTACGCATGTGATAATTTAAAAAACCCACCTTCCTCCCCCCCCACCACTGGCAATTGTATATTTAGAAAGTCATTTAATTCTGCAGAAGGAATCAGTTCTTACGTTTTTGTTTTTCAGTCATGAACAACCTGAGCAGTCTCAGTTTAAAATACCAGACATTTAAATTTTCAAAGAAATATGGATCTTCACAAAGGCCCTGTGTATCAGAAAATTAGGTTATTTTCAATCTCAAGGTATCTCTGGGGTAACTGCCCCCAAATTTCCTTAAAGATTACCTTGAACATAATTGTCATCGTGCAGCATTTCAAGAGAAGCAGCATTATTTTTTAGACCTGTGAGCTTTTCTGTGTAGATCTGTTTTTGATCTTTTACCCTGGTTGTAGACTTTGAAAACTGTTGGTGGAGGGTATATTAAAGGCTTTTGGAGACAGTAAAACCATACTTCTATCTTCACAGAACAACTGATTCTCAAAGTCGTGTTTCAATTCTGGCCTAATTACTGCATGTAGTGATATAAATCTGCACCTCCTTAGTTTTCTCAGATTGAAAAAGAAATTGCAAAGTGTCTTTCCTCTGTTCTTTTGTTTGTAGTAGTTCATGCCCTTTTTTTGTTCTGCATTTAACCAAAAGGTATATTTAAAAGTTACTGATAAATTGCAAGAGAATGCACTGCTTATCATCATCACGCATTCAAGGAAAAGTGTGCATCTTCCATAGTTTACAAAAAATGTTTCCAGTATGACATAGCAGAGTCATAAATATGCATTAAACCCCAAATCTAAGCTGGATGTAAATTAGGCCTGTTTGACAGAAAATTAGGACTTAGTCAATTTGTACCTTGTACAGCTTCACTAACTAGGTGATTCTGGTCTGGTCTTCTCTTTGCTGGTTTCCAATTAAAATGTTGTTATGTCAAAAGGTCACCATTAAAAGACAACTCTAGTCTTGCTAATTGTGGATGCTCCGTTAGGACTCATGTTTTGCACCTGTCACAGCTTAAAGAAAAGTGCAGCATAAACAGTTCCATTTGTTGGGTTCGATTCTTGTACAAACAAAATTTATTCCCCAGACTCCTACTTTAGTGCCTACAAGGCTGCCACATTCATTTAGAGTCCCTCAGGTTATTCAGTATAAATGAGGGACGAGGTTAAAGATAGCGGACTTTAAAATTCAGACTACCTGTTTTGTCTGAGTAATGAAGAGCCACACAGACTAGCTCAATAAAGAAAGAGTAAGTCAGTTCTAACATCCTCTTACACATTCTTGGTGAGCTGTGATTTTGGGAGTTTTTTTGGGGTTTTTTGGAACACCTTATAGAAAAAATATTCTGGAGAGCACCAGCCTTTCTGTGATGTTCAGGATGGTAAAGTGGCACTGTCTCTGGATCCTGGTGCCTGTGTGTACGTGTGAAATGTACAGCTGTGCTTTTGATTTCCCGGCAGGAAGTTGCATTCTCCCATGGAGACGTCATCAGATGTTCAAGATGTGAGAGCTATCTGTGTTTGACAGTAGATTCTTTTTCTTTCTTTTTTTAATGTGTTACAGTCCTAGAGGAATCACTATGGTGACAGTTGGTGCAAGTTACATTAGAGGAACAAACCTTCAGGTGGAAGAGCTTTCAGAGATGTATTTTAACTATTGAGTTAGAGCAGAATGAACAAAGAAAATTTCTTGAAAGGTGAGGCTATGTTACAAAACAAAAATAGATTAAAAGTGCTGTTTGGATGAAAGAGGGGTAATTTCAAAGGAATTTTTCTGTATCTTTGAACATCAGCCCCCAAAGTCTGTCTTTGTAACTTACACACTGACTTACAATGAGGGCAGTGCAAGACTTCATTTTGTCAGAGAAAAGTGATCATTCCTCAGACTTCGTTATGCCTGTGGGAGAATCATAACTATGTTTAGCATTTGCAAACATGTTCAAAGTGCAGGCTAACTTTGCAACTCCCCAAGAATATACCACTTCTCTGTCAATATTGTTGGCCCGCTTGTGGAGGATGAACTTCAGGTACCTTTATGTTGCAGTGACTGCAGGTTTGCCCCAGAGAACTCTGAACTAGTTCGGTTATTGCTAAATACAGTGTTTCCCTGTAGCTCTGGGTGACCTCATCTCCAGGATTGTTACCTATGTTTTGAGGCAGATTTTTTTGTGTTCTATGCTGAGCAGTGTGCATCACAGCTAGACGAGATACATCTGCATGAACTGAAGGCATCACACTAGAGACATGCTCTAAAACATGATGGTTTGGCCAAGTGACACCTAAAGCTTCAGACTGCATCAGATCTTGGATACATGAACAGAATATATCATCTTCTAGGTTCAGAAAGTAATTGATAAGAAAATACTGATATCCACTCTTTAAACTGAGATAACTGTCCTCAGATGAGAATTTATGCCTTTCTAATTTAGGATAATTTTATCCTAGAAGCAGTAATCAGTTCATCTAGTCTTGAGTTCCCAGTGCAGTATTTGTTACTTCTGTATCAGTGCCCTCCAGGGTAGCCTGCTTTATCTTTTGTTCCTAGTAATTTATCTTAGTCAGTGTGGAAATTGAGAGTATGGAAACAGAAGGCGTGTACTTCTGCCTTCTTCTTATCTGCTGTTCAACTTCTTTACCTCTCAGAAGAGTGAACTTTTCCTTTGGTCCTTTGGTTAGAGGTTGATAGGGTATGTTTCTGTTTAGCAAGAGATAGACTTGAAGAAAAGGTACCTTGTGTCTTCCTTTTTCTTCAGCTTTACCATATATATTCATTTTCAGGCTGCAAGCATAATCCAGTCGCAAAGAGCTTTAGCTCTCCTCTTGGCTGTGCATATCAGTACAGTCCCAGAAAACTCAAATACAGAAATAAACTGACTTGCTGTTTTCATTTCCAATGAAATTGGTAGATCATTTGCTCCCACATGCATATCCCTTCCCAGTTTTAGAAGTATTTTTTTTGTTTAAAAGCCATTACAACTGATTTTCCACTGAGACCAAGTCACAAACATAATTACATTCCAAACATTGTTCATTGTTCAGGCACTTTCTGGAAACAGCTAAAAAGTTTACATTCTCAATGGACATAGGGAATAAAAGGGAACAGTACATAACACAGATTTGGCACCACAGTGCTGAAAATGTTTTTTAAATGTTACTTGGACAAGTATACCACAAAGAATATGCTGCCAGACTGTTGCTGAAAGTTTTATGATGTCTAAGTACTAAAAATTGTTTAACCCATTACAAGACTAAAAGGTTTGCATTGTGCTGTGGAGAATTTGCTGCAATTTCTCCTGTAACACGATGAAACTCAGTATTTCCTGTCTTTTTGATTGCACACTCCAACTTATCTTTGTCCTGTTGATGGATAGTATGAGATGTCTTGAGTAGTGAAGATTATCAGCTGTAACAGCTTGTCATTTTAGCTCTACAACTTTTCACTTAAATTCTCAGTGTGTTATCCAAGATGGTGGTAACTGTGCTTCTATTCAAAACGACATGTGCAAAACTTTTATTCCCTGGAAATGTAAAGCTGACTTAAAGTTTGGGATAGCTATAATTTCCTGCGTATTTACATGTTCTTCAGTTTATGCTGATAAATTTGACAGCAAGGGCAGTGTAGTAGCAACTGTGGCTGGGTAGAAAGGCAGGGAAGAAATTTAGTATTAGGATTGTTAAAGCAAAAGAATTATATAACATAAAACAGATAAGAAGAATTTACTGTATTAGGACCTAAATAATACAGTGTCTTGACAACTAGCTACGAAATCAAATAAAAGGGCATTTTCCTAACTCCAGCATGACTCTGGTATATTCTTAGTGCTGGTCTAAAGCTGGCATGTGGTGATACATTATATGCTCATAGATGTATTTTGCTTCAACAGATGGATGTTGACAGGTAATACTGTCATAGGAAAGTATGACACGCAGAACAAGCCAGAGTTTTGCCCTAGATTTGTATGCATATATTACCAAAGTACATAAATATATTACACAGTATTTTTAATGTAAACACTATCTTAGTGCTTGGTATTTATAAAATCTATTTTTAATTTAATGTAATACTTGTCCTGGTTTGAGACAAATTTGGAGGAATGCCCGAAATGAATGCCCGAAATGAACGTCCTCTGATAGAAGGCAGGTTACAGCCACCTCTCCCTCACCAGGTTTGGGAATAATTTTCCTTGGAGGAAAGTGAAAGAAAAAAACCTATTTATTTAACAAGTAAAGTGCACTCAGGCATGGAAAAAAAAAGAATAATGCTAAATAATAAAACCTCTCGCTGTGGAGAGAACCTGGGTAGATTTCAGAGTCCTTTGTGGGTGTGGTTCTCTCCTCTCTGGAGCTGGGGTCCAGTGTGGACCCCTCCGGGCTGAGGTGTAGGGCCTCCTTATGATGTTCTGGTGCTGCTGAACAGTCCAGAAGAGAAGAAGAAGAAGCCAAAGTCCCAGGGAAGCAAAGGAGTCTCTCCCAAGAAAAGGAGCCAAGAGCTGGGAAAAGCAGGAAGGTGCTTTCCTCTGCTCTGCAGCAGCAGCAGCGATCTCTGTTTTGAACACAAACCACTGAAAGAATTCCACCGGCTCTCCCCCCTCTCCCTTAAAGGTACAGAAAGGCACAGCATCTGGGCATAGAGCAGATGATAGGGAATACAGTATCATACAGTCACCCCAGGACAATACTCTGATTTACTTAGTTTTCACTGAATGCTTCTGAGTAGAGTATGGACATTAATCCATTTATTAACTTGTATGCAGACCATTTTGTTACTGAGATACAAGAATAAGCACTGGGTGAGCAGCAGACCAGTAAGAATTTGGGTATTAACAGGAGGATCCAAAGTTCGTTTTTCCACTTAGATGACCGGGACGTGTCTGTAAAGCTAGTTAACCTTTATCTAGGAATAATTTTCCCTCAAAAAATGACACACCAGTTTTTAGATACAGCTGAAAAGTTTCCCTGCCATTAGACACCTCTTCGTAGCCACCTTCTATTTGGGGTCAATTCCCAGATCAGAACTGGGATATGATGCACCTTCTCTATTCTTTTTCTGACAGCAAGTAGACATTACACACAAAATGAGGTACTTATTTCAAATAACAGTTATAAATCTCTGAAAAAATAAAGCAAAAAAAATTAAAGCATATAACTTCCCACCTACAAATAGGAAAAAATGTTGCCATACATAAAACAATATAAGGAATGAAACTTGAGAAAATATAGGTAAAATCAAAATAGATTTGAACTAAAATCATGAGCAACTTTAACTTTCTCCATAAATTTTGTAGAAGTATATTTTGTGAGGGAAAAATTTCATGCATATTTAGAGGGAAAACGTACAATGAAGAAAAATAAATCACTATTTTCCTTTCTGGTAGTTAAAAATTTCAGTTTTCTACATGGGGAGAAAAAAAGAAATCAGTATTTATTGTTTCAAAAAGCTTCCAAGATTTACATTTCTTAAGTATTTGAAATTAAATTTGGTTTGATATGTGAGAGTTTTAAGGAGTGCTGGAGTTAAAAAAAACACCCCTAGTTACTGAAGAACAACGGTTACAGTTTACACAGCAGCTGTCACTTCACATGGCACACAGGCCCCACTTTCACAGCATAATGACATGTGATAATAACCATGCAAACTAGAAAATTTTAGAAGCTTTTTGACATAAACTTCCCAGACTCCTGTTTCCTGAAGAGGAGGAAAGAGTTCCACTTGGTCTTTCAATGACTTATACAATACTGCACTTGAATCTTTCCAGGGTCTGCCTTCCTTCATTATAGGATATGATTTAGCGAACATGAAAGAAAAACTTAAACACATATTTATGTTAAGATAAAGAAAGCTTATTCAAATGTGTATCTCAAGGTTTGCTTTTCTATCACCATTGATTGAAAACTGAAAAAGCAGCAGATTAAAATCTATTATGATACTAAATTAGTTACCTGTAGAGAGGCATGAACAAGACTAATTGCTTGTAACAGACAGAGACTATTAAAAAGAAGCTTTTCATTTTTAATTAAATAATTAAAGAAAATTCTGCTCCTTACATGCATATTTTTAACAATCAGTACAGTCCTCCTGCATGCAAGGTTATATGTTACCAAGATGGAACATGGAGATTGTTCAGAACTGACAATCAAAAGAAAGGAAAATGATGGCACAGTTGCATCATGAAAGTTACTTAACCTTTGGACAAATACTAGGATAGACATGTATGATTTGTCATTAATTACTTCTGAGAGCTGTAAGTTGCATACCTATAAATGGTGATATGATACAGCCCTTTCATACCAATAATTGATAAAAAATGTGTTGGGCTCCAGGAACACAGATTGTGTTCTTGCAGTTCTCAGCATGGAATAGTGGTAGATTTCCTCAACAAGGAAACAAACAAATAAAAATCATACATAAAAGAGACACAGAGCCCTTTCACTGTAGTTAATCTTGACCACCCAGGGGCTATAAAATGCTTTGCAAGATACAACTGCATCATATAAAAGGAAAGGAATAGATCTTTAAAAAATCAAGAAATAAAGACCATAAGAAAGCACAGAGAGAGGTAACTTGTACAGATTCTGATGATGGGATACAACCAAAAACCAGTGCCAAGTCAGTGGAATCTGCCAGTTTAAAAAAAAAAAAGGAAGATATAAAATTAAACATAAATGAGTTTTTGGGAAAGTTAGCTCAAAGTTAAGAGTAAAAAGAGAGAACTTATGGGACAAAAGTGGTAAACGGGAAAAAAAACCAGCATGAAAAACCTACTTTTCTTTTTACAAGGCTTCTCTTTCTATGTCACCTTTAACTTCTATCTTTTTATCATACTGTTTTTTCTTTTTTATCAGCTTGAATAACTGACTCTATCAAGTTTCCACCCCTCTATCAATGTTTCAAATCAGTGGCTATTGTATTTTGTTCAAATATAAATCAGGACAGAATCCTTCCACCTCTGTTGAAGGAAAGCTGAGCGAAGCACAAAGCACGGATATTTCACACTTCTTCATAGGCCCTGCTTAGTCATCCAAAACACAAGGCTGACCTTGCAGAATCAGAGTGGTTTGGGTTAGAAGGAACCTTTAAAGGTCAGCACCCCTGCAATGATTAGGGACAACTGCAACTAGATCCAGTTGCTCAGAGCCCTGTCCAACCTAAGCTCGAATGTTTACAGCGATGGGGCACCTACCACCTCTCTAGGTAACCTGTTCCACTGTTTCACCACCCTCACTGTGGTGCTGTCCTCTCTTTTCACTGTTAAATATCCTCAGGCTTGTACATTGTAGGACAAATGTGCAAGAATCATGCTGTTAAAGCTAGCTCCAAAGAGAAATGTGAGTTCTGAGTGTTGCAATATGGTGTTTAAATTGTATCTTAAATCCAAAATAAAGAATGTTGAAATCTTCATCCACCTGCTGACTTCTAAGGTCATTAAATCCATGCTTAAAGTTAACTGGAGTACATTTCTGCATTTTGACATGTCTGGAATAGCTACACATGAGCCCATCCTGGTTCCGGTACTCTGGTGGGTTGGGTCCAGACAGCATCCAGACACACATCCAGCCTCTTCCTCACTCCCTTTTCCTAGAGGATGGAGAGAAAAATAGAACAAAGGTGAAAAATCTCATGGACCAAGAGAATGACAGATAAATAGGAAAAGTAAATGTTGCAAGTGCAACCAAAGCAAAAAGAGAAATTCATCCACCACTTCCTGTCATTGGCCAGATGTCCAGCCATGCCTTGGAAAGCAGGGCCTCAACACATGCAACTATTATTTGGGAACATAGATGCCGTGCCTCTGAATGTTGTGTCTTTCTCCTCCTTTTCCTCAGATTTTACTGGTAAGCACAATGTCAAATGGTGTGGAATATATTCTTAGTCACTTGGGGTTGGCTGTGTTCCCTCACAGCCCCTTTTCCACCCCCAGCCTGTTGAGTTTTGTGGGCAAGAGAGGAGAGATAGATTTGGCAATTTGAGAGCTCTTTACAGGGACAGGAAAACACTGCTCTGCTACCAACACTGTTTAAGCCACAAATACAAAACACAACATTATATGGACTTCTCTGAATAAAATTAATGTCATAATTTTATTCTAGCCAGAGCCAGTACAGAGGTTTGAAACAGCGACCCACGGTAACTCAGTCCACAGATGAAGTTCCACTTCATTTTACAATGTTTTAGGCATGGCTAATAATGGTGATGAGGTGCAGCATTTAACACATCAGGCTTAGTCATGAGGAAGAATCTACTACTTTAAAAGCATGAAATAAAATAGGGCATCTTCAAATTCATGCTCTAATTACCCAGTGCAATTGGAATGGTGTAGAGCAATTTCTTAAATATGTTCTCTGCTTTGGTCCAGTTGTTTAGACTGCCAAGATCTTTCTCTGTCCTGTGCACAATACCCTACAGCCTGACACTTTTATGAGGATGTATGACCTTTATTAAGCAGCAGAGAAAGGAACTGAATCTGTGTCTCCTGCTTTGTGTGTATACTGGAAGGTACTATTCTGGCTCGCATATGAAACATGCATTGAATTGACAATGGAAGGTAAAAAAAAAAAATCCAGGACATTAATTTTTAACCAAGGAAAAAGCCCTAAAATGATGCATAGAAATATGTAATATGTGGAAGCTATATTCTTCATTTTAGTTTTTGGCTCTTTAGTTTTACACAGTATATTTTGCTGGTGTCCAGATGAAAGAAGAATGGGGGACTTTTTTGAAAAATATTTGGTAAAATTTGCATTTTCATTCTTTCCATCATCCTCAAGTGAAAAAAAACAACCGAAAAAACAACAGGCCCCCATTTCTTTTATAAGATTAAAGATTTAAAATCACCATTTTTCAAGCACTTTCTATTCAGGTGTTTTGGTTATTTTTTTAAGCCAAATTGACTGCTTCATTCAGATTTGAAAAAAGAATTATGAGAATGGACTGATTTGAAATAATGTCTAAAGATTAGAAGCTAAAGAACATTATTCACATAATGTTGCATGAAAGTGGGACTGAAAGCTCTTTATATTTGGTTGTCTCCTATTCTCAGCATCTGTATCTATCCTAACCTAGTCATTAAAACACATTAAATTACATTAAAAGGTAAAAGATGGAAAGTGGAAGCTAGATGTAAGCATTTTTATTGGTATAGTTGAGTTTATTTTATAAAAATAGAAATTAAAATCATAGAAACTTTTGAATTCGTTTTTAAGAAAACAAAGTTCTGAAAAGAAAAAAATGGACAAAATGAGCTTCTAAATTCATTTGACAGCTTATACTAACATGTATATGAACCTCATTATTGGCAAAATACTTTGATTCAAATAAAACAGTGTTATCCTTAGTAACTTCTCTGTGTTTTGAAATCTGTAAGAATCATCATGGGTTATGCAAATTATTTCCTGACTGGTCCTAATAAGTTTAGAATGTATAATCCTGTTTTCAGACAAAGAAACTTTTGAACTGCATAGGCGTACAACATGTAGAAAACTGAATATATTGAATAAGCAACCTGTTTTGAACAAAGAGGATGTTTTCATCTTGATAGATGGGAGTACAAAAAAAGCAATTTCATCATGGAGAAAAAAAAAAAAAGACACTTTCTTATTTATTTCATGTTGTGCTTCTTGCAACAATAGTGATTGTTACAAAAATATTTATATAATTATGACACTCTGCTTGCTAGAATTACATAAATGTATAGTTATACTCAAATTTGTATGCCTATTTACTATACTTGTACATGGTTCCGCGAAAATTTTGCATGCAAATTAGACATGCAGATATATTTACCATTCTGAAAAACTATTCTCAGCTGCCATTGTATAAAATTAGGCTGTTAGGATGCAAAAGTGCCAGTGTATGTACAGCCTGCAATGACAAAATTAGATACATATCTGGTTGTGGCAACTGCTAGTCACTATATTTAAATGCTGAGGTTAATTCTTTTTTTTTCTTGAGGCAACATGCATTGTATACTGCTTGAAAAAAGATTTCAATATTGTATTTATTTGCTGCTTGCTAACACAGCAACATTTAGGCTATACATTCTTTTAAATGTGAATTTCAGTAGCTTGGAAGTGGTAAATATGACTAGCTCTTGAAGAAGTATGGTAGTGCTGAAAACAATTAGCTCTCTCTCCTCTGACCTCCCTCATGGTAAGCTCTATCACCACCCAGCTGTGGTGGAATTAGTTGTGCCTGCAGGACTGTAGACAACTTCAGGGGGAATCACAGGGTACTGTGATCTGAGTCACTGTTTTCTTAAAACCTGACCTATCGCTTACGGTAAGGTGCCACCTCCCACCCAGCGGTCCTGGCTTGACTGTACAGCTGGGCAGGGTGTAGCCTTCTAGAACACTTGCATTAGGAGTACCTTGACTCCTTCAACCCCCTCCTCAGGCCACTGTCTGTCTGGGAGTTCGTCACAACTCCTGGTAACCTCTGTGTTTACCAGATTGGCTTAAATATGTTCTCCTTACTGCTAGTTTAATTTCCTCGGATCAAGAGCTTTAGTTCAGGCACAGACCTCAGGCAGGAGCAAATCTTGTCACTGGCATTTCAGCAGGGTAGGATGAGAATAAAAACTGCATTAGTCATAGCAGCATTTCAGGTGAAATGGGGTCTGGATAAAATCAAACCTGCTGTCTTCCGTAAACCAGATATTTTGGTGTATAAATGCATGTGATGGACAGAAAGCTAAGGGAAAAAAAATAAACCCACTATATTTTTATTTGGAATTCCATTTGTGGTAACTTATCATAATATTATGAATAGAATAATGACATGGCGAATGCAATGGCATAATACTAAGGGCTAGCACAATCCATCTTAACAGTTTGAAGAAATTGCTGTAATGTCTCATGTCAAAAAGCACTGAAGTGTATCAGTGAGCAGCTAATCCTGGCTCAGCCTGACAAACTTCAGAGTATTATGGCAGGAAATATGAAGAAGATGCCTAGTGGTTGCCAGAGTTTAACAAGCAGTATGCCTTTTTATTTCTATATTTAATATTTAAAAAGAGTAAAAAAAATAGCTACAATGGTGGGAAGAGCAGAGCAAATTAGGAAAGAGTAGTTGTTATTGTTTCTACAACACTTGGGAACTGAGAGTCTATACAAATTGTTTTGCATGACATGCTAAAGCGTTTGCTTTAAAAAAAAATCTATGTGATATAACGCTTACACTCTTTTTCTATCTTTATATGCAGTTTCCATATGTTTTCTCTCATTTGCATTTGTTACTTTGTGCCATAAGCAAGGGGAAAAAAGGGATGGATAAGGTTGTAATTTTTATGTAAGACATTTGAATTTATGTAAGCACTGGAACAGACTGCCCAGGGAAATGCTGCTGTCACCACCCCTAGAGGAATTTAAAAGATGTGTAGATGTAGCCTCTAGGGACATGGTTTAGTGGGGCACTTGGTAGTGCTGGGTTAATGGTTGGACTTGATGAGCTTAAAGGTCTTCCCCAACCTAAACAAGTCTATGATTCTGATCCCGATTCTTCCAGCTTCTTATTGTCTGAAGTCAGTGTTACATTTTTTGGCAGATGCTTGATACTGTATAAAGATTTTTCTTCTTTGATTCAGCCATAACATCACCGAAGATCTTACTGGTAGATCTATGCCAACATGATGGACTTCTGGGTCTGGAAATATGACCTAGTGCTTTTCCTGTTTCATTCTTTGTAGGGAAGCAAGCAGTTATACCAATATTTGTATTTACTATGTCAGGACAATTCTAACTTGCTCTTTATTTTTTTCTGCACACTTTTGTATCTATCTGACTTAATAAAATCACAGAACTGTAAATGGCCAGATGGCAACAGAAAGTAAGACTGTACAGCACTGGAAATGGCATAGTCTCTCTATGTAGACATGGGGAAGCACCCAAACAAAAGACAAACCAGTGGAATTTCTGTCCCTCCACATCTTTTTTGGGAGGCAACTGGAGACTTAACTGTTTTGCTGAAGATAGCTCTAAGCCTTTATAACAGGATACTGAATTGCCCTAGAAGGGAAAAACAGTCCTCTTGCATCATCTTGTAGGAACCCACAGTTTGGCTTGCAGGCAAAATTATGCAAACGTTTCAAACAAAGTCTACTAATTGGTAGCAAATGTTACTTCGTCCTGAGGCAAGTTCTAATATTTGCTAGTCTTTGTTTTCAGATGAATCTCTCATGATATTATAACCTCAGGGGTTTGAAGCAGTCATATTTCATGCAGCTTTCGATTTCAGTGCTTGAACTATTTTGATTTTTAGACAATAAAGAATAATACACCAAATCATCAATAACAGCAAGTCTCTGAAAGGGAAAAGAAAACAGGGGGCAGATAGATGGCACAAACATTGAAAGTAGAACTGTTACGGCCAGATTTTTCTAAAAGTAATTATTTGAGGAAGCATTTCTGGTTTTTTGGGTTTTGGTGTTATTCTTTTAGTTTGGTTTGTTTTTTTTTTTTTAATAAACATGCCCCTATTTGTAGGCTTCTTGCCCACCATTTTGTGCAAAGGTGGGATTATAAATCCAATAAAGTATCTTTAGCATACAGATTCACTAAGAAAATTGTAGGGTGAATATTTCTTACACCACAAAGAATTTTTGTCTCCTTTTCAGTATTCTGCAGATATAACTTCATTTGAGTTACTCTCTTTGGTCCTTGTCTAGCGTTATGTCCCCCATACAGTTTTTCACAGGCTGAAGTGTTTGTTTATAAATGGTGTTGGTGTATTTCACAATAAGAAAATTCTCCATTTCAGTTCATCTGATTCTTAGATTATTAATATTTTTGAAGAGATAAATGGAGTGGGCCTATTGACTCATCAGAACTGAGGAGGACCACATAAATAGCCTGTGTTCCATGTTGGGGTTGTTTTGAATTTAGCAAGAATACCACCTCTTCAGTTTCTGGAACTGACACATAGCAAACCTGGGAAAAGATAAAAATAAGTTTGTTATTCTCCAATGGAGAATAACAGAATCTTAATGCAACGACAAAGCCTGTACTAACATTGCCTTTTAATTCTCACAATGTAATCATAGTAAATAGTACTTTAAAACTGTTTTAGAGTGATAATGTATATCTCATTGTCCATGTTTGAGACAAAATTCAGAGGAATGTCTGAATAAAGCGTCCTCTGATAGAAAGCAGGTTACAGCCACCCCTCCCCCACCAGATTCAGGAAAGAAATATTCCTTGGAGGAAAGTGAAAGGGAAAAAAACTATTTATTTAACAAACACACAGGAAAAGAATAATAATTCTAAATAATAAAACCTCTTGCTGTGGAGAAAACCTGGTAAAATTCAAAGTCCTTCTGTAGGTGTGGCTGTTCTCTCTCTGGAACCGGGGTGTGGCCCCTCCAGGCCGTGGCATGGGCCTGCTGGTGCTGGTGATCCAGACTGGAGCAGAGCAGTCCAAGGAAAGTTCTTGCCTCAGGTAGCGAGCCGGCTAAACAGCAAAGAATTTTAACTCTCTGTCTCTCTCCTGAGAAAAAGCTGAAAAAGCTCAGGAAAAAAGGAAGGGTGCTTCCTCCGCTCTTGCCGCTGCAGAAGCAGAACACAGAGGAGTGCAGTGACCTTGGAGCACAAAACTGTTTTGAAAAGTTCACCTGGCTTTTTTTTCTTTCTCTCACACCCAGTTTTAAAGGCACAGAAAGGCACAAGATTCATGTCTGGGCACAGAGTGGCGATAGGGGATACAACATAATAAAGTCACCCCAAGACACTCATGTAATAAAACTTTCATTTGAAGTTAGAGACATGAAACCACTTCTTCCTTAAAATAAAGGTGAACTGTAAGAAACAGTTCATCTGTAAGAAATACAGGTCATCAAAAGGAACACTACTGTGCTTCTTTTTATTTGAAGATCTGGTCTTTAAAATAAACCACCTGTCCTTGCACCCTTCACAAATTAACTTCAGGGCAGGCTCTCCCAGCATCTCATCTAACATGAACAAGTTGCTCTCCATATATCCAAGGTCATAATTTTTCTGCATGTCCTCTTCATACCTCTTAGTCAGTGCAGCCAAGGCTTCTGTCAGTATTCATGTCATGTTTATGAATCCAGGTCCAGGGTTGTTAAAATTTCCCCAGAAGAACTAAGACCCACAGAGAAGCTGTTTCAGGATACTTGTGAAGATTTTGTTCAATTAGTCCTACTAAAATCAAACAATAAAATAAAAAAACACCCAAAGACGTTATAAATCTCCCTTTGTATCATTCAGTGATGAAGCATTCCTATGGAAATCATTGTCAACAATGAAAATATATCCTGAAGGTGTGGCAGTTTAAGTTGGACGGGTATTAAAATATGTGTGTGTGTGTGTGTGTGTGTGTGTGTGTGTGTGTATACGTATATATGGCCAAATGAGTAAACAATATTTTGCAGAAGACATGAAACATATTTAGCGATGATCTGAACAATGCTGAATGACTCAATGATTTCTGTGGAACTGCAAATTGGCTCTGAAAAACAGCCACTATGATGTTAAAGGGACATCTGTAGCCAGAGATTTCCAATTCAAAGGTGCTAGAGGCAAAGGATCACTAACTTTAAATTACTATGCTACAACTCAGAACCTATTCTCCATTCAGGTTTTTTCTACTCTTGGATCTTTGTGTGTGAAGCAACCTCTCAGAAAGATTTTATGGAAAAAAGTGTAGAAATCTACGCATATAATACATGAGGAAAGTATATTTTTCTGTTTAAAAGAAAACTCTTGCAGTCTTCTTTCCATCAGAGAAACTCATCACTGCTTACATTCTTGTTCTTGCAGTGATGGTGAACTACTCCCAGTACCTGCAGAGAATATTTTCCTTAACTTCAGGAGCTTGTGAAACCTAGAAAGCAAGGACATTGATGGATGAAGGTCTTTTAGAGGCTTGACATTCAGTTTGTGAGAAGAAGTGGATAATGCAAGCAGACTGCTGCAAAGAAGGGCATGGGAAGAACCTCCTAGTTACAGTGTCAAGAGTTGTTTCAGAGTCAGAAAGTTCATTCCAGAGTCCTAATCAGGGGTGAGAGCAGAAAATAATTGAAATGAGACCTTGCCAGTTTTACCTGATACGTCTTTCTTGTCAAAAGATGTAACAGTAATTATTCATCAGTTAATTTCTTCTGCTTTCTTTGACTAATGTTATACAAATGTGCAGTTTTTGAGCAAAATGGAGGTCATAATCAGATAGATCTAGAATCACATAACTGCTTTTATTCCAATGCTGTGTTTTTTTCAGAAAACAAGGACCCTGTTAAACTTTCATCTTCAGAAGCAAAATGTTTCCAGAAAGATTAACGGAAATGTTTTTCACTTCAATTCTTATTTGGAGAGTAAAATAGCATAAAGGTGACATTTGTAATTGGAGTCTTTGCCAAGAACTCGCTTGGTCTTGTCACAGAAGAAATTATTGTGTTATGTCAGCCAGAGTACCATGTACCATAACTTTATGTGTAGAAATAAGCCAGTTTGAGAGAGATGGTGAGATGTGAGGAACACTTGCATGAGTTCTGCCCAAAGTGAATGCTTAAATATATTTTTGAATAGAAAATGGTGGTCACGTCTGGGTGTAAAGAAAGTACAGGAGAATACAGTTAATATCAGAAACTAAATTTTTCAGGCACTGTCATAGAATGATAGAATGCTAGAATTATAGAATAGCTTGCGTTGGAAGGGACCTTTAAAGGTCATGTAGTCCAACTTCCCCTACAATGAGCAGGAAGTTTTCAACCAGACCGAGTTGCTCAGAGCCCTGTCCAATTTGACCTTGAATGTTTCCAAGGATGGGAATCTACCACCCCTCTGGGCAGCCTGTTCCAGTGTTTAACCACACACAAAATAAAAAATTTCTTCCTTATATCTGGGCTCATTCCACCTAGCTGATCTTTAAAACTACTACCCTTTGTTGTATAGTTACACACACTCCTGAAATGTCTGTCCCCATTTTTCTTACAGTCCTCCTTTAGGTACTGGAAGGCTGCTGTAAGATCTCCCCAGAGAATTCTCTTCTCCAGGCTCCCCCTCGGATCCTCTCCATGGCCTCCTCAGGACTCACTCCAAGAGGTTCATGTCCTTCCTTATGTTGAGGGCACCAGGGCTGGATGTAATACTCCAGCTCAGATATCACCAGAGTGGAGCGGAGGAGGAGAATCATCTCCCTCGTGACACTCCTTTGGATGCAGCCCAGGACACGTTTGGCTTTCTGGGCTGTGAGTGCACATGGCTGGGTCATGTCCAGCCTCTCACCCACCAGCACCCCCAAGTCCTTCTCCCCAGGGCTGCTCTCCATCTGTTCATCCTCCAGCCTGTGCTGGTACCAACAGCTGCCATAGGCCAGGTGCAGCACCTTGCACTTGGCCTTGCAAAACCTCATGAGATTCCCATGGACCTAAGTTTCAAGCTTTTCCAGGTCCCTCTGGATGGCATCCCACCCCTGAGACATGTCAACCACGCCACTCAGCTTGGTATCTTCTGCAAACTTCCTGAGTGTGCACTCAATCCTGCTCATCAGTCAAGATATTAAACATTATGGGTCCCCATATGAACCCCTGAGAGACTCACTAACCTCCATTTGGGCTTTCAGCCATTAACCACTACCCTCCTTTCTGCTTCACTGCCATTTGCACCCATAAGAAAGTCTGTGGGGCTGGATGCATAAATCAGACGTTGGATATCATTTACACAATTTCCATATTTTCCTACTCAAATATTATATGTCAGCAAAAGAGAATAAGTTTGGATTTGAATTAGTGGGAACAAAAATCCCCAAAACCCAACAACAAGAAGAAAAGGACTGTTTACATAGTACCCTTAATGGCAGACTGCAGGGAATAAAATATCAGGAGTTAATAAGAAGTGTGGTTGCCTTGTAGAAAATGAATATATATAATTTATCTTGATCTTTGCAGGAACATAATTCTACATGGATATCAAACAATTCCACATGATTTGCTGGTGACATGATATGTTACTCCATGTCAGATCAGATCTGACAATAATTGTGTTTTTTGACTTCAACGTGTTAAGCAGTTTCAGAATTTTTGATCATTTGTTTACAAGATACAAGCTGAAAATAATGCTCTTTTTAAATGTCTTTTTGAAAGCCATGTTCAATAGTTGTAAAATGTATAGTAAATAGGAGATAATTATTATTCTTTAGAGAAGAGGGCTGCTAAGTAATGAGATAGGGAGCTTGTAACCACCTTGACAAGTCATCCTTAACCATGTTAATTAATAGGTGAATGCTGTGCCCATACAGATGAGAGACTCTCATATCCTAATGCTAATAAGAAAGCATCAACTTGAGAAGTGAACTTTCTATCTTTGTGTATGTATGTGGAGTCCTAAGTGATATAAGAGCAAGATCCTGATAGTTATTAATCTTTGATTCAGGTGGAACCACAACATAAAACTATGAATTTAAAAACAGATTTAACCAAAGAACACCTATGCACATAGAATAACAAAAATCTTTTAAATTCTTTTCCTCAAAAATTGCTTCTTAAAGTACTTTTTCTTTTCCCTGAAAGCTGAAGATTACCTTTATCTGTCTACTTGCTTCCTCTGTAAATTTCAAACAGCAGCAAAGAAAAAATGGTTCTTTGCTTTGGCCACTTATCTAGTGAAGAGTACTGCTGCACAGAGAAATGTATTCAAGACTATTTTCATCTTAAATAATGTTCTCTAGTAGGCTGAACTGCTTTGGATATCTTTTCAAAGAATACTCTTTCAGAGATCCTATCCGCAGGATGGAACTTCAAGAGTGACCAAGAAACCTGTGAAGGTTGGGCTGTCACATCTTTCTATCAACCAACAAGATAACCAGTGAAATCCAAAGATCAGAGATAGTGGTGAGAACGGGTGAGAAAGTTTTACTGCACGGCAAGGCGAAAAATGGAAGAAATAATCAACACAGATCAGATCTCTGATGTTCTCTGGAGGAATAGTCAGTCATGGATTCTTTTGCAGCCCATCATTTGTTCCTAACTCCAGGCCTCAAACATAGGCCTTTCACGCATGCACAAACACCCATGGGCAACCCGCCCTACCCTAAAACATTCAGTGACTCTCACTCTATGTAGGTATTTATATAGATATATACATTCTGGACCAAGACATAAATGTACACATGTTTATCACTTGCTTTAAAGGAAAAACAACACTCAGGTAAATGGGCCTACAAGCAAATCTTTAAATGTAGGTTTCAAAGTTCAGACCTAAATTTAGGGTCAAGTGGGCTATTAGATTCACTTTCCTTTTTTGTAACATTTCAAAGATGAACTCCCCTTAAAGAAAAGACATAATCTTCTTGCTGTTAAGTAACTGTGGATCCAAATATTGGAAAATTTGTGATGCATTGAGAAACACCATCTTGTTTTGTATCCTCAAAATAGCAGTGAATCTCCAGCTGCTTTCAGGTTGCCATCTCATTCAGCAAATTTGCTTTCGGTTTCTGTGTGACTTAAATGGTGAAGTACAGCAGTAGAATGCTTTGCAAACTCTTGGTCACATCTTGCATCAGAAAAGTGAGTGGTGAAATTAAAATTTGCTGCCATAGTCAGAGGAAGAGGTGGTTTCCATCCTTCTTGCCAGAAAGGGATATTGTTGAGGCAGGGAGCTGCAAAACATGCTGGTGTGCCTGTATGGGTGTTGGGCTGGCCTGTGAGTCAGAACATTTGTGGAAGGACTTAGGGCAGGTAAACTTTTACTCACTTCCATTCCTGCTTCCCTGGAAACTTGATGGCAGTCCATTCACTCATTGATAAACTGTGCAATTCTGGAGTGCAAGGGGCCTCCCTGTAGCCTTCCAGGCTTGGGTGAGGTGTTTCTTTGTGTACTGCCTGCTTCCTTGCCCACTCCCTTTACAAAACTGATGGACCCTCCTGACCTGATACCACATATTTGGCTCTTCGACTTGCCTAAGAAGAGGAAGGAGCAGTGACTTGTGCTCCAGCAAGCATGTTCTGCGGACTAAGAGGTACAAGGTGTGTTTTTCCAGCTTGTCTGATAGTAAATGCTGGGCAACTGAAAAGACTTTTTTCCTCCTGAACCTCCTCTCTGACTCTCACTTCAACTGTTGAGCTCTGGATCTGTCAGAACAAGCATTGAGGCAAGCTCGACAGTAAGGGTGCAGCTGTGCAGGTTTTAGTACAGTGCTTGTGCCTGACTTATGTTGTTTAGCTAATTGAAGAAATTCTCTGGGTTGCATGACAGAATTGTGGCCTGGCTATTGCTGCATAACGTCTCTGCTTCCAGACTGACAGATGCCTCCTTGATATGACAGAAGTGGCTCTACATACTGCTTGTGCTCCCTGGACAACAGTGCAGGAAGCATCGTTCTATCTCACCCGTCAGTAGCCTTTACTGTAATTCTTCTTTTTTCTCTTGTGCCTGTACAACTCCAGCTGACATCCGAGGACTCTACATGCTAAATCCTCGTCCCTAGCATCAGTTTACGAAACTAGAGATATTTTTATTTACTTATCGTTAAAAAGAATCATTGCACTGTTTCAAGACTTTTGTTGTGTATGCTGTTATTTCTAGGTATGTGAGTGATAGCTACATGGAAAATATAATTGTTTTCTACCTGTGCTCAAAGCAAAAACTGACCAATGTAGACTCGATGTAAATGTAGTTCCATCTTTGTATTTTTCAATCTATATCTTTACATGGGTAGATCTGGCTCATGGTTAAAGGACTGCATTGAGAATCAGAGTTTAAATATCAAATTGAGCCTCATATTTCTCATGTAATCTTAAGCAATTTGCACAGTAAGTTGCAGAAACAGCAGATGTCGAAGAGCTGAACTTTGAAGTATCTTGTTCCCATCATGAAGGTCTGGACTGAAGCGCTAAAGCTCTCTGTAGAATAATGCCAAGTGTATTAGGCATGCTCTAACAGATTTTGAAATAACCTGCTAAGCAAATCCAGTGCTGCTGGCATTTTTCTGACTGGAGACAGCCAACGGGAAAAGTGTGGAGCAAGGGAGTGTTATATATCTTCATCTATTCCACATCAAGAACCTGAGATCGTTTTCATGTTCAAACTTGCATTCAAAACCCCACAGGTCTGAAAAGAGGGGATATGTTCTTTTCTGTTATATGATAGGCTTGCACTAAAGAGCTCAGGAAATTATTTATTTTCCAGATATGGGATTTAAAGCCTCTCTAGAGAGAGTGCCATAGCCCCAGATGCTCTCCACATCACTTGCTGAAGATGTGCAGCTGTGCTCAAAGCGCAAAAGGGGGACTTTTCGTGAAAGAGGGACCTGGCTTTCAGCGAATTATGAAATTTATGTGTCCATATCCTGTCACTGTTTTGCAATTGATTTTATATTGCCTTTAAATGCTGTGCTCCTCACTATTAGAAATTAAGCATTGTCAATGCTTTCCATTGCTACCCTTTCACTGACCTGTTTCTGAAGGAAGACATAGCTGGCTGATAAGGGATTTGTCCCTGACATGCCAAGGGTGCAGCAAATACAGATTTGAGCATCACATCTCATTTATGAATAAGGATGATTCTTGAGTGTGAAATAAATTCAGAACTGTCTTCATCTGTGAGACATGCTTCTAGGCAGTCTTACGGATTGGATAAATATGCTGTGGAGATTTCAGTGTTGAAAAGAAAGACAGTGTTCAACTTAGCTGAAAAAAACTTTGAGGATTATCTTGCTTCTAGGTGTTTAATTGATGCCAAAATTGTTCTTTCAAGTTCTCAGCTACCTGCTGGATATTATCCTTTAGATTATGAATAACAAAAAAACATAGAACATGAACACAAATACATCTATGATTAAAATATATATTTAAAAGCTTGTACTTCACATGTGTATGTAGTCATCAAGAGGTTAGAACTGGCAGAAAAATTTGTGCTCAAGATCAGTTTTGGCTTTAGACAATGATTTTGTCTTTTGTCTTTTAGACAATGATTTATTGTAGTGACAGTGGCAAAAATACAGCCTCACTGCGTAAAGAGGTCATCATGTTAATGTCATCACTGTCATCATCAATAATAACAACAATAAAGTGTTACTGCATTAGCGGAACCTTAAATACTCTCTACATTTTACTTGCATTAAAATAGCTAATAAAATTCAAGATCCCTGATTTTATTGCAGTCTGCCTTGCTAATGCTTCTACACTATGTACATAAAGTAGATATTGTACTGTTTGTTACTTATTAGGTCCTAAGAGGAATTTGCATTTTTCAAGAGCAAACCTCAAAGCACCGTATAATAATTAGCTCACTGTAATTGATTTTGAAATATATTGAAAACATAAACCCTTCACCTTGTGTTCAGCTGATAGTCTTTTGCCCTGAATGATGCTTCCTGGTACTGGGAGTTGCCCAAGTACATTTGCATTTACTGTGGCATCAGTTAGTGTGGTATCCTTTATAATACTAATCTCTTTTGCACTATATGCAACAATAAAAATTGAAATCACAAGAATGTTGTTATACATAACAGTATCACTAACCAGCCCAAGCAATAGTATAACCAAGATGGGTGTTTTATTTGTTCAGTTTGAATTTTATTGAGAGGGGTTGAAGCGCCCCCTCAGTCACTTTGCAGCTGATATCGTGTTGGGCACGAGTGTTGATCTGCTGGAGGGTAGGAAGGCTCTGCAGAGGGATCTGGACAGGCTGGACTGGTGGGCTGAGACCAGTTAGCTGAGGTCCAACAAAGCCAAGCGCCAGGTCCTGCCCCTGAGTCACAACAACCCCAGGCAGCTCTACAGGCTGTGAGCAGAGTGGCAGGAAAGTTGTTTTGCGGAAAAGGATCTGGGGATTCTGGTAAACAGCAGCTGAACAAGAGCCAGCTGTGCCCAGGTGGCCAGGAAGGACAGTGGCATCCTGGCCTGTGTCAGCAATAGTGTGTCCAGCAGGCCAAGGGCAGCAACTGTTCCTCCGTATGCAGCACTGGTGAGGCCACACCTTGAGTGCTGCATCCAGTCCTGGGCCCCTCACTGCAAGAAAGACATTGAGGGGCTGGAGTGTGTCCAGAGAAGGGCGAGAGAGCTGGGGAAGAGTCTAGAGGGTAATTCTTATGAGGAGCAGCTGAGGAAGCTGGCGGTGTTTAGCCTGGAGAAAAGGAGACTCAGGGGAGACCTTATCACTCTATAACCACCTGAAAGGAGGGTGCAGCCAGGTGAGGGTTGGTCTCTTCTCACAGGCAGTCAGTGACAGGACAAAAGGATACAGCCTAAGCTGCACCAGGGGAGGTTCAGGTTGGACTTGGGGAATATTTTTTCACAGAAAGGGTGATGGGGCATTGGAAGGGGCTGCCCAGGGAGGTGGTGGAGTCACCATCTCTGAAGGTGTCTAAGAAAAGACTGGCTGCGGCACTTAGTGCCATGGTCTAGTTGACAAGGTGGTGTTTGGTCAAAGGTTAGACCTGATGATCTCAGAGGTGTTTTCCAGCTTAACTGATTCTGTGACTCTGATCTCTGACAACGGGCTCAGCTGTAGCAAACTTCAAGATTAACTTCCTTGCGGGTCATTTAGACCTTCATTATTGTTTTCTCATGCTCTTTTGCTTAAGTGCTAGGTGTAGCTGAAAGCAAATGGGATGACCTTTGAAGCTGTACAGCCACAGTGTTAGTAATATTCCAGCAATCTTCTGTTTCATTCACAGATCAGTAAGTTGCTGACTTCAACAGCAATTACCCTCTTCTAAAAAAGGAAATTTTTAAATTTCCCTTCTTTAATATTTTAGCTTTTAATATATACTTAAAATGCAATGTTTTGTTTATAACAAGGTCTTAGGGAGCTCAAGGGTATCTCAAAACACCACCAGAAATATAGATATTCTAGATAGTAAAACCAAAACACAATTAACATTTTTTCTCAGGTACACTGAGTCAGATTCTGTTTAGACTGAATTAACAAACAACATTTTTATGAAAAGTAATCAAGACAAATAAATAAAACACACAAATACATGAAACCAGAGAATCATATACCATCAAGGAATCTGGGTTTCCTCTTTTTCAGTTTCATTTTTTAATTACAGTGTGTGGACTGCCATATGAACAAAACAATTTCTGAAATACATAGATACATAAAAGCATAATATTGTTGCTATCCTAGAGCTGTGCAAACTCAGTCAGAACCTAACTTGCCAACATCCACAGGGGAAGGTTAAGTTGTTAAGAATTAGTGGGTTGATACATCCATGTAAAAGTTGCTATCTCTGCTGACAAAAACTGTACTGCCTTTTTTTCATATTTTGAAGTAATATTCTTAAACCAATGTCTTATTTATTTTTTTTCCCAAAGAGAAGCTAAATATGGAATGGCAAAGGCAAGAGGGAAAGCTAGGACTACTTCAATTTTCCTGGAAGTGCTTGAAACAATCTATAGGAGTGAAGAGACTAAGCTTTCAATAATTTTTTTTCTTCTTCAGTTGTATGAATAAACCCAAGTGCTAGCTGAAAAACCTTTTGTTCTGACAAACTGAAAAAGTCATGAACTGATTACAGTGAATAGTTTCACCCTGAAATAGCAACACTATCTTCTAAAGTAAGTTTTTCCTACTTGTCACATAATGACTTGTGTTTTTAAGACCCACATGCTTAATTCATGGATCAGGCTGCTGCGGTGGCCCAGCTCCCTGATGGACTGAGGCAGCATAACGCCACTCAAACCCTGGCCCTCCAATGGTATGAGTACCAACATTCCGAGGACTGCCCTGAGGGCGGATCCGAAGGCGGCACTGAGGCTTAAGGCCACCGCCTCCCTCTAGAAAGTTCTCCCCAGTCTCCACCCCATTGGTCCCTTGTTCTAATTCCCGGATCTACTTTACCACCAGTGGTTGTTGTTAAGTGTTGTTCCTCCCCTTTTACTGTACCCCACTGGTTATTTCCCCTTCTCTGCCTCTCTCCACCCCCAAATAAAACCTTGCTGCTCTCTCTCGTCTTTCGTCCCTGGAATCTCTACTAATAAGTTGGGTTGGAAGCCACACGAGAGACCCCTCCTAGTCGTTTGTCTCAGGATACGCACATGGAAGATCTGCAGTCTCGCCTGCACCACCTTTGGTGAGCCAGCATTGCCGCAGCAACGACAGCACCTGCCCTGCTCCTGTCTACCCTGACGTCTGCAGGAAGGACACTGTACCCCCTCACTTGTGGGCGACCGGCGGCGTCATCAGACCTACTCTGAAAGTGAATAGCTGATACTTTAGAAAAGTCCTGGTTATTATTGGAGAGAAGCTGTCTAGTGGTCTTTTAGTTTGTTTGGAGTGGAAATAGGTATTCCTACTATGCAGACTATTATCCTGTCATCTTTTTTCCATGGATAATAAACTGTGTCTTAAAGGAAGAGCCTAGATTAAAGAATTGTATTTCCTCATGGGCAGCAGAATCAGCATTGTTCCGTTTTATGCAGTCTTACAAAATTTATAGTTTTCATAGAAACCAACATTTCTGAGGTACCTTCCTTTCTGAGAAAAGGAAAATCAGTTATTTAATGATGTTTTCTGAACACTGTTAGGAGTTCAACTGGGTCTAGGTTTGGCTGGCATGAAGTAAAATCTGTATACCAGATCTGTAAATTACATAATTATATCCATTTAGTTCTCCATAATGTTGCAAATGTGCCATTTTTTCCCTCATACTGAGATGCCTGCTACACCTGAAGAACATAAGAGACCCATTGTTCCAAAGGTCAAGTCAGTCTACGTTTAATACTTAGTTCCCTGCAAAACTTGAATTAGCAGAAGTAGAGAAAATGAATACCAAAAAGTCTTGGACTTGCTTTTGCAGTGTTTAAAATGTTTGTGCTTCTTGTGTCCATTGCTTGGAATAGTCCACATATTAGTTTATTATTAAAAAAATCCTGTGGGTCATTACAGGGCAAGGGACAGAGTTAATACACCGGTGTGTGTCTTGCGGTGACTTCATGCTGTTGTATCCCCTATAACTGCTCCATGCCCAGATAAGATCCTGAGCCTTTCTGTGCCTTTAAAACTGGGTGAAAGAGAGAGAGGAAAAAACTGAGCGAAATTTTCAAAACAATTTGTGCTTCAAGGACACAGAGATTAGCTGCTGCTGCTGCTGCTGAGGAGGAAAGGAAGCACCCTTTCCGATTCTCTTGGCTTTGTTTGGCTCTGTTTCTCCAGAGAGAGAGACTGAGAGTTAAGATTTTCTCTGGGACTTGAGCTTTTCCCTTCTTCTCTTCTGGACTGTGTCAACATCAGAACACCAGAACTCACTGGGAAAATTTCCACCTTAAGCCCGGAGGGGGCCCTGGCCGACCCAGCTCTCTCCAGAGGAGGAGAGAGACCACACCCACAGAAAGACTTTAAAATCTTCCTAGGTTTCTCTCCACAGCGAGAAGTTTTATTATTTAGCATTATTGTTCTTTTCCTGTGTGTTTGCTAAATAAATAGGTTTTTTTTTTCTTCACTTTCCTCCAAGGAAAATCCTTTTCTTTCCCGAACCTGGTGGAGGAGGGGTGGCTGTAACCTGCCTCCTAAGAGAAGACATTCAAATTCAGACATTCCTCTGAAATTTGTCCTAAACCGGCACAGTGTGGAAGATAAAATATATTTAAGGAAACAATTGCCTTCTTCCTAGACCCCATCATATTGGTCTTTGTTTTGGGTTAGGTAGTTGTAGAATTCAGTTAGAATATTTATGGGCCTCCAGAGGTAGTAGGTCAGTTCCTTTAATTTCAAAAAGGATTTGTAAAAATACTTTCTCTGATTAAAAGGGAAATTTCGATTTTTTTTCAAACACATTGAAAATGCTAGGCATGTGGGGGTTTTTTTGGAGGGGAGTATTTGTTTGTTTCTTTATTTGTTTTTTTCTTAATTCTCCCTGATTTTGAAATTCAGTAGATGTTTGCATGATACTCACATAAACTTTTAGTTTCCTCAGTGGCTGGTAGACACTGGATGACTATGCTGTATGTAAACTACTTATCACTTCTGAATGTCAGCCTCTCTGACAAACAGTTAGTTTTGCTGTATAAAATGATGGATATACCTTGGTTTTACACAACAAGAATTTCCCCTTTCCTTGAGCATGATCTAATATGGCTGTATGCTCCTCTAGTTATTTAAAGGTGAGATGGCACAAGAGTCTCTATCTACCTAAGCATTTTTTTCGAAATATGTAGAGACTTGGTATTAGAATGGAGTTTCAACAGGAAAAGGAGCTGATTTATGTGCCATTTCTTATATTACCTTTTGTACAAGTTGACGAAGTACAGGTTTTCAAAACTCAGAAACAAATTCTTCAGTATGTAATACTGTATGACTCAGAAAAACTTCTGTGTGTTTGCAAAGACAAAAATCCAAGATTGCACATTTGTTTCTGTGTGGTCTGAAGTTGAATTCTGACCTTTTAGAAGACAGAAAGTGTTTTAGGCAAAGAGAGCTTTTTCCAGGGCAAAGAGAGCTTTTTAGGCTCTAAAAAGTTTTTTTAGGCAAAGAGAGCTTTTTCCGGGGGTTAGGCTAGGGAGTGGATAGGGAGAATCATAGAATCATGGCATGGTTTGGGTTTCAAGGGACTTTAAAGATCATCTAGTTCCAATCCTACTGCCATGGACAGGAACATCTTTCACTAGAGCAGGTTTCTCAGAGCCCCCAAGCCTGACCTGGAATATATCCAGGAACAAGGCACCCACAGCTTCTCCAGGCAACCACTTCCACTACCTCACCACTCTCACAGTAAAGAATTGCTTTCTGAATTGTAATATAAACCTATTATTTTTCTGTTTGAATCCATTCCCCTTTGTCCTGTCACAACATGCTCTTGTAAAAATTGTCTCTGCATGTTTTTTGTAGCTCCCTTCAGGTACTGGAAGGCCACAATAAGGTCACCCCAAATTCTTCTCTTAAAGGATAGCCAATCCCAATTCTGTCAGACTTTCCTCGTAAGAGAGGTTCTCCATCCCTCTAATCAAGTTGGTGTCCCTCATCTGGACCCACTCCAACAGGTCCGTATCCTTCCTGTGCTGGGAACCCCAGTGTTCCAGGTGGGGTCTCACCAGAGAAGAGCCGAGGGGCAGAATCCCCTCCCTGGCCCTGCTGCCCACGCTGCTTTGGATGCAGCCCAGGACACGTTTGGCTTTCTGGGCTGTGAGTGCACGTGGCTGGGTCATGTCCAGCCTCTCACCCACCAGCACCCCCAATTCCTTCTCCCCAGGGCTGCTCTCCATCTGTTCATCCTCCAGTCTGTGCTGATATTGGGGGTTGCTCTGACCCAGGTGCAGCATCTTGCACTTGGTCTTGTTAAACCTCAGGAGATTCCCATGGACCTGCTTGTTGAGCTTTCCCAGGTCTCTCTGGATGGCATCCTGCCCTTCAGGTGTGTCAACTGCACCACTCAGCCTGGTGTTATCTGAAGAGCTGCTGAGGGTGCACTTGATCCTGATGTCTGTGTCATTGCTGGAGATATCGAATAACACTGGTCCTAGTACAGGCCCCTGAGGGACACCACTTGTCACTGATGTCTGTTGGGCCTCTCAGCCATTGACCACTACCCCCTGGACACAACTGTACAACCAGTTCCTTTTCCATCACTCTACCTATCAAATTCACCTCTCTTAGAGAGAAGGCTGTTGTGGGGAATTGTGTCAAAGGTTTTACAGAAGCCCAGATAAATGATGTCTGTAGCCCTTTTTTTGTCCACTGACATAGTCACCACATCAGTGTAGCTAGTATATGTATGTTTTTTCATTTGACACTGTAAGTAGCAAGGCGAGAAGGGCTTGCTTATTAACGCTGCTGTGCGTAATCTTTACAGCAGAATTTAGACAACTACAACAGGGAACATGGTAAAATAACCTAGTAAATGAAGTGTCCGCAATCTGATTATTCTTTCCTTCTAGGCTGAGTAAAATTTATGATGGTAAACATATTTAGTAGAGAAAAGTTACTCAGTCTAAAATAATTCCTTTTAAAGGAGATTTGCAGCCTAAATTATTGAAAATATTGGTGTACAGCTTACTTGAAAAAATTTATTTTAAAATACAGACGTTAAAATTACGTAAAGTAACTGACTGATTAACTGAAAACTTTGGATTTTTACTGTGTTGCTGGCCAGAAGGTTGACATAACAGAACATGTACAATGAAAGAATGCGGCAAAGGATCACAAGAAGGTGTTTGTTTAGGACAAGAAAATGGAAATCAATGTTTGTACATTTATACTGCAGGCATTTTGACTTGTTTATCTGCTTTATTATTAACTATGATGGACAGTAGGATAGTAGAGCCCTTGTATTGAAACCTGACCTTTAACAAAGTGGTAGAAATGTGACTTTGCTAGAAGTAGCTAAACAAATAAATAGAGAAATGTACATACCTTTGTGCCCATTACTCTCAATACTGCTGGAGTGCAATTATGGCCACACTGGAGTGTGAGACAAGAACCATCTCTCCATAACAATGGAAAAGAGCTCTTGTAGGAGAAACTGCAGGCTGCTTGATACATTAAAAAAAAAAGAAACAAGAAAAAAAAAGGAAGACCAGATGGTTATTTTAGGTCTGCTGAACCTACAGATGCTTAACACTTTCAGCAATGCATTCGGACTATGGGTATGCACAACATCTTTTAGCTCCTGATGTGTCATCTGGTAGTACGTGCCAGGCATAACTACACCAGGTGGCCTCAAAGCTGTCACCAAATTGTTTCTTACAGTTGTCTTCATTTTCCAGACAATCTTCTTATTAACAAGAAACAAACAAACAAACAAACAAATTAATTCCAAGTACTCACTGAGGCTAGTGTCTACATAATGTCTCAATTTTTTTTTTCAACTTTAAAATTTTGTCCACTGTTTGGTTTTCTAGAACCTAAACTAGCTGTATGTTTTTATAACGTTATATAGAGAAGAGACAACTTTTTAACAGTATTTAGCTAGCTAGAAATGCCATTATGTAACTGGCCTTCTCAGAACTCATAAATTTCTTGTACTTACTGAGGTACTAATAAAATGGCAGTGTTTAAAATAGATTATGATCACTAAGTATTGTAAGTCTCAAAAATCTCTCATAGTAATGTGTTTTTTTCAAAACCAGTAATTTTGCAGACTTTCCAAAAGTTTGTTTTAATTTTATGAGTACAAAAACTGGAGGAAAGCAGTTTGAAATGCCAGAATCCCTCACCAGATTTCTGAAATGAGTCCCAGCCCTTCAGAGGTATTTGCCATGTTCTGGTTCTGAAGGTACATATTCTCACAGTCTGGGGATGAAAGGGATTTATCGTTTCCATGAAAATATCTCAGAACAAAGTTTCAAAATGCTCTCTGAGACAGAAGTCACTTATTTACACTTCAGTGTTTTAATGGTATTCACAAATAAAAAGTCTACTTAGAAAGAAAGAGTGCAGGCTAGCAAGGTTCTGTGCAGTTTCAAGTGGATGGGACATAAGAAATGGTATCTCTGATACCAGTGATACAGCAGGGAAGAAAGCAAAAAATAGTTTAATGTTTGACATATAACAGCATTTTTGTCTTTCTTTAGCCAAGCATTTTTCTGCATATTAAGTTCTTGAAATGCTATCAAACCAGAGCTTAATCTTTTAAAACCACAATATGATGTAGCAGTAGTGGAGAGAGTATTTTATAGCATAATAGCATGAAAATACACTAAAATAAGATTGAATTTAAGATTTTATGTCTGTAAGAATTTAAAAATCTGTAGATAATTTGTTAAATGTCTTACTTCTTTTTGTCAATTTGTCAGCAGATGATTCTTTGCTTCCTCTATAGCTCTTCTTTCAGACTATAACAGAAGTGGTGCATTGGCGTGGTGCTAAAATGGGATGCTTGGGCAAATTCAGCTTATTGCGAGATATTTGAACATCAGGGTCAATTGTCACATTCAATCATCAGAATTTAACAGAATACTTTAGATTCCCTATGTTTGTACGCTAATATTGACATAAGGTTTCTTAAGAAACTCTGGCTATCACGTTTTGTATCTGATTTCCCAGGCAGAGCTGCAGCCTGAAATTGTGGTTCTGTTCAGATTCATCAGTGTGGGTTATTGATGCCTGCTGGTTATGCATTCAGTACATTTAAATTTAGTTTAGTTGCAGGGAATTTGTATTCTCCTTATATCATACTCCTACAGTACTGGTGTAGAAAGGGATGTTTCTGGAATTGCTGAAGAACATCCCTATTTGTTTACAAATAGGTGAACCTTGCATCAGACTTCATGTGCAAGCTATAAGGATTTCTTTCACTATGCTTTGACAGGCTGATGGCTGAGAATCAACCTTTTAATTTTTTTTTCTTTAATCTAGAAAGCATTAAAATAAAAAATGAACAAAATCCAAACCAAGCCCCAAACCCACAACCCAGCACAATGATGTATCAGACTAACTTTTAAATTTATTTGTTAATTCGTTTACTTATTTTAAATCAAGGGGTAAGTCTACATGTGCTTGGATGGGTGCATGTTGAATGTGACATACCAAGAGATCATCCTGCATGTGGTACCATTTGTGCATGACAAATGATGTACCAGTTGTTTTTTGTGGAAGACATGTGGCTTCGTTAAAGGAGCTAGTGTGCATTTATCTGGAACAAAACAGCCGTGTGGCTTTCAGCTCTGGGCGTCACCGTGCTGGTGTTTGCCTGTACCTGTGTGATCCTACGTGAAACACAAACATATGAAGAAAACTTTCAGTCCTGTTCTTGAGAGACACTTAATGAATGCCCCCCTCAGATTTACATGAGCCCTAAGGCAAGGGACATGACTCTCCCTGAAGGATCTTTCAGTCTGGTTCAAGCCAATTATTTTTTCAAATTGCTTTCAGTCACCTTTTATGATGTCCACATTTTCTATGATTCAGAAACTATCCAAGCTCACAATATATAAACTATTCACTGCATTCCTTCACGAAAGAAAAAACTATAGGACTAAAAACAAATTACTTGTAAAATGGATCTAATAACAATGAATTAAATATCTAGAATCAGACGCACTTACTCTCCTAGAAAAATTATTTCATAATAGACCCCTATGCTTAACTTCAAGTGTGATTCAAATGTTTTGATACAAAAAACATTAAAAGATTCTTATGCAACAGAACAGAGCCCCTTGGGGATATCTCCTAATTGAGATTTCATTATATAGTTTGGTATGTATCAAGTGAGACAATAACTTTGTTGTAGAAATCTTGAGAATATGTAGGATTTAATTCATAAACTTTTTCCTCTCAAGAAAATATTTTTCCTGTTGCATTTTTTAACTAAACCCATCGCTCTGCATGCATATGCATGTGGGGATTTTTATGACATTACTTTTTTATTAAGACCTCGTATGTAGCACTGCTTTAATTATATAAAATAGTAATGTCTAAAGAGCATATTTATCTGTGTGCAGTTTCTAAAATATGTCTCTAAGATTAGCTGGTTTTCCCACCTGCTGTTCAAGTGACTGCAAAAGATCAAGAGCTATGTAATCTGGAGAGTTCATGGAAATGAAGGGAAAAATTCTGAAAAGGGCAAACACAATCTGCTTAAAAGCATACTTCACTTTCTAAAATTAGATAGACACAGTAAAAGAAAAAAAGGGGAAAAAAAATGGCAAAGGATCTGGCCAAAAGTGAATGAAAAAAACCAGCAAGAGAAATCTCTCTACTGTCATACCTGTTGCTTTAACTCTGATACTCTCATTATAGAGTTAGTTGAGCCCCTTTCCAAAGTACTGAAGGTAACATTAATTAGAAGTTTCAAAGCCACAGGCATATGGCACCATGTTCTGAGTTGTACTGGTATAAACTGAGCAAAACTTTGTTGGCTATAAAGACTCTGTTCTTCTGGAATAAATATCTACAATACATCTTAAAACGTAACATTATAAAACATTAGGGAATCCATTTCTTGTCCCTAAATGATGAGCTTTCACAGCGGAAAGATTGTAATTTCATGTTGTTAAACTGAATCGGGATTGAAGTGGTTTATTGATTTATTAATGACATGCAATTAACTGGCAATCAATGAGCTATACAGAGATCAGTGTCGGCAATGCAAGTCATAAACCACACATCGTGACCCCTTCAGAAAGTGGCGATAAACATCCCCAGTCTCTGAGCACCCCTCTGTCACTAATCCCAGGAAGTGCAATCCCCTGCAGCCCCTGTGGAAAGCCCCCAGGTGATGGAGGCTGTCCCTTCCTGAGATCCCTGGCTGCAAACTCTCCTGGGGTGGAGCTGCCCAGAGAGCTCCCAGCCAGCACCCCAGCACGGGTCCTTCTTCATTCCCAAGCACCTGGCCCAGGCGGACAGGAGGAGAGGCTGCTCACGGCACCCCTGGCAGGGCAGAGGCCAGGACACCCTGGGTGACTTCTGTGGCATCAAACTGAGCTGTGGTGGCATCTGCTCCCGCAGCACCGTCCCTTCTGCCACTGCAGCCCTCATGCTTCTCCTAGATCTCTCTTTAGGCTGACTCTTTTACTGCAAAAGCCTCTTTCTAGTTTTTCCATGACTACTTAATATGGTTGCTGATTTTTGGCCACTTCAGTTACCACATTTTGGGCAAATATGCTCTCAAATGGTTTCAGATGCATCATTAATTTGCACTGGTATGTGTAGGTTCCAATTTGACCTCGTGTTGTTATGGAGCCTGGTTTGCTGGAGGAGGGCCTGAGAAGCACCTTCACAACAACTAGTTTTGTCTAAGGCAAGTGAGGAAGAGAAAAGTATATGCAATGACTGATTATCTGCACTTCAGATCTGAAACTGATGAAGAATGATTGTTTGCTATGGTAATACATATGATCTCAAAAAAACGAAAAACAGATAAGAGAAGAAAATCAACCTGGCTATACTACGCTATCTTTCAATTGCTCATTTTTATTTCCTAAAGTAGATTAATACCTACCCTTCAGAATGAATTAACTGCTTTCTGATGCCATTCTGTGAAACAGGTCACAGAGTGGAGAGGTCTCTTCCTAAAGGCATTATGTTTGAACTTACTTCTGCACAAACATAAAGAGATTCTGTCAGTCAGCCATGTTATGAACTCTTGCTGTTTTGGTTCCTCTTTAATATGCAGGATCTTCGCCATGTCTCATGTCAATGCAAATCCTTCTAGTGACTTTGTTACTCAACAATCTCCTTCTAAACATTCACTCAGGGAAGAAAATGTTTGTGTTCTGTTAGTTTGTTTAAGTCACACTTTTTTTTTTTGTCTTGAAACATATAAAGGAATTTCTTCTCTGGTTTAAGGTGTAAGTAATTGGTTCAGTCACATCCTCTTTTGGTTTTTGTGTGCAGAAGGGAGCAAAGCAATTAACCTCTTTTATTATATTATCAATGTATTTGCATTATCCTTCCTTGGGTAACAGTCTCTATAAATTAATACTGAGATTTATTATTTTAATTCAAAGGTTATGGTGTTCTTCTCCTTAGAAAATGATAGTGTTAAATTCTTTCATTCTTTGCTTTACTGGCATAAGGATATATAAGTAATCAAAGTGACTTTAGGTACAAAGTTAATCTGAGATTTTAAAACTATATACAAATTCCTGTGTAGCTTATTATGAGACTCAGGTTTGCACAAGAAATATAACTAAAGAATCACTGTTAATGTGAGAAAGTAAAATCCTTTAGGTATCAAGTGTTTCTATGTGGCTTATATTATAAAATTTGCCTGCCTGCCTGTATTACAACAAGATGCCATCAAGGTGGAAATGAAAATCACTGAACACTGAGTCACTGAATTTCCCTCAATGTGTCACAATTACAAAACCAGCTTCTGCTATATGAGTCTGAGCTACTGTGAAAATGTACAAATTATTCAGTTGCTCCAGAAATGCCTCATTTATTACCCATGTTGAGAAATTCAAATGGGTGAATCATGAGTTTGACTTCTCCACTTTTCCCTGAATCTGATTACAAGTCCCTGTGTGTCGTGTTTTCATGTAGTTTAAAAAGGTATAAGATACATTCAATTTTGAAGTAATTCTAATTCTGCCTGGGTTCCATCAGTTATGCTAGAAAGGGATTCAGGAGGTTCAGAGTATTTTTGGCATACATGGAAGGAAATCTGATCAGCTGAGAGTGAGTCAGCTCTGGTCAGTAGCTCACCACACTGGGTGGCAGACTGGTACAGAAGTATACCCAGACAAGCTGTGCTGAGGTGCACAGAGTTGTGAGTCTAAATTTGCCACAATTGATTTCTTTTAAAATTTAAAGGTATTAGTTAGCTTGTTACTTATGATGTTGAGGGAAAGTTTTTCTTCTCCTTAACTCTACATGTGGCATCTAGTCAGAATATTCATTGTGATGACCACTACTTATTTGTCTTATTATTGTTACTTTAAGAAAGAAAAATACAATAAGGTCAAAGATGAGATCTTGCTTAGTAAGATGTAACATTAAAAAGATCAGTGCCTGTGGCTAAAATAAAAGTACTGAAGATTTTAATTTTTAGAAGTTTGATGATGTGTGGTTTTGAACATTTTAATTTCTGTGTTCTGTTTGACAATGAAAGTTAAAAATTTTTGTGGAAATGGAAATGCAGAGCTTTAAGCAGCCCTCATCAAGTATTAAACTATGAGAATAGATGAATGTCATATAATTACAGTAAAATACAAAATCAAAAGCAAAGCTTGTTTGCTGACATGGTTTATTTGAATGACTATTGCCTGAAGACTACCTACAGGTATGAAAAAGGTTGTTCTGAAGAGTGGAAAACAAGCTAAGTTAAACTGTAAAATTAAACCACTCTTTGGATAGGCATTTGCAAAAGGGACTCCCCTGCAGTTGTCAGCCTACCCAGGATTTTAGGTCTTTACTGGAGTAGTCAAAAGGAAAATTGAAGGGAAATACTATGCTTTTGTTAAGAAGAAAAGTGATTCTAGAGAAAGTTTGTTTTTCTGGAGAACAGACAAAGAGGAACCAACAGCTGGTTAGATTACGAGGTGTTTGAGAAAAAGGCAATGCTTCTTTACTTTGTGTTTCACTACAGGTTAGACTTAGGTTATTAAATACTGTTAATTTCTCGTCTGTAGAAGATGAGATCTGGGAAAACTATTTATTTCTTTCAGTTGGAAATTGATCTGTGATTGTCTGAGACTGTTTAAACACTCCATGAGGATTTTATGATGTAAACTTTAGCAAAGAGAAGGATGAGCTGAGGCTTAGAACTTGCTTATTTTCTCTTACACCTGAGGAGTGACTCCTGTGCAGGAGCACGAGGACAGAAGAAAATGAGAATGAAGCTTATGGGAAGAAATAGACAGGATTGGGTAGATAGAGGTGTGCAAGAAAACATCTGAGATCTATCTGTCTGTCTGTCTATCTATCTATTACCTACCTGTTTTTGTGTGGTGTGTGTGTACCTTCAAAGAGGGACAGTCCTCAATGTTTTGTGTTTATAGTTTTGTGGGAAAGGGGGAGAAATTTAAATAAAAGTGAAAAATAATAATCCCAGGGCTGCTTAGATATCTGTGAATCCCATTTTAATCAAACTTGTGTTCTCTTTTGGTTTTTCTCTCTTGGAAAAGTCCTATCACCCTGTAGAGAAGTAAGGATTCTAGGAAAAGGAAGACAATGTAATGACAACCCATGTTTGTTGAGAGAGAATTTGACTACTAGATTTTATTCTTTCAGGCTTTTTGTTCAAGCATGACATGAAAAGATCAAATTCCTTCTGTATCAGATCATTTCTGTGCTATGTTTTTAGGAAATGGTTTGGACTGGAGATACTACAGAGATCTTCTCAGAGAGATATTTAGATTGTTGATTCTCTGCTACCTCCTGAGTGCCCACATTACAGCCTAGAGTTTGTCTCCTATAAAGCACTACATGTGCTTGGCCAGATGAAAGACTGTTATAAAGGTTGATAAATGCCATTTAGAAAGAGAAGCTTTTCATAATTGAGGGTGGAGGCATGCTGTGCATCCTTTTGGTAATTCCTATGAGACAGTGAGGCATTTCAGGAGAAGGCGTATAAACATAGAACTGGCCTGGGGCAAGCAGGCACGCGCAAAAACCCACACTATCTCAAAGCTGCCAGACACCGTTAATGGATCAACTTTCCCCCAAAAGGAAGGAAAGCCTTAGTACACAGACTTATGTAAAGCAAAATTAACATTTATGGGGCTGATCCTAAGTCCTTTAAAGCTGAAGAGAATTTTCCTCTGTAGACTTCAGTGAGAGATAGATTGGGCTTTGTGTATAAGTGTTTAAGCAGTGCTTTTTAGCTCATGAAAGTTAAATCCCTAGTTAACCCATACCTTTTTTATCCCAATTATTTTATTTATCACTGATGTTCTTGTCCTTTCTTCCCTCTTTCACCTTTTTATTTGAGTAATTAAAGTTCCGCTTTGGCATTAAATGAAATTGAGAATGATAAAATTCTCTGTAATCAAGACACAGGTTGACAGGGAGGCCAAGGCCCTACCATTTCTTGTAACACTTGAAGTTTTTTCATGGTGATTTAAGAAAGGCTGTATTCCAATTTGCACTGAGATTTGCTGAGAAATTAAACAGTATTTGAAAACGCCCAAAAGCTAAACTTCTTACAAATTTTTCTCAGTGTCATGATCCGTTGACTGATAAAAAATTGTTTGTCACAACATAAGACATACTTCAGCTTTTAGATTTTCTTATTCCATCTTATGGAAGTATTGCTGTTTCTGAAACCCTTTGTAACTGCTTTTGTAAAGCAAGGCTGTCTGCTAGGATATCAGCTCAAGAGCTCTAGGCAGAAAAGCTGTCTGGGTGAGTAAAGGCTTAACATCGCATGGTATATCAACAGGACATGGCAAATAGAAATATGGGGCACTTTGCTGCTAAGTGTTATTTATAATTGCTCTGATGGAGGAAATAACACTGCAAATTAATAGAATGAGAGAAACATTGGATATAGGGCAGCTGGTTGATATATTTCAAATGTCATTTCTTGGCAAAATATACTGAGTGTCACCTGAAAACAGGATTTTCTAGGGTCTGTTACTGAGATTTGTCAGTACACTGGAGCATGAACAATGTAACTTCAACAAATAGAACGCATCTTGCTAACCTCTTCTAGGTGTTTTGTCTCAACTCTATGACATGGCGTGTTAGCATGCAGGAGTTTTCTGCTTAGAAAAATGTACATATAGACAAAACCAGACAGCCCGGTTGGGGGAAGGTTACAGAAAACAGCAGGGAAAAAAATGCCCAATGACATACTAAGACTCAAAGGGAAAACATTTAACAATGCAGGGTGAAAGAGACCTAATAAGGAATAGAGTCAAGCTTTTTCATAACTCCTTTCTTTTTAACTTTTGCCTCTGCCAGCCATTCACCTGAGTTCTACTGAGAACCCAAATATGCAGTCATTTTTCTCTTGTCTTCTAAATCAACAATATATGAGTTTCTTCCATCTTTATTGTTTTCTTTGCAACCAGATGATAATTGTGAGAAAAAAGTGTATTTTTTTCTTTCAGCAATATGTCTGTCTCAATATCATTCAATATTTGCTCTTTAAATGTTGTCCTTTTCCCTCGTAATTTCTGGATTGTATTTTGCTGTAGTTTCCTGAGGACAATAAATTCTTGAGTAACAGATACATGAACAGGACTGACATAGCTTTACTAGCAGAGATTCAGCAACCTGTCTAGTGCCAGCTGCACGGATGTCGCCACCAGCACTGAAAAAAGGTTGTACTAGGTTTGTGGTTATACTAGAACACAAACTTACTGATCATGCCGTGTGTTTTTCCCTCTTTATTTCTCCTGGGCTTGACTTACACAGTTTAAAATGTATTTCTTGGACCGAATTCATTAGGGTATTTCTCTTGAAATAGCAAGCTGGTATTTTCTGCTGGGAGCTATGCCAACTGAAAAAAGTGTTTCTAAAATGTCATTTAAGCAGGGGCTGTGCTGTGAGTTTCCCCTTCCCCTGAAGGAAAAGTAGTACATCACTGTATTGCCTCAGGAACAACCTGGAGATTTACTAAATCACAAAGGAAATGCATCAAACTTGTTGGTTTCCCATTTTTTTCTGACATGTAAGAGAGAGAAAGGGAAAATGCATGTGCCTGTCCCTCACCGGCTGAAAAATAACTCCCTAGTTTTTCTGCCTTAGTGCCTCTGTATAACAAGCTGAAGATTGGGTCAAGGTTTGCTAGTACTTGCTTCAACATGCCCGTTCCCTACTTGCAAATCGGTAGGAGAAAGAGCAGCTGCACAAGCGAAAGACGGGGAGGATTTTTTCTGGTAGTAGAAAATATTGATTTTTATGGCTAACTGCCTTCACAGCAACAGTGCTTAATGCTACTGTGATAGCTCCGTGGAGTGGATTGAGGGCCTGAGTACTGTCTCGTGGGACTCGGAAAGATTCTGCAGCTATCAATATTTCCTTGAGTCTAAACACACTGTTATTGCTCTGTAGATGCCCCTTGAACTTATTTATATCTCCTCAGGAATTGCCATGAGTGTTTTGACTTCAGATACAAGTGTCTTTCACAGCTGTAAATGATTGTTCTGGAGGCTGAACTCACGCTCTGGCACAAGAAGCATTGACAGAGGAAGGATCAGGGACAGGGCTCTCACCCATGCAGTCCAGGTTTTCCATTCGATGTTTTAGTGGTTAGTCATATAAAAAAATAGAAAACAGAAGGAATTTTTATTTTACTTTTTATTTCTGTTGCTACCGGCATGCACCCCACATCTAAGCAGGCAAAAGCATGTTTCTACTGGTGGAACTTGAAGAAGCTTTCAGGGTTGGGTGAAAATGCTCCATAGAGCTCTCAGCAAAATAAAGGAGGGAAAGTTTCCTATAACCTCAGATCTCTTGTGCTCTGAGGTGGGCAGGGGACTCTATATATGTCTTTGCCTGAGTTAAAGTGGCTTCCAGTAGGTTTAGCTTGAATGTTACCTGCAAGACTTATTATTTCCCAACCCAGGTATCAGAGGCCAAATTGATATGCCACTCACAAGAGGTAGATACTTTTTGAATATTCATTTGCATATTTGATAGTACTGATACAAGATTCTAAGGCCAGTAAGCCTTTACGGCATGGGCATTTTGACTTTCAAGCAGTAGTGACCGGACACTCTGATCTCCTCCATGGTCCAGCCTTTTGCACTGAGGTTCTTCATCCCTTAACAGAAACTTCAGCGCAGGATGATGCTAGAAGGAAAGGCAATTTTGTCACCTCATTTGGACGTGACTTGTGGATGTTAGCCCAACAACACCCTGAAACTGCTAGTGCCTTGCTGTCTTTAGTTCTTACTGGAGAGGGAAATAATTTTCTGTGCTGTGTAAACCTAGCTGCACTGTGCACTAATAGTAAGGAAAAGCTTCCCATCATATGTATGCTGAATAATGCTAGCATCAGTTAAGACACCCCAGAAAGCAGTGCTAGCAAAGTACAGATAGAGTGCCTGTCCCTATAATTCATAACTTGCAAGGCATGGTAAAATATAATTACTAATGGAGCTAACAGTCTTTATGAGTCCTTTCGAGAAGTGGCAGGGGTTTTTGTATTGCTTTCTGCTCTCTTTGCAGTCTTGCGACAAAATTAAAGTCTTACTAAGTGGATGAAATAAAGGATGACATTAATTTAAAAACAAACCTCCCAAATCCCACAAATCTAGTAAACACACCAGTAATAGAAGTCACCTGTTAACAGAAAAAAGATATCTACCTACCTGTCATTTTACTTTAACTTCTCAGTTTGTTGTAGAATTTTTTGGCACGCATTCCTGTCCATATGTGCACTTGTTTACTATACCATTTACAAAGTCCTTAGCATGCAGATGGTACAAAATAAAGTGAATAAAAATTAATAGATTCCTATTACTTTATTTTCTTTAATTTCTTTAATTCTACTTTTATTACAAAATCCATTTTGTTTCTGTCTAGAAATAGTTTAGACATCAGAAGAATGCTTAGCAACTATTAAATGTAGATCGCAGCCTGAGTGCTAAAGCAAAATAAGTCTATATAATTTAATAGCTTTTCAATTTAATGAAAATTCGTTGCCAGATTGTTTAATCAAGAATTTGTCATTGTCTGTGCAAATCATTTCATGTGAAACTATCAACAGTTTCTCACAGTTTTGCTAGTAGAAATCCTAAAGAAAAGCTTCAATAAAGCACAGCCTTTGCAATATCAGGAGCTCATTTCAGAAAAGTGTCAGCCCATTTGATGTAATTTTACAAGGGATGGATCGTTACATTTCAGGTGAAGTTAATGACACATGTGGCAGAAGCATTCTGCAGGTATTAAGTATATCTGACAGAAAATACAAATCTATTTTCAGAAAACACAACTGTAATTTGAAGCTTATTGTGAGAGTGTTTGCAGCTGTGAGCTCTTTATAAAGGGTGATCGTTATGTTTCTCAATAATCTTAGTCATACCATTAAGATGTCCATCAAACTTGTGAAGCAGAAAGCCAGCAAATGTTTAAATTACAGGCCTTTGGTAATTTACATTGACCTCTTAAGCATCAGGTGAATTATTAAGTAAAAAACATAAATTGCTGCACCCTTAAAACCTTTGATGACCAGGCAGGATAATGATGAGTTCTCAGAGAGTGGTTCAGTTGCAAACAAAGTATAATAAACAGGACAGCTGAGAGTACACTTTGTTAGGAAAAAATCAACACTGATCAAAAAAAACCAATGCAGTGCTTTGTGCTGGCCTCTTCACCTTGACGAATTACTTTCAGTGTGGTAGCAAGTAGGTGCAAGCACAAGAATGCAGAATATCTATGAAGACTAAAAGGCATCCAAGGTAAAAGAAATACCACCTACAAGGCTGGAATATGATAAACTGAGAAGGAAATGTCAAAAACATTATAATCTAAAGCTCCAGATGTGGCCCAAGAGTTTGAAATGTTTTTTTATGCTCTTGTGCTTCCCCTAGAGACCTTAGAAATTTTCACTGCAGTTCCCTATTTTGTATTAATAACAATAAAAGTACTACCAATATGGTCCAAAGAGAATAAACAGGATGTCTTTAACAGCTCCTAAGCATTGTCCAATATTGGTCTTAAAACCCCAAACCTAGAGCTAGATAGTAGTTTATTTCCTAATAAAGGAAGCTATTGTTAATAGTCTAATCTGTGAGATAGCAGTCACCTCCTCTTTAATTGGACTCGTGCATTGTAAGCATTCAAAAAGATTTCCATTTTTGAAAGAATTTCTCAAAGGGACAATGGATGCCGTTACTTCTTAGTTTATTAACTA
>VXAZ01000550.1:0-18717 GCA_013399875.1 Gymnorhina tibicen
TCATAAAGTCACCCCAAAACAGCCTGTTATGTGGAAAGGACTCAGCACAGCTGAATCCTGCAAATTTTTTTTCCTCCAACAAAAAAAATCTTAGAAGAATGTGTCCTTGACTGTGGCATGTGATTTGTATTTTCTCATGTCTTTGGAAAAGCAGCAGTGACTTGCAGAGATTTCTCACTCCGTTAGGACCGGTTTCCAGGGATGTATCTCAAGGTGACCAACCTGAACTTGGAACCTGCTACTGCAGAGGGTCTAGCTGAGAAGTAAATTGTCTAAATGTCACAAGTCTTCTGGAAGAAATTTCTTTGGGCTTTCAGTTCACACAGTTTTTTGCCAAATACACTACCCATTAGTATTACACATTTCATTACACTGTCATGGATAACTTATGATTAGTTTTAGGTATTAAAATAAGTGAATAAATTGTGGCTAAAATTATCTTTTCTTGATCTTATTATAGTCTATGAAAGTAAGAACATCTGTGACAAGATCAGATTATATGATCATAAGTCACAATTCCCAGACTGTTTCTAAATGTATTTTGGGGCTCAAATATAAAAATATCCATCAGCTTGAAATCTCACTAAATTTAGAAAGCATCTGCAGTGTTGAAATACATCTCTTCGGTGTCTTTGAAAAGAATACAACTGTAGAGCTAAGGGATTGTCTACGAATGCCTCTCAGAAATGTCAGTTAATTAATCACAGGGTCACAGAATGGGTGAGGTTGGAAGGGACCGCAGAGGGTCATCTGCTCCAAACTCGCTGCTTAGGCAGGGTCACCCTAGAGCACATTGCATAGGATTGCATCCAAACAGTGCTTGAATATCTCCAGTGAAGGATTTCTTCTTCCAAAGCAAAATGATTTGAAAGGGCTTGCATGCTCAAATTGGACAGATAAGAAGAAAGGCAGACATTCAAATAAGAAATTTCTGTCTGATCTGAAAAATTGAGGTGAAAACTTAATTTTCAGACACAGTAATTACATATCTTTGTAGTAATTAAATGGTTAAAAGCTGATGGGATATTCAGATTAATGGCACTTCACAAAACTGTGGGTGAACTCTGCTGGCATGAGTTGTCTTAGCTTGACTGAAGTCAATGACTTCAGCTGAAAATCTGTCCTCTGGTGCATACAAAAAAGAGGTGAGGAGACTTTTCTCATTCACATCACAGGAGGGATCTGCAAAGCCTTAAGCAGCTGTGGTGCCAAATACAAACACTAATTCAGCATTACTAAGTATTGGAATTAGGCAAGACCGCATGTCAGCCTTTGGTCTCCCAGACAAGCATCAAGGAGATGGATAGGACCATACATAGAACACAGTTTTGCGGGCTTGGCACAGAGCATGTCTGGACTGTTATATTTGGTATCAGTCCAAAAAACCTTAAGGATATAAATTTCATCTGACTGCATTTGTGAAATCCAGCTAAAGCAGGATACTGGAGTTTTACAGTCCTAAATGGCACTGCCTGCCATTGCCAGGCCATCAAACCAGTCGAAAAACTTTTCTGCATAATGGCTTGTCTAAGGACTCTAAAGAGCCTTGTGCTTTCAGAGGTCTCCTGAAATGTTGCAGGCTCTGTGGACAGGGCTTGCAGCCACACAAAATCATGATGCTGGTGCAGTGATCGCCAAACACAGGAACAGTTCAGCTTGAGAAGGTTTACCAACCTTCAGTATCAGCCACAAAGCAGAAGAGTACAATTCCTCACTCCAGCCCTGTCCTTCTGAGCCTTACTGTTTGAAGCAACGATCCAGACAAGGTATGAGCTAATTATTACAGCCACAGAAAGTCCAGCCACTCCTATGCACTGGAAATAAGACCCATCAAGAAAGAAGAATTAGTCTTAACTGAATTAATTTTGCCTGTACCCATCTTTAGTTCAGATCAGAGAGAAGTCTAGAGTTCCCAGGGATGCTTCTACATGAAACCAGAAGAGAGTCAGAAGTCTCGGAGGGAATTTTCATTACTGTCAAGCAGAACTAGACCATTTCTTTAACTTTGCAGCCTTCTGGTAGCTGCTTAGGGTGCTCATTTGTAAAAGAAGGGATAGACAGAAAAATTGCTTTGTTGTGTTTTGAAATGTCAGTGGTTTAGTTGATTCTGATAGATTTCAAACTGTTCAGTAGGTTACCCTTTCATTGCACCCATACCTGTGTAAATGAACCTTACCCCTGGCTGCACTTCAAAGGCAGGAAGCTTCAAAGATTTATCTTCATCTTCATTCCATATCTAGAGGGTATAACTCTTAACAGAGAAACATGCTTGGTCTCTGCTGTAATGATTTTTATTTGCCATAGGGGACCTTCAATTCCTTCTTTTCTGAATGGTCCTTGAGCCTTTTAGTTTCATTAACGCTTCCCACCAAAAGCAATTAGGGATGACAGCGTGTGCCCTAGTTCTGATAATTTGTGTTCTCTGGCAAGCTGTTTATGAGAGCAAGATTGCCATCTGATTTATGATGACCTTATGATTTTTATTTCAAATAAGAAAGCAAAGACTGAAATGAGACAGTCAGCCATGTAGTTGGTCTATCTGCTGACATACGAATTATTCTATAAGGTACCTTTCTCATTATCCTAATCAAGTTTGGCTTTTAATATCCAAGAGTCTATTCTACAAATTAACAGACTTCTCAGCCCCAGATTTTGTCTAGATTTTAGCTACATTTGTTTCTGACTGCATTAGCCAGTGATGAATATCTTTCCATTAAAAATCACACAGAAGCTGGATGGCTACTCTTTGGCCTTCTGCTCAGAAGTGGTGCTGATTTTTAAAGCAATGTGTTGTGTCCTGGCTAAAATGCAGTGAGATAGTGCTTCTCTTAGTTCCCTTCTGTTAAGCAGTTGGTTCTTCATTTACTTGTGGGTGTTCCCTTCATCTACACAGTTTCACTATTGTTTAACTTCTAGTGCCTGCAATCAGATGTAACATTGATCAGTACTGAAAAGCACCAAGATAGATGGATTTTTCAACAAGGACTGCTCTTTATTTGGCTTGATACAGGACTGCTTGATATCTGGTCAGCTTCCAATCTAGCTGTTATTTATAATGTACTGTCCTGTAAGCATCTGACTCAACCCCAGCTGAGCAGGCCAGGCATTGTGAAACCTCGTATTTTTTAACTATAAATCACACTTTCAGTTATTTATGTCCCCTTAGATAATATTGCTGGCTATACTATACTAGTTGGAATTAATTTTCTGATAAGGAGGATTTGGCCTGCTTCTCCCTCTGTCAGGTCCTTTTCATATGCTGTACACACAGAGCCTGCCCACATATGTATTTTTTGTCATTAGAGCTGTCTTCATAGCTGCATAGTTAGCAGTGAATTTCACCACTCCAAAGGTCCAGACATTTAATATTCAAAAAAAGGATGATCCTGCAGCACTGAGAGCCTTCTTGTTGTATGGTTCTGTGGCAATTCCCTGACTCGTGTTGCCATGGTCTGACTGGCATGTCTGCAATTCTACCTTTGAAAAAGGGGAAGGGGAGCTTTATTAGTGTCTGACCCATATATCAGTCCAGATTCAATATTGCAGGGCTGGATGGTCAGACTGTGATCTATGATGTTTACATGTTTACTGTTATGTTTAGTAGACATTGTCCAAAATGCTGGCAGGAAACAGCCCCAATAAGACTGCTTCAGGGTAATGGAATAAATCACGCAGAAGCATGAAGAAGAGACAAATACAAGGAAACCACACTCTTAGGGCCCTGGCACCCTTCTGTCTGACATTTTCCTCCTTCCTAGACTATTTGTGAGAATGTGATTTATTGATCACATTTCCCCTGTCGTTCTTGCCTTCTGCAGTGGCACTGGAATGAATGCTAACACTTTTCCAAGTTTCTGACTTCATTAAATGCCCACAAAACTTGACTATACTCTATTAATTCCTGGCTTTTTCACTCTGTAGTAAGTTTCTTCTGTTCATTTTTAACTATAGCAAAAGCTGAAATCTAACGTTATTAGGATTTTGTGTTTAAGCAAACTGCTGTACAGGGTGGGGTTTTCTGGCTTTGGTTGGTAGAGCAGGATGACTTTCAGCCTTAGTCACTCTGCTTTAACCACGACAGTCTCGCAAGCCCCGGGTTACTGATGCAATCCTGATGCTTGGATGCTGATTTCTCACCAGAATGATCTTTTGTAATACTGTAGCTCAAATAAGGTACAGTTTTATATGTCTGGAAATGTATCAGTCAAGGTAAAGTCACTGAATGTGCCAGACAGGCATATTTTATACATGCAGATGAAATTCTGAAACTCTGCTTGTGTTTCTTAGCCACAGCTGTAGCTTCATTTGTTATTGAATGCTCATAAATGGATTTGCTGCAGAAGACAACAGGCTACTTGCAGTTACTCCTCTGCTCTGTGCAGTTTACAAAAACTCTTTCCTCAGACCCCAAAGCAAGAGTATAAACAATATTTTATTTAAATTCCTGAGTTAAATAAGTGGCCAAGAGACCTCGTAGAGACTGGGGAAGGAAATAAATTAATTGATGATCACATTTACTAGCCCAGTCCAACCTCTGGAAATAAAACTATTAAAAAAAAAAAAAAAAGCCTGTCAGATAATCTGTGTTTTTTGCTTGTTTGTAATTCAATGTGATAAATAACTCCTTTTCCCCAAAGGTAATTTCTTTTAATGTGACTGACTTTATTGGGTTCAAATTTTCACAGTAAATAAGTCAAGGACTTAGCCCTGTCTGTGGGAACCAAATGAAAAGCAGCCTGCATTTCAGAGGAGCTGTAAGTTCCCACTAAGGAAAACATTTCCAGAAGTAAGTCCCTTTTAGCTAGATTTGTGAATACGGTGTCAGGATGCCAAATTCAATCCCCCTAGGATGCGGGCATATTGCCAAAATATGCAACTTGATTTTGCATCAGATTTTCAAAGCCAACAGCTCAGTGCCCCCTACTGACTAAATGTTCTCAGTGGCCAGCAAGAATCCCGTTCAAAGGCCTTCAGACCAATGCTTTTCTGTTTCATTGCTGCCCTCTGTCTTCTTACACTTCCTTTTAAAAACTTCTATCGCTACATTTTCAAAGTAAATACTGTTTTTATATTCAACAGAAGACACGAGACTTTCTTAAATCACTCTATGAAATCTAATTGTGATTCATGTCTCTCTTTGTGTTGAAAGTCTTTTATTCGCTCAGATAGTCCTTGCAAGACAGGACAGTAAAATACTGTAGCACAGATAAAAAGCTGCTGGCTTAACATTAAAGAGTTGAAGATTAAATAAATGCCAGAAATTGCTGTTAAAAAGCTTCTGCTTCTTCAACAGGACCTCAGAATGGCTGTGGTGGTTACTTGTCAACTTCAGCTTCTACCTTTGGCCCTCCAGTCTCCAATGTGACCAGAAGATATGAGAAAAATCTGGACTGTGTATGGATCATAACTGCACCTGTAAACAAACTGATCAACTTCACCTTCACTTCATTTCAGCTTGAAGCACAGTCTGCTCAGATTTGCCGATATGATTATGTCAAAGTAAGAGAGCTACATATTTTAACAAGAAAATATCAGTGAGATACAATCCATTATCTTCTCCATGAGGCTAACTTAACTAATAGAAAATGATCTTAAGAAGAAATTAAATTGCTTAATAGAATTAAATTTTTTCATTGGGTTAGATTACAAGTCCAGATGTCATCCTGCCTTTTTGGAAACCAGTAAGAGTTTTAACATTACACACACTTCTGGTCTTAGACTGCTCATTTAATGAGTATTTATTTCACAGAATAGAAACAAAACAAAACTCAAACACATATGAAGCAAAACTTTAGAGTAAACTTGCAGATTCATTATCATACACAATTGCTTGAAAGGACTTGAATTAATAAAATTTTTCATATCTTTTTTTTCATAAAGAGTCTTGGTGCTCAGTGCTCACCTGTAGAAGCTATTTTCTTGGAGACGAGCATACAAAACATCAGATAGCAGAATCCTGCTAAACAAACTCCATCAAGGAATGTTATAGATCCTGCTGAACATTTGAGATACTCAACGAAACAATGAATTCATTCTACATTTTGATGAATAAAATCAATCTTCTCACTGAAAAGCACTTTGAGTTTACATATAATAAAGAAATGAGAATGCCAAATTAAAATGTAATCATTTTTTGATAGATTTGCTGAGACAGGACCAGAATGTTCCATAATGATATTTACCCTGTCCAACAGAATTAGTTAATATGGCAGTGAATAATTATGGTAATCAAGAACATCCTGTTAAAGCACAAGAGCACATACTGAGCTTTCAAGTAAACAAAATTGTAATGTAAGGAGGGGTCAGAAACTTTTATTTCACTTTATTTGTTTGTTGTGCCTAAACTATTATTGGCTTATATATTTTGCTTCTTTCAGCTTTATGATGGAGATAATGAAAATGCCAATTTAGTTGGTACATTCTGTGGATCTACAGTGCCAGCTCCTTTTCTTTCTACCCATAATTCCTTGACGGTGAAATTTGTCACAGACAATTACGTGGAAAGGATGGGTTTCAATGCCACCTATACCACAGTGGATCGTAAGTATACATATATATATGTATGCATATAAATTGTTGACACCATTAGCATGTACTTTGCATTTTTTTTTCCTTCCAGAGACTCAAAGGTAAATACAAAAGTATACCATCCAAAACGCAACTCCATTTGAGTTTTGCTCAAAAAATAGTTTTCCCCAGTTTTCACTCTATGATGCATTTGTTACTGTTTTACACAGGCCCGTGTGGAGGAATCTATAATGCAACTTCTACATCCCTGACTGCAACATCTCCTAATTTTCCAAATGAATATCCACCATTTACTCTCTGCACTTGGGTCATTGACGCCCCTCCCCAACAGCAAGTCAGGGTGGTGGTAGAGGCCTTCCACCTCCATTCCAGCCAGGACTGCTCTCAGAACTACCTAGAGCTCCAGGATTCACCAACAGTAAGAAATTTACAGGGGATATTATTCCCCATTCTCATTCAGCTCCTTTTACTCTTTGGAAAGAGAGAAGAAACCTACTATTCGGTAATATATTCATTGATGAGCCTCTGTGAGGGGCATATCCAGAGCATTACTCACTGTGCCCCAATGAACGTGGGATAACTGTACTCAGACCTCACAGAAGCACTCTATGCACACATGGAGTTAGAACTGGGCAAGTGTTACACAGTTTTTCACAGTTGCACCAGGTAAGAGTGCAGCCAAACTTAAGACCCAGAAAATACTGTCCCACAGCGAGTTTTCATTGTGCTTCCTCTCATCCAAGAACCATAATAAAAATGAATACTCATGCCAGGAAAAGTGTTTTAAAAAACACCACCAAAAAACCCCAACTATTTATGTCCCTCATATTATACTATTCTAAACCTTCTTTCATCATTTCTCATTTCGGCATCAGAATACCTGTTCTATTCTATTTGTTTCTAATGCTACTTCAACATGAAATGTTGAGATATTATTAAGTGATTTCCATGAGAATTTAAAATGCAATTTCATAACTGGTATATAAAGTGTTGAGAGATTTATTTACCTTAAGTTAAGTAAATATAAAACTGAATTATATCAGTAAGTAACTTGTGATGTATTAAATTCCAGGAGAGCCAAGGGTCAGTCCATAAATTCTGTGGCACTGAAACTTTTCCAGTCCCTGAATTTTATTCTTACGATCGCACTGCCATTGTGACTTTCAAGTCAGATGAATATATGATTAACAATGGAGTCAGATTTTCCTATCAAGCTACAGGTAAGCCTGAAGGAAGGTCCCAAAAAAATCTATCTACTATTCTCTTTCTTTATTTCACACATTGAAAAGCAATACAGAGATCTGAAATCCTTACATGTTTCTGGTTTTCTGTCTCAAGCTTGCAGCAGAGAATATAATCAGACATTTGGTTACCTGAAGAGCCCTGGCTGGCCTGGTCCTCACCCCAATAATATGGATTGTTCCATCATTCTTCGAGCTCCCCCAAATCACACAATATCTGTCTTTTTCCATGCTTTCAGTTTGGAAGACAGCATCCACTGCTCACGTGATTTCCTAGAGGTATAATGCAAGTATACATATTTTGTGAGCCTGTGTAAAAATATGCTGAATTCAAAGGGTATTAGTAAGTTTGGATCAAGTTTGGATCAAGTCTGAGTTGAACGGACTGAATTAGGGACTAATTTATTGCTACAATTGTATGGTGAAACGTACTTAGATGTTGTAGTAAGAGGTTAAACAATACACCCTAGTAAGTCCAAACCCAGTGAATAAATAGTTTCATTATCAGCTAACTCATCTTTACCTAGCTCTTGTTGAGGTTACCCAGTTAACAGAGTAATTTGGAATAGTTTGTGTTTGATATTAACATCCATGCATGAACAGAAAGCCATAAATCTGAGTGGGTTTGTTACAGCAGTAGATTCCATCTGCTTGATATTTTTCTTAAGAAAGATTTTTTCCTAAGAAAGCAAATAAAAAACAAAAACAAAAAAACACCCCAACAAACCAGAAACCAACAAACTCTAGTGACAACTGTAAGATACTTGCTAAAGTACTTTGTGTCAATGAAAAGGGTATCTTCCTCCTACACAATCCTCACTCTTGCAGGTTTCGCTGTTCACTGGTCAGATGACAAAAGTCAGATGTCTGTGGCAAAATCATTATTTAGGTCTCCTTTCATATCCTCTTTACTGTCTCAAGAAATGGATCTAAGCACCAGCATTATTGGAATACAGAAAAAAAATCAGATTAAATCTGAGCTATGTAATATGATCTGCATCAATGTGACTGGGGAAAAGTGGTCTGCAGGGTAATGAATTTATCTTTTCCTCTGGAATATTAACATTTCTTATGAAAAGCAAAACATGGGCTTGAATTGCATAAGGACATCTTAGCTACTAGTCAAGTAATTTTTTTCAGTCAGGAGATACACCACATTATAGCATTTAGCTGCCTGTTCCTGATGATACTTGTTCTGTGCAATTACTTATAAAACTCAGACAGGTCAGTTTATGGTCTCTTTTTCCTTCTACACAAGGATATGTGGTAGGAAAAAACCGAGTATTAAAATGACAGCTATAGTATGCAATCAAGTCACTACTTAGTTTGTGCTGTGTTTGTATCTGTGAATAATTGTGCTGGTGTATAACTGGCTGGTTATAACACTTTCCTGGTGTATGATTTAATGTTGACAATATTTTTTGTGTCCCCTGAAGGTCAGAAATGGAAGTGATGGGCAATCACCACTACTTGGTAGGTTCTGTGGAAACACTGTGCCCAGTCCCATCTTCCCCCAGAACCATGTTGTCTACCTTCGTTTCAAGAGCGATTTTTCAGGGGCTCATGATGGATATGAAATTACTTGGACTTCATCATCAAGTGGTAAGGCTACAAAATAATGTTACATAGAAGGAAAATGCAGCAATGTGGAATTCAGCTCTTTTTGGACCCTGCCTCATCACTACTTTAGACCTTCCCTAGTGCCCACAGTCCACCCTACTCAGTCACTGGAGAGAGGTAGTTGCTCCTCAAGACCAGTGGGGCAAGATTCATTTTATGAGATAGAAGCAATTCCCTCTCCCTAATATAGACTTTAAAAACCTCAGATGATACAGTCCACTTAAGGCAAAGACCTCCTTCTTTCACTGAGAGGCTGGAAAATATCGGGAACATCTACCTTGGGATCCAAAGAGTGGTGGTGGTGGTGACTCAGCTTGCTTCAATTGTCCAGCTGTGATACACCCTAGAAGCTAGGCACAGCTAAGCCAGAAGAGGACAGGAAGTTGCCCCAAGAAAATAAACTACCTGTAATGCTGTGTAGTGCCTATATTGTGGACACATTCATGAATGGCTTATGAAATGGCAGTGAACAGCTAGGTAATAGTTCCTTCATGACATCGAGTTACTGCAGGTAGAAAACTCATGGCCAGATGAGAAGCACTGCAGAATAACCGTACAGTACTTAGTGACCTAGTGATGGAAAGGCAGATAAAGCTCAGTGTAGGAAAGTGTCAATAAAGAATGTGGTCAAAAAAAGACAGTCCTAACTTTACTTAAAAAATTTGGGCACTGAGTTGACTTTTAGTACTCAACAACAAAATCTTAGGGGTAAAATAGTTTCATGAAAATGAAAATTTTCTAAGAGTCAAATAGATTGGCATGATGATAGAAACTGTTGGGAAAGGAAGAGAAAAGAAATAGACAGCCACTCTATAAATCCATAGTACACACACAAATTGAATGATGTGCACAGTTCTGGTCTCTTCCCCTTATAAAAAATCAGGATTAACAAAGGGCTCAAGATTAAAAAGGCTTCTGTATGAGGTATGCTGAGACTTTTTAATCTGGTTAAGAACTACTGAAGTCTATAAAATTGAGGAATATTGGATCATAAATAGTGATCAACTGTTCATTGACTTTTCCCATAGAAGAACTAGCAGCCATCATATAAAGCCAGGAGCACATAGGTTCAACACAAACTAAACAAACCAGTTCTTGACACAGTATGTAAACTGTGGAGCTCCTTCCCACAGAAAGCTATAAATTTACATGGATTCAAGGGCTACCCACACAAGTTCATGGAAGACATCTGATAAACATTATTTAATAGAAAGATGCCATCTCTGGGAGCAGTAAACTGGAAATTCTTGGAGAATGTGAGGGTAATCTGGGGCATGACCTGCACATTCTTACTCTATAAATTTGCATTTTTCCCAAGTCATCTGCTTCTGCCCACTGTTGAAGATTGAATTTTGGTAGAAATGGACTTTGATTTACTTAATATGACTAATTTCTCTGAGCTGTTCTCTATATTTTTCTATCCAATGAGGATTCACTGCTTTTCATGCCAAAAAAGTCACAGCGAATTCATCTCCAGCTGAGTAGCTGGGAACAGAACTGGCTAAGGCACAGACTTAAAATTTCAGTTCCTGTTTTAAAGAATTTGGGGTGGGGGGGTGGTTTTCAATATTAGATATTTTTAATATCAGTGGTGGTCTAATGCCCATTGCATATTCTAGAGCCTCAGTTTTATCTCTTACTTATTAGTGTTCTTAGCCACATTAGTTGTCGCAGCTCAGTCTCTCTGCTTTTCAGTGCTACTACTAATACTGTACTGATGTACTACATCATGTATTATCTTGTGAAACTAAGCCTTCTAGGCCAATTAACAGTGTCTGCTTCCAGGATGCGGCGGAACATTATACGGCACCACTGGCTCATTTGCCAGTCCCAGCTACCCAGCGACTTACCGCAACAACACTGACTGCGAGTGGGCCATTACTGTGCCCCAGGGGCGAACTGTCACAGTAAACTTTGATTTCATCAGCATCGATGACCCAGGGGATTGCAGCAGCAACTATCTGATCCTCTACAACGGGCCAGATGCCAGCCATCCCCCCACCGGGCCTTACTGTGGCACGGTACGTATTGCCTTCCCTCTGTGACCCCAGAAGTGGTTAAAAGGAATTTTTACTGTTTCATGTACAAGACCATTTCCCTAATTCTGGCATGAATTCCACATAGATGAGTGGAAGTGAAGGCATAAGGCGTGTGTGGCACCTTAGAAGCCTTCCAACTCAGACTGTACAGTGACATCTAGTGGGAGGCATCAAAAAAGTTTGCTCCGTACTTCGTTGTATTTGTGATTTAAATATTTGCAATACCCTGAGGGAGAAACGCAGCAGCAGTAACTAGAACAGACCTAAGATCACTGTCAATCTATGGTCCAATTTGTGCCTCAGTTTTGACTCTCTGACTGTCTCTTCCAAAGGATCTTGATGTCCTATAAAGCTTTTCATTTTTCTTGTCTTTCATTTTAGGATACAAATATTGCTCCATTTACTGCTACATCTCATCAAGTCTTTATAAAATTTCATGCTGAATATGTGACTTTACCATCAGGATTCCAGTTAAGCTGGACGAGCTAAAACACTGTTTATGAGAAACATATTACCATTCTTTGCTATACTGAAGAGACTTTAGATCATAAAGGAGGTTTGAAGTCCAGTGGTGATAATTGCAGCTGAAGGAAGGCCTTTTAAAAGTTACTGTAAATGTAGCTGTTATGAATTTGGAATTCTGTCAAAAAAACCCTTGATCTCCTATTGTACTGAAAATAAACTACTACCTACCCAACGGGGAAAAGGAGCTTTTGCAACATATTTTTTATATTCTTCTACATAATTTCAAAGTTTCACAGTTAATGCTATAAAAAGTGAATTACTCAGGATAATACTTACACAGGAAGTTAACAAGAGGACATAAGACATGAAGCCGTCTTTAATTAGTTCTCTAGACTTACGTGGTTTTGTCCCAAGCATCTCTGAAAACACCAGCTTAAGTTTTATTCAAATTAGATCAAATCAGAAATTGCTAAAAAATGGTCCCTGTCCTACAACACTTACGCAGATAACTGTGCTGAAGAACTTTCAGTAATACTGTGCATTGGGTATAAGGACCCAGCTGAATCAGCACTTGAGCATTCACTGAAGTTTAACACAGCAAGGAGATGATATGGTTCTAAATCTTAACCACATTAAGAAGTAATGTCAGGATCAGAGCCCTGTGTTCAATATACACAGATACTTGTGGTTATACTTATTGAATTATATTTTCAAGCTTCAAAGTCTATTTTACAACTGAATACAAAATATTTCTGAGACTTTTAGTAACTATGTCACTCTTCTAGTCAACTTGTAGGCAACTTCCTAGACATTTATGAAACAGATATAACTTCGGAATAGGGCAGACATAAAAATATCAATTGAACTTTGACTACAATTAGTTTTTCTCTTCCCCAGGCTAACACACATCATACATAAAAGATGTTGTTGACAGGGTATACAGAGGACACTGATTCCCACCATGAAACATTTTTTGTCACAATCCAGAACAAATGACCAATTCACATTACCTGAATGTCAGCTGTAATGGACAGGCAAGAGAAATTTGGACCGCAGCAGAAGAACATGGGCCTTATCAGAACTCTCCCTTCACAACTATTACAAGGAGTCACTCACAGTGAAAACAATTCCATAATTTGGTCATTCCAGTAATTAATTATGAAATTATATTGAAGTGTAAGTGGCAGTTTTAACAAAGTCTAGGAACTCCGAAGATTCCCAGTGAATGCCAAAAAAGCCATCATTCCACAAACATACAAAACTTTACTACAGCTGAGCAGATATTCTGGTTAAGATAAAATGTAGAAAAAACAAAGCAGACAAAAAGGACAAGCTACAAAATACAACTCAAAATCCTCTGGTGGTAAGTTAGAAAAAGAGAAACCTGTGAAGTCCCACTGGCCAACAGAATGAGATGTAAGCCAGCATTTTATAATTGTCCAAGGACTAAGAAAACCTGTGGCTATGTACAGGTGATACTCCTGCTAACATGCCTAAGTATAACATGGAAAAAGCAGAAATATCCATATTTGGATGAAATTAGGAGGCATCTATGTCCTACTGAGCTGCTAGCAAAACAGAAAGGTCCTCTAATAAGAGAAGACATAAAAGGCCATATAATCAAATGAAATATTTTCAGATTAGTAGTCCAGAAAACTTTTGCTGAGAGTCCACTCAAACTGATGTTGTATTTGCAGTCAAAGGATGATGCAATCTTTGTCCATATAGTTTATTAAAACTCCCTACAGGGGATAGCAAGCAGTAAAGAAACATCTGAACTGTCTGGAGATAAAGCCACAAAATAAATTCTAAAGACAGCAATGTGTAAGAAACTCCAAGTACAATCAAGCATGGATTGAGTGGTTTGCTTGCAGAGATAAGGAGGACTGTACTTGTCCCCTTTCGAACGTGGCATCACAGGCTTTATGAATGTCCATTGTGGCTCTGACCTTCCTATGAATCACCATGGATTTGGTGCAGTTGGTGCACCGAATCTGCAGTTGGCAGGGAATCCTCTCAAGATCTGGATGCTGTCACTTGCTGCTGGGTGGCTGGACGTGGAAGCATGAGATTTTCGGCAGGAATCAGCTTGGCAAGAATGTTTTCATTTTCCACATTTCACCAGCCCAGAGCACAGCTCGGCTGGAAGCCACATGTGAAAGGGAAGATGTCCCTCCAAACAGCTCCCTGTCACTGCAGGCAGTGTTCTGTGGTACGTTCATTGCTCCTGTTAAAAGTGGATCAGCCCTGTCAGAAATGAGTTCTCAGGCAAAACCTTGGCCTTTTCATGGATGTGACAGAGCTGACAAACAGAAACTTGTACGTGGTTTTAATGAATGAAGTTCATTAGTGGCTTTTCGAGGCTGGTGTCAGTGCCACCTCACAGTTTAAGGACACCGAGTTGCCCGAGGACACGGCAGTCCCTGAGCTCACCGCACTGAGGCTGGTCCCTGCTGACTTAGAGACTGGCATGGAGACGTGCCCTGGGCACCTTCATATGCCTGAGGCCATTCTGGTAACACAGCCTTTGGCCTTAAGCTCTTGAGGGGAACTCCAGTTAAACTGGTGAGTTTGCTGAAATCTATACTTCAAAAAAGACTGATTTCACGAAGAGAAAAAGCATGTTTCACCTCAAAGCAATTAAATGTTTTTGGACATTTGTTTATACAATAAATACTTGCTGTTGGCAAGATCTTCTGTCACATCATCAAATTTTATAAAATCATTGAAATTCTGCAGAAGAAAAGACTAAAGAGCACTATGAATGGGAGGAAGAGAAATTTTTAAGTTTTTTTTAAAATCTAACAATAACTAACTAATGCTTGGTGTATATTTAAATGTTGGAAATACTCAATACCTGTGCATAATTTTATTGACAAATGAGTAAAATGCCTGAGGTTATTTAGAGAAAAAAAAAGGCCCAGCAGCATATTTGTGCTCATGAAGACTGTTGAATGAAGCTGCTGGTACAAGGTTCAATTGATCTAGCTCAACTGGCTGTCGCCAAAAATAGTCAAAGTCTAAAATTAGAGTAAATTATCAAATCCATTCTTTAAAAAAACAAAGGAACAAAGAAACAAAGTAACCCACTGCTGTCCTCTAACATTTTATATGAGGAGCCACAACAAAAATACCAACTGCAGAAGTATTAAAGTGGAGGTCCTTAAAGGAGAGAGCTGCTGTTAAGCCATGTTTCTGTCTTGGAAGGTAAGAAGTAATTTAAAACACTTGCTTTAAAATGAATTCACAGCACACACAAACAAGCAGAACTAAACAGATGATCGGGAAAGAATTATTCCATGAAACCTCTATGTGCTTTTTGCAGTGTACAATTGAAAAGACAAAATCTGTATTTAATAAGAAATATAGCTTCATCTCACAACACTGCCATGAAAACCTTCGCTTTTGTGTCTGTGCACACTGCTATTTTATAATGTCATTGTTGTGAATGCTGAATGTTTGTATTGTAATAACTGCGTGACTACAGCCTCCTCTCTCAATTACAAAGCACAGATAATGAATGTGCAGGTTTTCACTTTCTAGAGCCTGCATGGTTTTATGCTACATGTAAATCTTCTGCATGTTACTATAGATGTTTATTGTTATATAAAAGTAATTTTATGAGGCAGTTATATATGAATGGTAAGCCCTCCAAAGACCAGGATTTGAAGAATAAGCACTAAAAATGTCTATAACAATGTTTTTAATTGCCCTTCCCATGTGGCAGGACTGTTCTTTATAAATGAGAAATAATACCACAATGAGATATTCTTAGGGTTATAGTTACGTGAAGTAAAGGAGACAGAAGATATATAGCTAAAATGTCAGAAATCATGGTGCTGGTCAATTTAAAACATTTGCTAATTTCAGTTAAATTTACAAAGCAATTTTGACTGAAAAACAGTTTTCAATTGGTTCATTAAGCAAAGGAGCAGGTGTCTGTTTCCCATAACAACACAGGATAAATGTCCTAGGCACCAGAATTAACAAATTTGGTGTAATTATTTTTTGTCAACTGCCAAACTAAAACTGGAGAATTAATCTTCAGTCCTAATTAAAATGAAATGCAACAAAAATTCATAGGACTGACTATATTGTTCCTCATACACAACAACTGCAGCAATACAGGACTATTAACAAATAAATATTTAAAATGTTTATTAAATTATAATAAAAAATGGAGGCCAAATTCTAGGAGTTTGCTTTTATAAAGAAATGATTGGAAAAATAAATATTGCCAGTTATCACACTTAGTGAGTGTAATGTTGATGGATGCCTCTGTAGTAGCAGTGCCCGGCATTACAGAACTGGTTTTGCAGGGGTGTGTTGCTGTTGCATGGTTTTGATGACACGCTACCCCTGCATTAATGTTGCCCATTATCATAGCTTTTCTTGGGAAGGGGAAAGCAGGGATAAAAATAGAATAATAATGTAAAACATAATTTCCTTGGTTAGTAGAAGTACCTAGGACAGCGAAAGCAAGGGAGGCATCAGAGCTGCTCCTCCCCTTGCCGATCCTCAGCACAGTGACAGGAGCCAGCAGGAGGCAGGTCCAGCCGTCACTGCCGAGGCGGAGCAGGCTGGGGCACCACTGCAGGGGCAACTTCTCCCTCCTCTGACCACCACAGGGAAAACCGCAGCTCTGCCCCACAGTCATGGCCATCCATCGACCTCACAGTCACCTACTTTAGCCTGCAGTCCTAGGGACGGAAGGCATATGCCAGTCTCTACAAGGAACTCAGGCGTCTGCTCTACAAACATTTAAGCCAAGTGACGGATTTAGAACAGATCTGACAGATAGCAAAGATATTTTATAGTTGTTTCCTAAGCAAAAAGGTACAGCAAGACCTAAATTGGAAAAGCCTCTACTGTGAGCTCAAGCACTGTGTATGTGGGGAGGGCTCTGCTGGCCGGTCCCAGGCACAGGCTGGCCAGCCTCTAGCTGGGGGTATAGAGGGACCTAAGGATATCTGGGGCCAAAGGGGTTTTGGAATGACTGCATGTACTGGGAAGAAGTGGGGGGGATAAAAGAGGGGAGACTGGGTGACTGCAGTGACACAGACCCTCTGCAAGAAATGACTCTTCATGACTGCTGAAGGGACAATATGAAAAATCAGTTTTCATGATCAAGGACCTTTGGACAGCAGGGCTTGTGTACCTTCCTTCCCCACTCCTTCTCAGACAATTGGTACTCAGAGCTCCATGAGGCGCGGTGAAACTTTAAAAGGAAGGCTTGACAGCAACTCCCCTTTGCCAAATCCAATGCAGTCCTGACTGTGTTATGGATTCACGCTCAGACAAAAGGTTTGCTCAAGCAGGACCCAGAGAAGGTCACATAGAAGGTGTGAATAATAGATGAACTCTTTACACAGTAACAGGATAATGAAATTAGGTAGATAGCAAAAAACCCCCACAATCCTGATGAAAGGGAATAATGACAATATGTTTATTAAGTGGGGAGTAATTAAATACTTCTATGGTAGGGGTAGAATGTGGATATCCAGGCCACACGCAATGTATTGATCACTGCATAAATGGGGCAGAGAGAAGCCAGGTGAGCTTCACATTAGCCATGAAGACTCTTTTTTGTGTGTCTTGTTAGAATCACATGCGCTGTTAGTTGGAATAAGGAAGCGGGACCATACTTACAGACAATTAATCTGCCTGGGCCTTTGCGACTAAATGACACCTGCAATCATTCGCCATGAAGTAAGAACAGCAGACGTGTTAGCACTTAGATCTTTGGGACAACCGACTAGTGGCAGTCAGGGCATTTTCTTAGACAGGAAAGGGATCCAGATTCATGTTTCTGCAGACAAAGAAAGAACTGTACATCCCTGTCCTGTACATCTGAGTGACAGCAGGTTCTGCTGAGAAATCCAGCTACAAGGAAGTTGTTCCAGTAGTATGTTGTAAGAAAGACCTGGAAGCAGACAGTAACTTCAGGAAGTGCTCAAGGTAGGAAACTCCTTAGGAAGAAACATGCTACAATTCTGCAGTCTGGTATTAAATCCTTACATTCCTAAAAAAGGAAAAGTTGAAGTTGCACCTCCAGAAAGTTTATTTGCTAGCTTAGGCAAATGTCTTGGTTTCTGTGGATACCATTTTTAGGCTACTAAGTAAAACCATGGAGTGCCTATGCAAAATTCAAAGCTGTGGTTCTCAGTGGGTAGCCAGCCTTAGATAATTTTATAGATTTAGTCATTAATTGCTCTGAGCTTCCGTATCTGTTGAATGACAGTAAGTAGGAGTTTCTTAACTTCTGTGGAAGACGTTACATGCGTAACTACATTCTGGGCAGCAAGGCTGTATCTCCAACGCCAAGGTCTGTCGAGGCCAGTTACAAGTGCTCAGAACACGGACCCAGCCTTGTGACCGGTTTTGCTACTAGAGCCGACTACAAAATCCATGAAGGCACCTGAACAAATGGAAACCGCTGGTTAAATGCACCGGGTTTTTTTGGTGTGGGTTATTTTGGCGATCATGTGTTTTGTCCCCGGCAGCCTTTCCAAACCCCGGAGCGCTCCGGGAGTCCCGGCCCGACCCCTCTGGGCCGGGCCGAGTCCGTGAGGGGCCGCTCGCGCCCCCGCGTGTCAGTGCGGGCGGGGCTGCGCTGCGCCTGCGCGTGGGGGCGAGCGGGGCGGCGCGAGCAGGATCCGCCGGGGTCCGCCCGCTGTCCCGCCGTGGGAGCCGCCCGCCGCTTCCCGCTGCTTCCCACCGCGTCCCGCCGCAGCGCCGCGCGGTGAGTGCCCTCGGGGCAGGGCCGGGCCTGTCCTCCGCCCGGGCCGGGAGAGCGGCCGGCATCTCGGGCACTGCTCCGCTGG
>VXAZ01000550.1:18739-148310 GCA_013399875.1 Gymnorhina tibicen
AATTACAGGGCGTTTCGCTGCCCTCGGACCCGTTGGGGACGGGGCCGTCCCGGCGCTGTCCCGGTTGGAGACCTCGGCGGGTTTCCCCCGCCGCCTGGCTCACGGTGTCCATTTCTGCCCCGCCTAGACCATGTCCAAGTCCCTGAAGAAGATCGTGGAGGAGAGCAGGGAGAAGAACCAGCCCGAGGTGGACATGTGCGACCGCGGCATCTCCAGCATGCTCCCCGGCCCGGCGTCGGTGGTGCGGCCGCCCCGGACTCTTTGGTGCGGGAGTGGCCTTTGGGCATGGGGGCTTGGGGAGAGATCCATGGGCTGAGCGAAACGCCCCGCATCAGGCTGCCGGCGGCACCGCAAGGAGCCGTGCGTGTGTCCAGGGCAGCCCCGCACCGGGGTTCAGCGTTCCCTGTCGCACTGCTGCCATTCTGGCACTTGACTGATGGGGAGACTTTACCTCTTCTCCGTCCTGCTACTGAAACAAAAACGCCAGCCAAGTAGCATCTCCACTGGTTTTTGACAGGGATAGGGTGACATCAGCCTGCAACTACGCGTGCTAGTCTCTGAAGGAGAGGACAGTAATACTGTATCACAGATACAGCAACATCATGCTTTGGATATTATAGGATTGCACATGCTTCCTGAACCATGACAAGGTGCTGCTGTTGGTATGGTACATTTGCTGTAGTTAATGTACAGTACAGCATACCAATAACAATGCGCTGTTACAGTTCTGGAGAACACAGAAATGAAGAGCAAATCAGGTATCTTTGCCTTGCTAAAATGCACATGATATTACGGCACAACCAATACTCAGGGAGTTAAAGTTGTGACTGTCTGTAGTGTGCCACAGGCTGAAATTTTTCTGAATGCATGATGCAATGAGGGAAAAAAGCAAAATCTCAACCAACCAATGTACTTAAAACTTGACTGTATCCTGGTTTAGCTCTTTACTATGTTAAGTTTGATAGCAGCCAGGAGCAAATGTACATAACTCTTCTTACAAGATAGATATGAGCTCAGGGAAAGGTATGTCTCACTGCCAATGCGCCATTATCTCCAGAGTCCGGAGCACATCAAGGTGTCTTCACTCACATCAATAAAGGATGAAGTCTTAAGTATGCTTTTGCAGAACTATGTTCTGTACTTAAGTTTTCATGCTGTACTTACCCTTTTCCTGTTTCTGGGTGGTGCATGGAACTTTGGGAAGATGGTGTTGTAAGGACCATATATGTGAACTCACATTAAATAGTCACTGCATTTCTATTGGATGAGCAGTTATTTGAGACAAAGTAGGGTTTAGCTCACATTAATTGCAGATCAGTTTTCAGAACTATGCTTAGATCTGTCAGGTATATGGGGCAGCAACAATACTGTTGCTTTTGTTAAGTGGGCTTGGTGCCTTCTATCAGCGCTAGACACATAATTAATTAACCAGCTTTGGTCTTTCAAGCATGGAAAAAGGATAATGTTGAAGCACATTGATAATCGAAAAGAAAAAGCTTTTCTTGTACAAAGGCTCTTTGGGGTTTGTTGTTCAGGCAGGGCCAGGGACCACAAGGTGGGACACTGTGGTCCCCAGATGTTCTCTGACACCAGGTTGCTAATTAAGCATCTGAAATGTCTTTGGGGGGGAGCTCCCTACATGGAGTATAGACTTGTGGTACCCTAGTTAGACTACATCAGAGGGGTCTCTCTGTAGATACTCTTGGTGCACGTCGTGTGACTTGATCTAGAATGGGGATTTGGGGCCTTCTTCAATTTGAGATGAAAGTTAGGGAAGGGGGAAATAATGGCTGATTTCTGTTAAATTAATTGCTTTTTTTAGTTATTATGTTCACTGACAGAGAACACATAAATCATGTTTTTCGGTTTTGGGGTTTTTTTACCATGAAAGTATTTGCCTTCTGGAGAAGGAATACCGTCTGCCAAATAAAAGTAATGAGTAGGTATTACTTCTGAATTTTTGGTAATGGTTTGAGGAAGTGTTAAACTTGTTTTTTTCAAACCCCTGTCATCTGACTCCAAATGGATGGTCTTTTCTAATGTAGATTGGGTGTTTGGGTTTTCTCTGGCTCTCAGAACTGGCATGTAAGCTGAAGGAGACTGACCTGATACCTTTCCTTCTGTGTGTGTTGCATCCCTTTCCAGGACGGTGTTAAAGCTTGCCTTTTCAGCTATTTTTTTTTCCTTTCCTGAAGTGAAGATCTCTGTTAAAAGCAGTCATCACTATTCATGTCCAGGGATTCTTCTTGCACAGGGTTTTGTGTCTAAGGAGGACCACCAGTAGATGTTGAGAATTAAGGTAAGTTTAGATGATGATTGTAGGGAACATTTTTGGCTCTTTGAGTTTTAAGGACTTTGTAGGTTGGAAGATACACCTGAGTTACTGTGTTCAATAGCCCCTGATCAGGATTTTGTCTCATGTAATTATTTAGTGGTTGTGAATGCTCCTACCAGAGGTGCCAAATATCCCTTAAAAGTTAGCTGCTCCCTATAGTCCTTACTCTTCAAGGAAAGGACCAAGCCTTGTCTCACTGCGCATTTGAGTACTTGCTGCAGAGTGGCTAGTGAGCTTGTATTTAAGCTTTCTTAACTTAATTCCCTTAGGGTTAACACAGGCACGAGGGTTTGGAAGAAATATACTGTGTAACATCTGTTCAGTGTGCCTGTCAATCCTCTTCCTTAGGTGTAGCCCTGTTCTTGTCATGTGTGTTTAGAAAAACAGCAAAATGTAAGTGATAGGGAAAACTGGTGTTATGTGGGGGCAAAGAGGAGCAAAGGGGAGTATATGCCCTGTCTTGGATACGATTCTCTTCTGGCTTCTCTTTTCAGTCTAGTAGATTATTTGCTGCAGTACAGGGCAGTCACTCTGATTTTCTTTTGCATTTACTTCCACCCTCTGTAGCAGCTGTGGGAGAGACAAAACAGACAAAACTTGCCTCTGTCAAACACCAGTGTCTCTTTCCAATTAAGGATAAAATACTTCTATCTGGAAGGAGATTGACAAGTTAGCTTAGACCTGGAAGTCTGGCAACCTTTATATCTCTTCCCACTTTCATGTTTAGCAAAGAAAGACTGGTTACCAGCTTATTTACAACGTGGCGTTCAGATTCACAAAGAAAAGTTAAGTAGTCCCTGAACCACTTCTAAATCAGGAGTTCATTAATGTCATTAGAAGTAGAGTTCTATTTTTGGAATATTCCTTGAATCCAGGCACTTCCATGTTTTCTCCTAATGACTTAAAGTACAAACTAGAATTGTGTTACAGACCTTGAGAGCATCTGAATTTTTGATGCTTTCAGAACTGTAATATGAGAACCCTTTTCCAGACATGTTCTGTAGAAGAGATTTCATTTGAGACAAAAAATATCCCTTGATCTAAATGTTCTGTTCTTTAGCTTGTCATGCAGAGACCATGTGAAACAATTTTAGGTGTTAAAGACTTCTTATTATTCCAGCATATGATAAAACAACAGTTACACTATTTGTGTGCACATCTATACAACAGTTGTGCATCCTCTGTACATAAATAGTGTTCAAAAATGTCTTGCCCTGTTGAAATGTTCTGTTGTGTTGGTTTGGGTTTTTTGCCTTCATACTGTGGAATAAAGAGATGATATTTGTTTATGAAGCACCCACTATGGAGAGGTAATGGTAGAGAGCATTAATAGACATCCTGTAGGCTGAACAAGCAGGTTCAGCAAGTAGGGAATGATGTGCCCCTTCTCTAGCGTAGCAAAGGATAGGGGGCACTTATTGGTAGGACTTTGAATAGCCATCAACAACTATAAGATTCTTCTTAGAGTATGGACCAGTCTCATTTATGTGTCCTTTAAGCAACTGATATGGAGAAGCTAAGAATGAAGGAATTACTTTGCCCAAATAACTTGCGACATCTGCTCTGTTGTCAGGGAAGGAATATTGGATGGAATCCTATTTATGTGTTAATTTGCTCTCATTATCATTCCATCTGTAAGCTCTTCATATTTTGCATAAAGTACATACTTGTGTGGTAGGAATTAACATGACTAGAATTATTTATCAGAAAGTTAGTGCTGATAAAATTGTTCATTCCTAAAATAACCAAAGAACAGAAGATGGAGAGGCAGGCTACTTGTAACAATACTGTAATGCTCATCCATCATTAACTTCCTCCAGTGGGACAGGCAGTGTCTTATCTTGGCTCAACAAAGTCACTGGGGTCTTCCTGTTTTGTGGGTGTGGGTTTTTATTTTTTTCTAATTTATTTTACTTTGGTTTGGTTGGTTTGTCAGGTTTGTTGCTTTTTTTTTTGACTGGGAGGGTTTTTATTTGTTTTATTTTTTTCCTTAATAATTAGGTTGAGTATTGTCATCCAGGTATTTTATGTAAAGCTAACTTGCAGTGCATGGCAGCAGTATATGAAGAGACTTGATATTAGGGCCAAAATGGAAGAACCTAAATATTCTTCCCTTGACTCACTCTGTTTTGAAGTAATAGTGGGACTGGGACCATAATGAGAATTTGTGATTACTGTGCAAGTAAATTGCTCTGGCAATAGGTATTATCCTGACCCTCAGACTTCTGTGTGAATATCTGGTGCATTCATGAAATTGCAGTAACTTATTGCCTGTATGCTAATAACTGTAATGTTACCAAGGCAGTATCCAGAAGCTCCTCCAGTGGCATCATAGAGAGGTTCCCCCATGGGAATCTCAGTGCCCTTCCATTCTCTGGAGACTGGTACTCGGTCTGAGTCATCTGACCTGTTGTATGTTACGCTTACCTGGACTGTGTACATCCAAATCAAAATTGCCCCACCAGGCCCCCTTTAGCCTTCTAGATGTTACTTGGGAATGTTAATCAGTTGTTTGATGTCGGTTTCGGGGGGTGTTCTGGTGGGGTGCTATGACCTTCCGAACCAACTCCAGCAGAAAGGCGCTCGGCAGCCACTGCGTTCACACACACACACCGGACAGCTTCTTCGACAAGTTGACAGCAACGAGGCAGGAAGGGTCCTTGTGTGGAACTTCCACGTCAGAGGTTTATTCCACCCCCACGCAAAGGGTACCAGTGACGAAAGGCGAAGAACAATGGAAGGTCCAAGCTTATATACAGGGGTGGGGAAAGCATCCGGGACCAATGGTCTGAGGGCACAGGGGCGGTAGATAGGCGGGACTAGGGTACAGGAGGCAATGGGGAAAATCTGAGGGAGTGGCAAAGGAACAAGGTTCAATGGGAGAGCAGGGAAGGGAGAATTTTCTAGGGAAAGAACAGATAAGGTATAAGGGGGTGGGGAGGCCAACTGGCCAACTGGGGAAGGAGAACTGGGGTACATTTACATATTGGAACAAAGCATTCTGGGCGAGGCCTTTTCAGTCACCATAACCTAGAGAATTTCTATCCCTAGGGACAGTCTCACCAATGGACTTCCTTTGTTTGTTGTGCTAGGGACCCACCAGCTCCATAGTTTGAGACAGGTATCTTCTTTTGTCAGACTTAACAGTTTAGTTGTACTGCAGAATGACTTTATGTATAGGATGAGGTAAATCTCAGTCAGCTGTTCCCACAACACAGTTCTTTTCATAGGAGTAGGCATGTGGCAGCATACTGGAAAACATGCCATTTTCAGGGGCTGGTTGTTTGACACAGGTTAGTATAATATAAGTGAGCAAATTCCCCTCTGTCTAAGGAGTGAGCAAGTACCGCTCTCTTATTGTGGCTCCGTTTCTTAAAATGCTTCTAAATTTGTCTCTGAACTGGTAGTAGCTTTGGACCTTTCAAGACTGAAGAATCTCTTTGTCTAGATAAGTCTAAAATGCTGCTGGAAGTAGTCCAGAGCACAGACACCTAAACCTTTGCTCTTTTCAAAATAGTATTGAAGTGTAGCCTTTCTTACTCCTTCAGGGGATGTCAGCCTGCTGTTGCTGGTCAAAGATGCCATGGGATTTTTTGTCATGCATCAGGATTGACTGAGATAGTGGAGTCCCAGACAAAGTGTCTAGGCTTCAGTCAAATTTGGACAGTAAAATACAGATTCAAATGTCTTTGGTCTAGGGATTTCAGCCTTGAAATTTTTGGTGTGGACTTTGTTCTGTTCTGTATAGATGTGAGAGAAGAAACCTTTCTGAAAATAGTCTCGGTTGAAGAATACAGTAATGGGACAGAAAAGGAGAGGGAGTAGTGAGAATAATGCCTCTAACCTTGTGTTGCTAAAGGCCAGTGGTGCACATGGCTTGATGATGTAGTCAGAAGGCTTAACTTTACATATGCACAGAACATTATGGTATTTAAATTCATCAGGAGTTTGATGTTCAGAAGACCAAAGTCTGCAGCCCCAAAGCTTCATTGCTCTTGAGTAAGCATCCATGCTTCCTTTGTACAGACATGATGACATTGTGGCAGGAGAGGTTCACCATGTGCAAACACTTGGATTAGATCAGGGTCTGCCTCTGTTCTCTATTAGTAAAATACTTCATTTTCTGAACTCAGTTTGCAACTGATCCAGAGCAGGTACTTGCATGTGTGCTGCTGTGTAGCATTTAGTGCAGTTCGGTGACTTGATGCTTCTGTGGTGCAAGCAAGTTGCATGCAAGTGGTGTCTCCTTAGAAGAGGCTGGCTTTTTGCAGGAGTTAAATATTATTTGGCATGCTTTTCTTTTAAATATTGAATTGCATCTTAAGCACAGAAACAAAATCTTAAACACTCTCTTTGTCTATGTGAGTTGTCATTTTGATTTTTATGCTTTCACATGGTGAGACAGGGGAAGATCTTAACCATTTCTTATGAAAAGAGTTTGTTTTATTTAGGATATTAGACACATGGATATGTCTAGCCTTAGTTTTAACAAATAATCACAGAAGTCATACCTTCTTCATAGAAGAAATGATTCATAGGCAGAAAAGAGTGAAGAAAGTCCAGTCATGTTGGTGGATATATGAAGTAAATTTGAGCTTTCCTCATGTAGTTTGTCAAGTCATTCTACCTGCTTTTATTAAAAGGCATGTGGTGGGGATGGTTTTACTGTAATGAAATTCATCATGCCCTCCAACAAAATAAAAAACAGATCATCTGAATTTTGGATTCTCTGAAACTGGCAAAGCTCTATGCAGAACTAGAATGAACTAGTCAAGGCCACAGAAGCGTGGTGGCATCTTCAGTCTTTGTTCTGCTCTAATAAACCAAAAAAGCATCAACTTTGAAGGGGAAAAGGAAATAGTACAAAAGTTCTCTTAGAACATACTCTGTACCTGAGTGCCCAATTTGACTTCCCGGTGGCTGCACCCACAGTTCAGCATGGGTGTTGCAGACCTTTGCCAGGCAGAAGCGATGCAGGGGTCCAGTTGTCATTGCGCCCATGGCATGATGGTGACTCTTTAGTATGGAGATGAGGTGGTGTTTGTTAGTTGGTCTTGTTCTGCCACTTTAGTTCAACTTCTCTGCTTTAAAGCAAAGTGAAATGGAAGCAACTTTGTACAGTATCGAAAACAATAATGAAATTTTTCCTTTTTTTTTTTTTAAGTGAATTTTTTTTGTTGATGCTGTTAAGTCTAGGTAAAGCCTCAGAGCTCTAGAATGACTTGTTTCTGAAGTTAAATACAAGAAAACAGGGGTTTTTTCCTGGCATTGCTGATGTCAGTTTGGATTTGGCTGTAATCTAGACTAGGTTGCCTTGGAACTGGAGACTTCAGACTAGAGCACTTCTCATCTCAGGATGCCAGGTGGTAGGGCTGCCCTTCTGATGGTCCTGTTCTTATTAGTCAGGCTTGGATATCAAGGGCCCATGAAATGTTGACTACTACTGATAGTCACAGCTAATAAAATGGTTAAACCAAGAGAAACAAATGTACTTAGGCATTTGTTCACAAGTTTATTACTATCTCCAGTATCTTCTCTCATTTTTCTGGGTAAATTGCACTCCTGTATTTATCTATATGGGCAAGCACTCAGTAGCATTAAATGGTCAGTTATGGTTCAGATACTGATGTGCCTTTTATGTTTTAAAGCTTAGAGCTCTGCTCTAAGCTGCTCGTCTGCCATTTAGTGATGATTTTCCTACAGTACTCTTACAGACTTTCTACGGGCTTCTTTCCCTGTCCTCTTGTTCTGCATTGTGAGGATGCAGGCAGTACTTAGAGTGCTCGAATTTCAGGAGAAATTTGGGGTGGGTGCACTGTTTCTTCCTCTCTCCTCCCCGCCTTTCCCTCCGTCACAACCTGCAATTGCACAGGGAACCGTGGTGATGCTTTTTTTTTTTAACACTGAACTTTCTGATCTGATGGTGTCTTTGAGTGATTGCTTTCATTCTGCTAACAGGTTATATTTGCCTCTGTTAAGTCATGAGCTTTTTCAAGGGATAACTGAAACAGGTTGCTGTATCTGTGAGTAAAAGCTCTTCAAGTTGTGCCTGATGCAGTAGCAGAAATGTAAAGTTAAAGGGCAGAGGAGTAGGTGGATGTGTCCTTCAGTCTTGATCTTCTCTTGTTTATTGTGACAATGCACATGAATCAAGTTACTGGAGTGGAGAGAATAACTTTACTATTATTTTTCAGCTGAAATAGATACCAGCTCTCAATTGCCATATCCATAAACTAACTTCTTTCTCTCTTCATTTGCAGTTACGCTGTCTCACATCACACAGCTGGTTCTGAGTCACAACAAGCTTACAAGTAAGTATATTCCTGTTTTTGGACTTCATTGCAGGCAGTTAACTAATGTTGAAAAGCTGACACTGCTAGTTTGATACAGAGTGCAATGTCACTATTAAGAGTGGTGCTTCTTGGTTAGTACTTCATTAAAAGTGAAGATATTGAGGATGTGACTTAGCAGCCATTTTCAACATGCCTTTCCAGCTTCAATACAGACCTGCAATGTAATGGAAGATCTGTAATTCTCTGTCTTGTAACCAGTTCAGCCAGAAATCCATTTCCTACCATGGCTCTGAAGTCCTTACGTTAAGGTGAGGACTTTTGAAATTTTTAACTGTATCAGAAACAATACAGTTTGCATTTTAGTGAATGGATAATGAATTTGAGAAGCAAAGCAAATTACAGCTCCAGTGCATTATATCTGTAACCAAGCATATGAGCAAGGCCAGCTGTATGTAAGCATCAGGCGTGGAAGTCAAGTAGCGTATTTCTGTACAAATGAAAGTTGTCTCTTGGTCATACTGCACACGCTACCTTCAGCTTGTGGACCCAGCTTCTCACAGTAAAGCCCCTAAGTGAGGTGTTGGTGAATGGTATGGTGAACATGTCGAGAGCAACATAAATATGAGACTTCACTTGGTGGAGGCAGATATCAGACTGACTTCTGCAACGCAAAAGTTTTTGTGGGTTTGGGGGTTTTTTATTTGTTTGTTTTTGTGGTTTATCTACCGGTGTCTTGTGCAAATATTGCTCTGCTTGGTTGTTGAAATTCAAGCAGCGGATTTGGTCTCATCTCTGTTACTGTGCATATTCTAAAGAGAAGTGTTGGTTTTGTTGATGTTCTTGTTCTTGTCTGTTCTCTGCATGTGCCAGTGGATTTCTCTCTAAACCAGTCCTTCCTTTTTTGAAACTCAACTGGACAGATGAAATGGGGAGGGGAATGGAACCATTAGAGTGGGTGTGTGTTGACAAGAGGACCGGGTAGGTGCTTTAGGGTGCATCCAAGGAAATCTTTACAGACTGAGATGGGTCTAAAAGAACACAAACAAACCAATAAAACCCAGCCTATTAAACTCTACACTTTTGCTGCATGAGATGTAAGGTAGTATGTGTTATTTAAAACATGTGAATTAATGCAAAAGTGTCACTAGAGTCTCTGAACATTTGTAAAGGATTAAGCATGAGGAAAAACATAAATATCCTTAGATTTTAGCACATAAGCACTTCTCTGGATGCAGTTTATTGGGTACTAATGTGTAACTTAAAGGGTTTGTAGTAGTAAACAGATTAATTATGGGCACTTTGTGACTGGCTGTGAGAAGTATGAATTACTTACTCAGGACCCTTCTTCTGATGGTGTAGTGCCTTCTAGACTGCCATCTTGCTATTTGTTTTTTTCCCATTGTAGTTCTCAAAGAAATCTCAATTTAATTACAGATGTGACCAACGGTTTCCACGCATCTGGCATGTAAATGATGACTGATGGGTGAATTAATGGGCCAGTTAAGGGAGGGAAAATCCAAACATACATGTTAAACATACAGATCTGTCTGTGGTTTAGAAGACCATGAAGTTAAATATAGCCGGAAGCTGGGAGAATGTTTTGAGAAAGATTATGGTACATTTTCTTTGGACATATTGCCATCTGGCATCTGTTACCAGCCACTGGTGGAGCTGGGCTGTGGGGTCACCCAGCTGGTGACTTTTGTGTGTTCCCTCAGTACTGCAAGGCCGTCTCTGAACTCGAGCTACTGAAAGCTAAGCAGTTAGTTCTACTCAGCCACTTCAGCTTTCTCTGCAGCCTTTGGAGGGTTGCATGAACTTTAGGTAGCAGTTCATTCTGCACACCTCTAATGCTTGTGGTCAGACAGCTCACCCAAGGTTGGGTACCTTGGTGCTGACAGCCAAAGCTTCTCTCTGGTGCTGATTGTTTGCTCTGGTATCTCTGTCTGAATGGCTGCTTACCTGGCACAAGGATGAAATGAGTTGGAAATGTTACTGTTTGTAAACTTCACTATTCTTTCTCTGAGATTTGTAAAATTCCTAGAACTTCTGAAGTCTAACATTAGACTTTCAGACTGACAGTGAATCAGCTGTTCCACCTGGTGCCTTACAGACTTTAACGTAGCTAAAGGATGATCTCAGCTGAACAGAGAACTGGCTGAGCAGGTAGCAGGTGTCTGCCTTGCTCTGAGGAAGAGGAGACAGGCTGAAGCTCCTGCATGGAGACTTGAATCAGAGTAAACTCGGCTGTCTCGGATCTGAGCCTGGGGAGGGCATGTGCTTCAGCATGAGCTCCACACTGAAAAGCTGAGTAGCTAACCTCCATCCTAAGTGAGTCTTAGCTGCAGACCTGACTGGGGGAGGAAAGATCCAGTGATAAGAAGTGTCCAAGAAGGATGTGTTCAGGTTGACTTTAACTATTCAAGAAAAATCCAGAGTGTACCGTATGCTTAAAGCAGTTTTAGTTTTTGAAATACCAGTTTAAAGATTGCCATGACTTTTTGTCATCAAAACATCAAAGTTTGCGTTACATTACATTAAATCTCAGCCTTCAATTAACTGCTTTCTCCTAAAGTAGCCATTTTACCGTCAGACTGCAAGTATATGCCTTCTCTCAGCCAAGGATTCTGTCAGCCTTTCTAATTGCTGTGTGTGGGTTCTTTCATGGGAAGGGAAGACCACGGCTTCTCCTGAAAAGTAACTCATCAAGTCTAAAACTTACTCTTCTTTCACAAATGGATGTAGACACTTAAATAGACAGCACACATTTTTAAAAGGCTAAATTTCAAGTTCATATTCTCGTATTTGACACTGTTGACCTAATCTTTTAAGCTATGTAATTAATTTTCTTAGCAGATTGTTCTTAAAAAGACAAGGAGGCTGATGGCAGTGACACTTGACATGCTACACTAAGGTCATATTAGCATCTTCTACTAGTTTTCTGCCATTTAAATGAGTGTTCTGCTAGCTTTTTTTTGCTGTTTAGAATAAATATGTCTATCTGAAAGAATAAATAAATGTAAAAACTGGATATGCATATTTTTATGTAAACATACTTCACATTTTTGCCAGAAAACTATAAAAAGTAAGTAAAGTTTCATTAGCAGGCATGAGGACTGCTTTATTAAAACCATCATATTACTCAGAATACTTTTGTGGCATGGATTTTGTTAATATTTCTAGTGTGCCATTCGTACTACATTTATGTATCTAAATCATGGATTATCAGAAGTACTCAAGTCCACATTGATTTTTCTGGATCTATACTAGGCTGAATTTTTTTCAGCCATCTGGTGCTAATGGAAGAGTCTGGAACTGGCTTTTCTGCTCTAGGTGACTTCTGTAACAGCTGAATCTGTCCTCTGCTGCTTAGTGAGAACTTTTTGTGCTTCAAAATGAGAAGCAAAACTCTCAGTGAAGCTAAATAGCTGTGATTCTGCAGTCTTGTTGAACCAGGTGCTGTGTAACTGACAAAGCTGGGATGATTCCTCTGTATGGTCTCTTGACAATCCAGTAGAAAGCAGGAAAGTGAATATTTGTGCTTTTTTTTAGCATAATGTAGACATAGAGGGCACTGTCTATATATGTTGTTCTGGGAGTTTATTGTTCCGTCATTCAGTCATTTTAAAGCCTTCCATCCTGTATACAGCTGAGAAGCTAAATTCAAGACAGTCTTAGCCTGTATAGGTTGTCTGATCCTGACCCAGGTGTCTTTTGAACCCATTGGCTACCATCAAAATAAATGCAATAGAAGTCGTCCTAACAAATGTTCTTTAAATTGGTGAAAATGAGTGGCTGAACCATAGATATCTGCCCTTCAGTGTGGTGGATTAATTTGGATAGATGTGACCAAGTTGTTTTTGTTCCATGTCACTTGGTGTTAGCTGAGGGACATACAGGTAACATTCACCTCCTGCTCAATAGGATCATTTATGGGACATGAATCGTGGTAGGGAATTAGGGTAGCTGTGCTAGAGGGGCACAGAGGGAGTTTGAGCCACAGGACATACTATTGTAGAAACCATATTTGATCAGTTTGGTCAGACACAAATATTGTTTCTGCATCATCTGTGCAACAGTAGTAATTTTCATGGGTATTTATGCTTCTGTTTTATGTATTTCTACTTAGGGCTGCTTCAGTCAAGTTCAGGTGGAATGTAACTGGAAGTCTGCAGCAATCTGGGCCACTTGCTCATCTGATGCCTCTGTGCAGGATGAAAGTGACCTTCAGGTGTCGGTGTAGATCTGCCTGTTCTGCAGGGCCAGCTGCTATGATTCCTCTCACACTGCTGCTCCGTGGTTCGTGCTGGAGTGGCAGTGCCAGTCATGTGTTACGGAATTTGTCATAGAAGTTTTGAAATCAAACTTAGACCTACCTACTTTGTTCAGAGCGCTTCAGCTAGAGTTTGTGCTTTAATAATGGTTCTGGGGAATAGGTTAGGAACTGCACAGTATTGAGATTCTGGGGAGCCCAGGTCAGGGAGAGGAAGGGATATTACCATGCTTGTCTGTTTTTAATCTGGGTCTTGCCCCATATCATTTCAAGCACAATGAGGAGGAGCTCCGGGAGACAGTGTAAAATAGACCATCTGAGTCAGGATGAGGATTTTTTCCCAGCTGATAGTAGGGTTTGTCTATCCCATGTCTTGAGGGCTCATGGGTTTTGGGGTTTTATTTATTTACTTTATTTATAAATTGATTGTGCTAGAACAACAAATGGCTACCTTTGACTGGAAAAAGGTACCTTTGCAGGCTGAAGCCAGCAGGTAAATTAGGTTTCACCTTTTGGTCTCCTTGTGCTACTAGATTTGTAAGTGAGCAACAATTGGAGTAGAACTAGCAACAGAGAAAACTCTCTTTTATAAAGAAAACTGGTAAGAGCATAAAGATGTGGCTTATGCCTTGCCTGACTTCTTTTTCCTAGCAGAGCAGCTTTTGTGTACTGTTTTGCCATAAAGTCTGAAGGGATACTGAAACTTCTAGACTTCAGGTAGGTAGGCTAACTCAAGGTATTCTCCAGCCACTGAAAACATACACAAAATTTCACATTCCAGTATGGGATGGGAAATCCCTACTTGGTATGCTGCTGAAGTTTTGACAGTTAAAATCCATGTACTACATTGTGAATCGGAAGTGTGTTTGAAGAGGTTTCAGAAGCTCAGTTTCTCTATAATCCCACCCAGAAGGCCACAGAGGGGAAGATGTGACTGAAAAGCAGGCTGGGATATTAAAGGTTACTTCAGCATTGACAGCAGGTGTGAGTGCTGGTTGTCATCAATACGTGTGCAACTACTACCTGCCAAAACCTGTTTTATTTTCACTTATTTTGGGACGTGCAGTAAGTCTTTGACTTGTAACTGCTGTAACAATTATTTGCGTTACCTGCCAGTGGTGGTTAATTAACGTTGCAGTCATTTGGAGCAATCTCTTCAGAGATTGTAGCTTTTGTGTCGTTATGTGCTCATACCTGGAGTGTTCCTGCTGCCAGTGCAAGTACCAGTGCTCTGTGGTTTGTCCAGTAGAGGTCACTGTTTGAGTATATTTAGCAGTTGTCTTCCTGGGAAGAAGCTTGTGTTCTGGTGGCTGGTAGCTGTTCATCCTGCCTGGTAGGTGATGGTGGACAGCAACTTAGTTTTTGCTGTTCTCCTCAGTCTCCTTAACCTCAGGTGATCCTGTGCTCGCTGGCTTCACGTATTCTTGTGCTGCCTGTAAATGATCTCAGAAGTTTCCTGCTATTCATAGCTCACTCCTGATGATTTCTATATCCTTTTGCTCTCATGCTCTGATTCCTTACCCATATTATCAAATGATTAGATGATGAGAGATCGGGAACAACTATTTTTTCCTCAAACCTCTTCTCTGTTACCTGATGCTGTAGTCTCTGTTCTTCTCTATCATTCTTATGATCTGCTGTCCTGTACTGTTCTGTGATCTTTTCACTGCTTCTCCCTTGATTCTCATGTAATCCTTTACTCATCTTTAGTCCCTTCCTTTTAGTTAGGTGATCCATTAGTTTTTTGCTGCTGGTTCCCATTTCCAGAACTGAATTTTGTTCGAGTTCACTTTGTGCTCCTGTCACAATATCTGTGTCTCATTGATCATGTTCTTTTGACAGCCGTGTGGTCACCCTTTCTCATCATTGTACATTTTGCCTTCTTTCAGCAGAGCAGTTCAAAACTTTCCTTTTTTTTTACTGCTCACATGACTTACTGCTTCTTTGCTCTGCCATCTCCTAAATTGTTTTTCTCTCTGTGTGTGACCAGCACAGAAGCTTGTCCCTTTGTTGCTGTTAACCCTCTTGACTGTGTCCTTGATCTTTTTAGCAAGCTGCTAAAATCTCTTGGTTTCATTTTTATATTAGGATGTCTTCTTTCTGAGTCACCTTTCTGGCCGTAGTCTGTACCTGGATGTATTGGAGGTAGTCCAGAGACAGCAACACTGCATCTGCCTGTCCTGAATTCCTTCCCAGTCTAGCTGCTTTGTCTTCTCCAGTCTGCTGAAATGTGTTATGGTGTCTCCCACTGGTATTGTCTGACACTTTGCATCTTGCTTGATATCAGGTTATTTATATAGCAAATTTGCTGACTTCTGGAAGGAACTAGATGACTGTGTACTCTTTACTCTTTGTTGCTTCTTGCATTCTCTTCTTCTTTGCTTCTGCCTCTCCTTCCTTCCGGTAAGTCATTCCATGCTGTTGTCCTAGCACAATATACCCCAGAATGGGGCAAGTAATGTCTGCATATTAAGACTAGGGCTGTGTCCAAAGCACAGGACTTGTGCCTGACAGTGATCTATCAGCTATGTGTGGGAGAGATGCTTTAAGTTAACTGAAAGCTCTTCATGTTTTTGGTATATTTAGTTTAGTTTTACTTCCTGTTTCTGATGCAGGGATCTCTAATGGAAATATCTTCATGAATGCAGTACACAGGAGGATGTGAAAAGGAGGAAAAATGAGATCCCTATGCATATGCCTTACTAAATTTGTGACATCTGGGTTCTACTCAAATGTATATATTAAATACCTTGTTAGCTTTTTTCTTTTCTTCCTGAAAAAAACCCAAACCTTTGGTTCCGAGAAAATACAGATGGTAGAGCATTTTAGTTTTAAATATATATAATATCAGCTTTGCTTCTAAGAAGCTTTGAGGGAATGAAACAGAATAATGTGTGAAAGAGTTTTGTGCTGTAATGGTGTAAGGATACATGCAAAAACTACCCAGTTTATGCATAAATTAAATTGTCAAAGTTTGTGCTCTATGGCACCAAAGTCAGTTTTGCATCATAAGTACAGCGACCATACTAAAAACAACACTAGACAGAAATCACTTGTCTTGAACATAGTTCTTCAGAAACTGTTGTTCTTCACTTATTAAAAGACACCTGGAAACATAATAACTCATTTTTTTAAGTCTCAGTGTTTTCTGACATGTTACTACAAATTTCTTGTGTCTTCGCTTATTTCCCAGTGGCTTAAAATAGCTGTAATTTTTTTGTGGAAGACCCATATAAATGATCATTCTCCGTGTTTATATACAGGTAATGGAAATCGTCTTGCCAGATACAGGCTATTTTGCACTTGGCATTTTCAAAGTTAGTGAATACTGCAGAAGTGAACTCACCTTATTAAAGAGCTTAATTTTATATTACAGAATTTACTGTCTAACAAGCCAAGTGGAATTTTTTTGCTACTAATATGGAAGGACTGCGACAAGAAGGTAGATTTGGTCTAGATTGAGAAGAAACTGGATTTAGTTTTGTGTACTCAGTTTCGTACTTTATTTTCTCTGTGTTCTTTTAGTAGTTAGGTGTGTTAAAGTGGATAACGACACAGCATTTCCCTTCAGACCACTCACCATCTGGCCTCTTACTTTTTCTATTTACATCCTATGGCATAACCTTTGGGGTGAAATAATTTCCTGATCTTGATGTGATGATGGGCATTGTGGTAACTGGTTGCTCATCTTGAAGTAATATCTCCCATAACTGGAAATGAAATGTAGAGTCGGTTGAAGCCTGGGGTAAGCTAACATAGAGGCACAGGGAGAACTCTCTACCATACAGACTTGAGGAGGTGGCTTTAAGTGCTGGGTGTGGGGAGCCCAAACTAGGAGGGAGCTTAATTCATTCCCAGTGCTGAGAACTGGAACAAGAAACACGTGTGCTGACTCTGCTTTTGAGCAGTGAGCTTTTTTACTGCAGCCTCTTCTCTGAGTGTGTTTAGAGGACAGGCTGGTGTCCTCACTAAGCCGTGTCAGCACAGCAGTCTGCAATGTTGAATAGGGGAAAGACTCAGTGGATCCAAGTTGCAGTGAGAAATAGTCCTGTGTGAGTTTCTAAAAACATTTCAGTGGTGTAAAAAGTGTAAACTCCAAATACTGGCTAATAAGGCAAACTGAAATTACGCAAAATTTTTTAGACACACTGAAAGCAGAATTTTGTAAATAAGCACTTCTAGGCACACAGGTAGATGGACACTTCTGAGTAAGAGGCTGAAGTGATCTTCACCTTTGAGGGTAGCCTATAGTAATTGTTCAGGGCCTGGTGTGCAGGGCATCTTTGGTTAGACCCTTTTGTAAACTGCAGAAAACATGTTAAATTACAGAAGTAAAGAGAATACTGAGGAAGAGGAAGGTAAATGTACTGAATGTACTGAATGAACTTCAAATGGGTTGATTTATCTAAAGCCAGCAACTGTGCAGTAGTATGAAACTGAAAAGATCAGGCTTAAACAATTTAAACACCTGAAAGAGACTCGCTGGCATTTCGTGATAGTGTTTGCATTTGGTGGAAGCCTAATAACGAATCTCAACACTATCAACTAAAGTTCTTTTGTCCTGCAGAAGTTATTTCTCTTAACCATCTGCTGTCGAAGTATCAACACGCACAGATAATCTGACCTGTAATAAGGGTGTGTGGCCCATGTTCTTCAACTTTCTTGCATGGTGTACCTCATGTTGTTTCTTTTCTCCTGTCTTAAATATAAGAGTGTGGTGCTGTATCCCCACCCCTGCCTGCCCTTCCCACGTGGCTCCCCCCTTCCCCGCCCCTCGTGCTAACCACTCCCTCGGATTTCTCCCATTGGTCCTGTTACCCGAACGCCGCCCATGTACCGCCCCTATGCTCTGAGAGTCCATGAACCCTCCGCCTCCTTCTTCCCCAGATAAGGGGCTCCAGGCCATGTGCTCTTTTGCTCTGCCTTGGGGCAGCTGCCCCTCTCTGCCTCTGGGTATCAGCCTGCCACCAGCTCCCCTCTCTCTGCCTTGGGGCACCATGCCATGTGCTGGTTCTCTGCCTTTCGGAGCCAGCACATGCTTTGGCTCTAGGCCTCCGGGGGTCACCATGGAATAAAGATCTCTTGAGCCTTCTCCCCTCCTTTATCATCATCGTGTTGTGGTGCCTGCAGTCTAGCCGGGACCGAGCGGGCCGCCCAGGAAGGGCTACGGGAAATGGCACAGCTGTTCTCCCTAAGACACCCCGTAGAGCTCTCCAGGAAGGCTGTGGCTTGCCGTGCCACCGCAGGAACCCACAAACCGCAACATGAGACAGCGAGTGTCTTGGCTGAACTGTGCACTTCTCACAAAGCAATTATTGAAGATGAAGATGTTGTGGTTCACTATAGTAATTCAAAAAGCTTGGCTAATACTTCGTTTTCTTCAAAATTAGTTGCAAAAATGAAGGGCATCTTTATATCCACATTTTATATATATCCTTATTCACACCATTCCTTAATGCTGTAAAAAAACCTAACAAGCATCAGATTTTTGTGAGCTATTTTGGTGTGGTTTCAGTTGTTTGCAGTTAGGTGATGTATTTTCAACATAGTAATCCTTTCCTAACCTCAGCCCCTGGTTCCTAGTATTTCTCTCCAAACTCTGACATCTTAAGCTCTCTTCTCAGAGAAGAGCAGATCTGTCCTTTCTCTTCACTAGATGTCACTTGATTTCCAGTGTCTTCTCAGTCTTTCTTCTGCTCACTGCTCTTCTCCTTAGACTCTGGCTTCTAAATGAAAACTGTTTATTGACAAATTGCTTTGTTAGCACAGTAGCACATCAGTGAGCTGTAGTATAATTTAAACATGTTCTTAAGAACAGTTTCATATCTGAGGTTCTTCTGTGGATAATTGCATTAAAAAAACACTGCTGGTTTCTGGAAAGAGCTGAAGATTAAGGAGACAAGTTTGTTTTTAATGTCTTCAGTGTGAGGAAGATTAATATCCATCTTTGGAAGAGTGAAGGGAGGGCAAAAGGGGAAACTTGAAGTACATAGTGTGTAAATTAAGTACTGTATGCTTCAGTTGGGATCAGGATTCTCTCCAGTTAGCTGCCAAGTATGATATCAGCATGCCTATGAATATTTAAAATGAAAACTGTTGTGTTCTCCCTCTGCTAATTCCTCTTTCATTTTGGTGAAGCTGATTGCTTCTCTTTTGGTATAACAGAACCCTTGTCAAATTAATCTAAACATGACTCCAGCTCTATGAGTACAGTTATATTGGATGTACAGAATGCATTATATATTTAGTATTCTAAATTCTTCCTCCCCCATGAAATGTGAGTAACATTTCATGTCTTTATGACCTTTACACTAAGGGATCCTTACTCATGAAAACTTCCTGTTGACGCTAACTGGATTAGCAAGTCTGCAGAACTGGGTTTATTACATTGTATAGCCATCAGGTTTTTCTTTAGTCTTAAAAGGTATGTTCTTGCTCTTGGCAAGTAAACTCTGCATGGGATCTACAATGGACTGATTGGACTCTGAAAGGTCTGTGTTGAGTTCTCTTTACTCTGTGTGACTCTTGACCAGCTTTTCAGTGGAACAGTTTAATGAGAAACTGGCATAGTCTTATAAACCTCTTCTCTGTCAGGTAGTGCTATTTTAATAGCTTTTTTGGATAAATATTCCCTTGGAACCTGTAAAGGTTTGGAGTACTACTGAAGATTGTGTTCCTAGGTACTGCAAAATTACTTGATTAAGGAAAGAAATATTCTGAAAAAAACAGGGATTCTGCAGCTATTCTAAGTTTCTAAGGATGTAATTGCCAAAGGAATTCTTACTTTAAAAAATTAAAATTCTTATCTCTCTTGATGTCTGATTCAAAAAATACTGAATTCAGTTGAAGGTTTTCTGTAGCCTTTGGATCATATTTATTGAGGAGATTGCAAGCACACTCATGCAGAACTTTATGCATAATCAGGTATTACAGATAGCATTTTCCAAGCAGCAGTGGGACAATGTTTATTTTGAACATTCAGTGTTAAGGTTTAAATGAACTGAAGTGTTTAATACAGTTTATGTACCATGTGTTCTTCTCATGGAGACTCATATTTTTACTAAATCATTTCACTTACTCAGTTGGGTAGTTTATTGGCTCTTGTAGTTTTTTTCATCTGAGGTTCCTTATCTAAAATGTTTTTTATTGTACTTTTGAATTGTAAAGGAAATTTTGATACAGATCTTTTTTACCAAGAGTGTCTTTAGAAATGTTTAATATTTAGTGTCTTTACTAAACAAACAAACAACAAGAAAAAAAAGCAGACTAGATTTCATCTTTTAGATAAGAGGAAATGGAGACTTAATTTTGCAAACACCTGAGTTTGTTTACTTTTACAGTTGTGAGGATTACTGTTGTTTCCCAGGGCTTCACAGATGCTTTAAGAGAAATAATCTTGGTGACTATTTTCAGAAATAATGGCTTTTTGAAGCCTGTGCATTTTCAGCTGTATGAAGGGCCCTGCCACCACAAGAGGAATTGTATTGAGAACTGTCTGAATGGCCAAAGAGTTACAGAGTGGAAGTAGAGGGAAAATAATGGACTTCTTTTCTTCTTTTCGATTTCCTGTGCTCTTCATCCTTTGTCAGAGGTTGGGTATAGAATAGGAGCTGGATTTGCATGTCAGTTGTTGGTAGTGGTGTGAGAACCTCTTGACTTCCTGCTTTATGAGAAAGGGTTACATCTGACACGTGTGATTCCAAGCTGCTGCCACTGACCTGGATGTTTTTAGCGAGTTGCTCTGCAGGGTAGGTAGCTGTCTTGGATGAAAGGTCCTTCTAACCCAGTGTCTGCTCTCCAACTGAGGGCGACATCAGACCTCTAGTAAAGATCATGTCTGCTGTTGGCTTCCGGTTCTCAGTGTTGAAAGAGAGCTAAAGCCCAGATCCAAGATACTCCAGGTGTGGATTTATATAGGAATTAAATAGTAGCATTCAGTAATTCTTATCTATATTTTGGAAATAATTTTGTTAACTTTTGAACAGCTGCTGGTTGTATAGGAATAAAATGTAATAACTTGCCTCAAGTGATCTTGATGAGAACTTGATATTTTAGTGCCTAAAGAATTGCTGCTTAACTTCAGGGCAAGAAGAGCATAAATGCTTTGAAGTATAACAAGTTGCCAATCCTTATTTCCAGAAACATGAACAAAGTCCTCTTATTCCTTGTGGGCAGCCTGTAGACCCTGTCTTTCATTGTCAACCAACCTTTGAAATCAAGGTGAAGTCTATAGCTGTCATAGTGAATCACTGTATGCAATTTCCAGTATTGAACAAGGGGAAGGAAGCTGTTCCTGGTCTTGTTGAAGTGAAACTTAATATGAATGGGGCTTCATGATGTGACTGAAGCTTCACAGGAGAACGCAAAGGCATTGGGCTGCCAAATTTTACTAGCGTTTGCTGAGGGGGAGTTGTTAATGACACTGGGCAGCAGATGGTCTTAGTAGAGTTGTTAAGACACTGTGGATCGTACTGTAAATACGTGGGTGAGTAGAACCAGGATGCTGACAGTTCACTCTCACAGCTCATCATGAGAAGGTGACTCGAGTGGAATTCAGTATTGCCAGAACCTGAATGTCTTGGGATTTGGCAGTCTGCTATGTATCTGGGAAGAGTTTTGCAACATAGTAGTGCGATGGTAGTCGGGTTGTGTAAAGTTCAAAACAGAGAGCATGATATACCTAGTCAGCCTTGCTTGACCACCACTGATCTTTAGACCTGGAGCTACTGAACCTGTGCAGTTTAGCTATAAGACCAGTACAGGAGTTAAATTCAGTCTTCTGATTTTCATTGAAAACAAGAGAGCATTCATTTATATTACAAATGAATCTGAATCGTTGAACCGGAAAAGAAACTATTACAGGAAAAAGTCCTTTCTTCGCTACCACAAGCCTGGTCTTGACCTATTCTTCTGTGTTTCCTTCCCACTAAATACCTCCAGGCATTGCATCCAAACTAAAAAGTACAATTGTGGATTTGGGCTTTTCATTTTGATTTAACAGGGTAAGACACAAAAGTATTACATTCAAATCCTGTGCTAAATATTTAGCCTTCTTCTCATCTCAGTCTGCTTACCAATGCAGCTTGTAGTATTTCTTGAAGAAAATAATGATATAAAGTATCCTAAGTGTCATTCACAGCATGAAATACAGTATGTGGGAATTAAACAGATATATCAGGAGACAGTGATATATCTGTATTGGTCTTTCTATTGTTCAGGCTTTGACTGAACTAAAACCTGTATTTGCTACAACTTCTGATTCCTAGTCTTCATAAATGCAGTATCTGAGAAGATCAGAAACATGGTTTGCCCATCTCATCAAAGTCAAATTATGAAGTCTAATTTCTGAAAGGAAAGTATTTTAATACTGGTAATTACTGTTCTGGTGAAATATTGAGGCTGGAAACAGCTGAATTATGTCAATTAAAATCCTCAGTTAACTTCTGTTAGGGAATAATCTAAAACAACAGTAGTAGTGAAATACCCTTTAGTTTGTGAACGCACGTAATTTTTGCTATCATTGAATGACAGATAAGCATGGACCAGTTGGAAGATACCACAATGGGAGGTCTTTTAAATGTTCAGATTTGCCTTAATGACTTTATATATAGTCTGCTAAAAACCTCCTGCAATGAATATGGCCCTCAACAGTAATATTTATGTAGTATAATTAGAGTCTTTGTTAGGGATCCCATTATTGTTCACAGTGTAATTAGACTTAAAATCTAGTAAATGTGACATACTGCAGTGTTCTGCTTTGTAAACATTATTGACTCCATTTTAGGACTGAGACTGCCTCACACCAACAAATAAAAAAAAATCATGGCCTCATAAAACCTTCTAATTATTTAGATGTGCACTCAGTGGGTTCCTGATGCAAAGTTGAGACTGAACCAAGGTGAATATTGAGCACAGGTGCAACCTTCAGTGCAGGTGACTTGCCAACCTCCTTTACACTCAGCTGGCTGCTTCAATCTCACTAAGTTTAAGGGGGAAAAGATGCAAATCTGAATAGCTTTTTAACCCCCTTAGCACAGTCATTCGTATTGTGCTTCTGCCTGATATTTCATGTTTCTAGATAATAACAACCAGCTACTGATCTGTTGGTAATCCACTGTAGCCATGTGTGTGTATTGATCAGTTAGTTTATCACACAGGGGAGGTAACTGAAAATGGGCTTGGCTAAATAGTTCTTTTAGGGCTGAATTTAGTTTTTTGCAATATTTGTTGTATCTTAAATGACCAAGAATTTGGATACTAGATTGTTTAAGCAGTAAGCAGAATGGGCCATTGCTAAAAATGAGGGATTATTTCATGTTTGTTGTTAAAGACCTTTAGTACAACTGCTGTCTTGGTGTAACTACTTGCATCATTAATGTTTTTTCCCCTGAAATAATGAAATGATCCAAGTCTCCCAGGCTCTGCTCTTCTGAGACCTGTGTGTGCTACATGAATTGAGAGGACAGCCTGCTTCTGTTAGTCTATAAGAGCACTTGTCCTTGTCTCTCTCTCTGTGCAGTGGTCTTTGTTAGTCAAAATATCTTACAGTTCTGGTAGTAGTTTCTGAAGAGTACAAAATGAGTGCTCTCAGCAATGAGAATAGGTTCCAGATAGGAGGCTTTTTGGATACAAACTTTGCTTTTATTGGAATAATGAGATGCTTTCTGTGCTGCAGCCACTGTGCAAACAGTGCAAACGCCAGGTGCTAGTAAAGCATCTGTAGTCTGGGTAGCTTGCTCTAATTGCAGTCTCTCACTGTGAAAACTTTCCCACAGCTGTGCCAGCAAACATCGCAGACCTGAGAAACATGGAAGTGCTCAACTTTTTCAACAACCAGATTGAGGAGCTGCCTACACAGATAAGCAGCCTTCAGAAGCTCAAACACCTGAACCTTGGGTGCGTATCTTACTGCAAAACTTTGCTGTAATAGAGGTGTTATCAAATGTCATCGCAACTGAACCTGGAACTTCTTTTTTTTTGATAGTGAAGTTTCTTATTGAAAGTGGTTATGAGGATAACTTGGGAATTATGGCTTCAGAGTGTTCAGCTGATGTCCTGGATAAATAGAAACTTAAGTGATCAAGCACTTACTCTGGTATACTGATAACCGTTTAAGGACAACAGCAACTCATATTCATCAAATACTGTAGTGACACTGAACAATTACTGACTTTTACTTCTCTAGCAGCTGCCTCTTAATTCTGTGGTTACTGCATAAGAATCAAGCTCTATTTCCTATTCTGATTTGAAAAAAAAATCCATGTTAATGTAGGACTTTCATTCCAAATTTTTAAATTTGAGTTTATAGACATTTCAGTTTATATTAAACCTGTAAAAAAAGCAGCACACATTAGATGTGGTGTGCATTTAGTTCAAAGAGCTAGTATTGAATGGATTTGTGCCAGGGGTGTTTCTGTTAAGTGTTTAGATTCTATATTCTGGTAGAGTTGGTGATACTTTATAATAACTCTAGTTGCAGAGGGCTTTCTTGAATTATGAAAAAAACAAATGTGAAGCATAAGACCTTCTTAAAATTAAGTGGGCATATTGAAGTGTAACTATTTAGGAAAGCACTGGTAGGCGTAAGTTCTAGCATTACAAGCTTCTCATAGAAAGAATGTATTTTATAAATTCCAGCTTCGGAACACCTTAAACTGAGCATTTTTTACTCTTCAAAATAGCAAATGATTTTGGCTAGGCTCTATGTATTCTGCTTTAGATACTTTTGTAAAGTGCTGAAAATTGAATTCTGTCTTGAACTCTTGGAATGCCAGTAAATGTTTTAATGATGATCTGTCTTCTGAGGGTTTTTTTTTTGGTCACAGTAGATCTCTAGCTTTCCTTAGAATCTGTCTGAATCGAAATTGCTTTTCAGAGCAAATATTAATCAGGATTCTATGTATTTTGGGGATTAGAGCCATATTTTTGGGATGGCTTTATATAGGTGTTGCAGTATATGAAGGAAGAAGTTGAGCACTTCCCATGGATTAAAGCAGTGACTGTTGTTAAGGTAGTTCAAATACTAGTCTGCATTAATGAAAAAAGTGTCGTGCAAAAGACCCCTTGGTGTTAGGAACAACAGACATTCAGGTCTGGAACTACAGTTGCCACCTTCATGTATCATGTGGCGTAAAATCTTAGAGATTAAATGCTCTTCCTTCTTAGTCCCCTCCTTACACATGATCTTCCAGGCGCAGGATTTACCACCCAGTCTTTAGCTCCGCAAAATCAGTTCTGCTTTGGACATCCTTGGAGTCAGTGAAGAGGAAACTTTCCTGCCCTAGTAGTTTTTTCAGGAGGCAGCCCAGAAACCCTCTTGTCATCTGCAGTGCATGTATTAGGGCTTCAGAACAGCCCCCTAGGGGAGAGGAACCTGGAATAAGGGCAGAGATTATTTTTGGGAGGGTTTTGGCCTAAAAGGGTCAAGTAGTGTGGAAAGAGGGAAGGCATACTGCTGCACTGAAAGCTTAAAAATGTAACATTTGGAAGGCAGGTGGGGCACAAGCTCACTGCTTGAACTTCTGCAGGGATGAATAGTGCTGAGCAGCAACTTTGAGCTGGGTATCTATCCATGCCAAAGAATAGATACCATTCTGCCTCTTGTCAGTAGGGAGAACATTCTTTTCCCCCCTGTTCCTTGCTTGCAAGTTGTTAGGGCAACTTGGTAAAAACCCCTTTTCACTAGTGGAAAATGAGCTGCTTTCTTTAGTCCTGTTTTATATAAAGACCAGTTTTTAAAACAGTGACAACTCTCCAGTAGCAATAGTGGAGAATGCCTTTCTGTATTTTAATTGCTACGACTACAGCAGCAATAAGAGTTGTATGCCCATGATGGGACTTCTTATTGGGGATGAGGAGGAAGAAGGATTTCATCTACATTTAGCTCCAGAGAGCTGATCTCTACAGGTTCTTGTTTTGTTTGGGCTGGCTTATGCAAAAGGGGTAAGGAAAGGTCAGGTTATTTTCTAAGTTTGTGAAAGAAATGGTAGATGTTCTTCTCCTGTCTTTGCTCACATGGTTATGTGGTCTTTCTTATTTTTTGTTGCACAGCTTTGTCAGTACTTTGACTTGAGTTTTTGTAGTTTTTAAGTGTTAGATCAGACTTCATATATTCGCATAACATGTCCTCTTGACTTAGTTGTGACTGTTCTTTATCACTTTAGCATCAAGAAGAGAATCAAATTCAGAGTGTGTTTAGAGACAACATCTGAAAGGTCATATTTGTTTCCAGTCATCACATAAGAATAAAATCCTGTTCTTGACAGTAGCTACCTGTACAGGCTCTTTCTGAAGATGCCTCTCTTCTCTGTACTGCTTTCAAACCTGGGTGCCAACTGAAACAAGACCCATACACACAAGGTATATGTTTGCTGTACATGCAATAGGAACAGTATGAACAAGAAGCTGGTAGGTTGTTTTTTTCTGTTCGTATGATAAACAGCCATACATGAGCACTTCATACACAAACAGTAAGGTTCTGTGAAGATATCTCCAGCCATGTGCCTGCCTTCATTGTTGCAGCAGCTCTAGTGATTATCTGGATCACTTTGAGCTCTTTGAGGTCAGCAGAAAGTTACCATTTTCTCTACCTTGTCTGCTCCAGGTTATCAGAGAAATCTCTTCCTTCTGTTACATTTCCTCATGTTGTTCTGGCTGTTGCCAGTAGGAACTGCTGTCCTAAACCCTCTTAAGACTGGCTGATTGAGCTATATTTAGATTAAGCCTCATCAGTCACAGGACTGACATTTGATTTACTTCATGCTCCATGTGCATCAATAGTTCTGTAGTGACACAGATTTGCTGTTCTTAAGAAGAGGTTTGAGCAGCAGTTATCAATGAACATAAATACTGTGCAGTTGAGGTATTCCCCTTTGTATTTTATTACCATGGTGACGAACTACGTGGCAAAATGACGAATGGTCAAGATGATGTGCAAAAGGGTAATTTGTAGTCTAGCTAGAAGTCATCTACCAAGGACCAGCTTTCTCTGTGGAACACTGTTTAAGCTGAGCATAGCATTGTGACACCTCTCTCCCTTGTGCTTTATGTTTCAGGTGTGGCTGCTGGTTGACAGACCAGACAGAATCCCTTGAGAGTGCCTAAGTTTGGATTATATTTATGGGAATGAGAGGTTATAAAAAGGTCTGCATTGAAAAAGACTTGCTCAGTGTCTTGGAGCATGAAACCCTTTCCAAAACAAGAGGAAGTCTTGGCATAGATTACATTTTTAAAGGCAGAAAAACAAAACCCTTGTGTGTATTATTTATGCCTGTTAGGTGAAGTGAATACTGATGTCATTTTTTTTTTCTCTTTACTTACAGCATGAACAGGTTAAACACCTTGCCAAGGGGATTTGGCTCTTTACCAGCCCTAGAAGTTCTTGACTTGACTTACAACAATTTAAATGAAAATTCTCTACCAGGAAACTTCTTCTATCTGAGTAAGAAACTTTTCTAAAAACTCTACAAATCTTCAGGATATGGTGCTTTGCTTTCTGCAGTTGAAATTTGTTTGATGGTGACCAAAATACAACAGATTTTTTCCCAATATATATGTTTTCTTTTAATATGTCTTGAATATTTCTACATAGCACAGCAATATTTATCATACAGTCACCTGACACCTTTGGACATGAGAAGACTTGCTTAGTAATGGTGTATTAGTTTTCTTCTGAGTAATATTTCCTTGGGTCCCATACTCAGTTAAAACATCATGGAGGGTTGCAAGCCTCGGGGGAAAATAAACTGTTTTGCAACACAACTGTTGTGTGTTGAGTCTGAAAACAAATGTATTCTTGATGGTTCATTACTAAAATAGTTTTAACAGCATGTGGATGTTAAGGTAACCAGTATGTTAAAACATATGCTGAGGTTACAAAGCTTGGCAGAGGAATGGTGGAGCTAAGCTGACCTTTGCATATGCTAAAAATATATACCCAGAGAGTTGACAGAAAGGTATTGTAATGCATATGTGCAAAAGGGCTGCATTATGGTTGCCTAAGCAACTTGAATTCTGGCACTTTCTAGATTTCAGTGATTCTGCTTTTCCGTGTACTATGCTGAAGTGGCTTCAGGATCAGTGCATTCAGCATCAAAGTGACAGGAGAGGGGAGAGAAGGAGTGCTGCTCTCTGAGGGGTGTTGTGATTGTAACCTGACACAGGGAAATCTTTAAGTCAGCTTCATTAAAAATGGTCACATTTAGTGAAATAAGAAGAGGAGTGTACTACGTAAGACAAATGGGATCTTCTCTGGTGGGAAGGAGAGGTTTTGCTGATCTGACCATCTTCTTTCCTGCTGCACCTGACAGTTCTTTGTGAGTCTTCATTTTAATTCCTTTTTCCAGCAGTCATGTATGCTTGTTCAATAACAGCAAGCTGCATAGTTGTGCTGGGTCATCTATTTTGGTGAATTTCATTGAGACTTCACGTGGAAATTACGAATTATACAGTTTGAGTCTTCTGTATTTCATTTCAGATCTCTTTCCCAGTGTGGTTTCTATAGAGCTTAAGATAGATATATATTTGCCAGAAAAACTCAGAAATATTTTTATTGTCTGTTTAGGATGCAAATTGATGCAATAAATAAGAATCGGGTAATAAAGAGTAATGACTTTATTCTCACATCTGAACATTCAGACTATTTGCCAGAATCTGCCAGAGTCTACTGTTGCAGAAATTGTTAATTGTGCCAGTCCTTTTGAATAGAAATGTTTTCCTGAACTCACCAACAATATAATAAGCCAGTAAATCTGAGTTTGACCTGCTTGTTATTATTGTGAGCCCTGGGTATGTCAAAGGCTTTTCACCAAGTCAGGGTTATTAATCAAACCTGACTCCTTTTTATTGATTAGACCTCAAATGGTTGGGTTATATGCCACCCTGTTTATATATTGCTATTTAATTTGCAGCCACCCTTCGTGCACTCTATCTAAGTGACAACGATTTTGAAATCCTGCCGCCAGATATTGGGAAGCTCACAAAGTTGCAGATAGTAAGTAATTTATCTAAATTCTTGGAAAATCAATTCACTTTTGCAACACTTGTAGGAATAGAATCCAGTCAATTTGAGAAGTAGTAGCGTGGGTTTGCAGGAATAGACCACTACACCTGGAACTGTTCCTTGTTTACCAGAAGACACCTGTAAATAAATTGGAAGAATTGAGCATTCAGGAGAAAGGTGGGGACAGAGGGAGTAGAGTTCTCTTTTGGGCTGCTTTATGGTAACCGAAAATTGTTCTGACTGAATTTGTATTTGCTCTTAGCTGAGTCTTAGAGACAATGACCTGATATCACTGCCTAAAGAAATTGGTGAGCTCACCCAGCTTAAGGAACTGCATATCCAGGGAAATCGTCTTACTGTGCTTCCCCCAGAACTGGGTAAGATTACAGATGATCATTTATTTATTTGACTAATCATGATGATGATGAACTGTATTTCCTCTGAAATGATTATGCTAAGTCATCATATATGCTAATATTTACTTTCCCCTGAGAAAAACTCACTTTTTCTCATTTCCTCCTGGATATGCAGGAGGAGCCAGAAGATGATGTGTGTTTGGTTTTATTACTTTTTTACATGTTGCATTTTTCTTGTGTATTATTACACCTGATTGCCAATTTATATATAGCACCTTGCTTTATATAACATATCATAAATACTGGGTCAGCAAACCCATTCTTATTGCTCACTGGGTTTTGAGAACACTATTTAGATTAGCCAAAACTCTATTAAGCGAAAATGACAATAGCATAAGTGGCTTCTTAGTGACTCTGCCTATACAAAGTGGAAGTTTGATCAAGTAGAGTGAAATATAGCTAAATGAGAGGATTTTTTTGTTTTTCAGTTTGATAGCCTACCTTTCTTAGGGAGTTGACAGCTCTTTAACTTAAAGCAATGGAGCTGGTTGATGTAACTTAAATTTGTGATACTGTACATTTAAATACAGTTATAGGTGGCTTCTTTCAACCTATGAAGTAAGAGTTTTTCTTTGAAACTTAAGTATTGATTTTGCTGAATTTGCATTGCAGTGTTCCATTTTATGTAAGGGGCATTGTTCCTGTTTGCCCCAAGCCAGAAATTGGTTTCTGATCTTTAAATCTTTAAAAATATTTTCATTGGGAATAATGTAGTTGTGTCAATTACCTGTTTTTGAAACACCTGTTACACAAGATCTGTTCCTTGTTTCTTGTTACTGTGGACTGTTACGTGGAGAAGCTTCTTCCTAGTGGTACCTTCCACATAATAGTTCCCAAAACTCAGGAGGATAGTGACTGAAGTTAGCATGATAAAGTAAAATTACTTGTTTTCATAAGAACTTGCCTTGACCCATTGACCCTGTGTGCTTTAATGTGACAGTCTGCAACAAATGCTTTTTGTTCTATAGAGCAAAGTGCTTTTCTTCTGTGAATTGGGGAAGGTATTTGCTTTGACTCTTATTTGTTTGCCCACTATGGGGTTTTTTGCCTTTTCCCCTCACCACTAGTGGCTGAAAGTTGCTCTCTTTTCTTTAATTTCAGATGTTTATGTCTTGACACAGGTATACTTTCTTTAGGTTTTTGTCAGTCATATTTATTTATCAGTTGTCTTTCAAAAGCAGTAACATTTCAGAAGCATGCAAGTGTCTGTAAATGCACTCTTCTGTAGCTTCCTAAATTATAGGTTTTGGGATTTTTTCAGAAAGTGGAAGATCAATGGTGCACTGAGTCTAACCATCTTCTTTGGCTAATTAAATGTTCTAAATGTGCTGCTGCCTTACAAGCATAACAATAAATCCCCATTAAATGGTTTTACTATCAAAATCCATCCCAAATGGAAACGTTGGAAACAAAATTCTCAATATTTATTTTGTATTGACCTGCAGAATTCAGGATGGTCAAGGGAAATGTTTTCCTCTTAGTTAACATTTGTTTGCCTTATAGAACAATATCACAATCTGGTAGAAAAAGGACTTGTTATTTTGCCCCCATTGATAAAGGTGAGGTGCACTGACACAGCTAAGTCCTTGTTACCTCTGTTCTTTATTACTCAAAAGGTATTTTATAAATTCTACTTTTCTTTTCCTGTATTAGTTTATCAATGTTTCATTTTATGGTCAGACTCAAAATCCTCATTTGTGATCAGTTGCCATAATTTCTGTTGTGATCTATGCCATGAATAATGCTAGAACCATCTCAAATTTTTAAAATAGATTTTGGGGTATATTTCTAGAAGACATTACACTGAAGTCTAGATTGTAATTTGCGCAACTTGCAGGCACAAATATTTACTGTGAAAAGCAATGCTCTTGCTTGTTTATTAAACATCTAGGCACACCTGTAGGGAATGGAACACCAGACTAAGGTTTGGAAGGTTTGTTTGAGATCAGGGAACAGGCCATAGGCAAGAGTGAATCTCTGCAGCCCTGTTTTCCCTTCTGTAAACCAGGACAGTTTAGAGAAGCACTCGTTTGCAGACAGTTTTAAAGTCTGCCAATGAAAGGTGGCATGAGAGGGTTACAACCTACTGCATGGACTGCTAATGCCATAGTCACCATCTGAGGGAGAGAGAACTTTGTCTGCTGTCCGAGTTCTCCCTCCTAAATTTTTAAAATTGAATTATAATGTACTCAGAACTATCCAAATACTTTTTGGTGTGCATGTCAGATAAATAGCTTTTCAATGAGCAGCTCCTATTTGCATTAATTGGAGCTGCTGCTGTTCCATTAAAAGTAAACAATCTTTTCTCTCTCATTATCACTTTCATAATTAAAGGTGCTGAAGGCTTTTGACTGGCTTAGTTCAGGCACTGGTGGAAGCAGTAACTTGGTGGATGTTCATTTACCAGGGAGATGGGCACAATTGAATGATGAGAAGGATGTGTGTGTTATATTAAACTGTTTTTTAAAGGTAATGGAAGTAAGTGCAGAAGAAGGAATGGAGAATAGTGTATGAAAAAGGCCACAGACAGGCCTCGGGGTCACAACTTTGGAATGGAGATACCAGTAAATAACCCCCTACCATCAGCCTGTAATGTCACCCAGTGTGATTGAGCATGGCACCAGAACAGGGCTGGGAGAGATTGCTATTATCCTCTGTTGTGTTTAGCAGAGAATACCTACTGCTAATCTAAGAAATATATTCCTGCCCAGGAGGAAATAAGAGGACTGAAAGAGTGCACTGGTCCCTGGGTGAGGTGCTTTCTGTAAATACAGTACGTGTGAGTGATGAACACAGGAAATGGCCGGGAGTAGGTGGGTGGAATTTGCAGCTTGTTTTTATCATTTGTCTCTCAAAACCCCATTCATGAGAAATGGTGGTGGGCAGTCATATATAAACTTTAAAGAGGCGCTGGCATTTTTTTCTCTAGCATTTAAAAGGTTATGTACTGCATTGCGAGACAAATAAATCATGATTCACTGCAACAACAGAGTTGCAGTCAGTTATATAAATTGCCAGGGAGGCACTAAATCTGTCGCTTTGTGTGTTCTGACCATTTAACAATGAGAACGGTTTGGAAAGAAAGTAGAGTAGAAACAAGAACCACATAAAATGGTAGACGCGATTAGTAACATCAGTGATGGTGTTGTAAGTTCATTTTTTGTTCATCTGGGTGGACCCATACGTGCCACATAAAAAATTTTCTCAGCAGAACAAGGAGTGTGAGAGTGGTATATGGTGCGGAGTACTCACAAAGATGTAGCTAAATAACCACCCAGAGAATGTAACTAGCTTATCTGTAGGTTTGCATTTTTGAAGTGAAAACAAATGGTATGATTTTTAAAGCCCAGATTCTAATGTTGCCTGTGTACACTATCCTGCTGCCAGCAAATGCGTGTGCACGCGTAGCTTGCTCAGGTTTATGCATGTGGAGGAACAGTGATTTCTAAGAATACATTCCCAATTACCATCCTCCTTTTCAAAACTGAATTTGGCGTCAATGGGTTATCAGTTGCTGTTCATACTGTTCTAGTTTATCAAATAATTGCCTCAGGTAAAGAGAGACACTATCAAAATTGTAAAGTTAGTACATACTGGAAAAGTGGAAAATTCAAGCCTTGTTAAAAAAAAGTCTTGATGGGGTAAGTAGCCATGTTCCTTTTTAAGGAATATTAAACGTTTTGTAAATTTAATTTGTATATCAGAATAACTTAAGTAATTCTTTCATATATTTTTAGTTTTGAACAGCTAAATTACCTTCTGTGTAGAAAGGATTGGCTTTAAATACAAAGTTCAAGGAATTGTGCCAAAAGTCTCAATATTTCCATCGCAGGAAGACCTTTTAAAATTTAAGCTTTTGAAATGACTCTAGAATTTGTGAATTAATATTATATTACGCAACGTAGTAGCTGCAGTTGTTTGTTCAAGTAAATATTAATCGAAATAGCCGTTTACTCAGGTAATTATAACAGGCATGTGCAAATATAAGAATCACTTACTTTACAAAAGATATTTCTTTTCCAAATGTTGGAAACTTTCCAATAGTTGACGTAAATGCCAAACTTTTCTTATTTTAGAATAACCTGTCACTGCACCCTGCCTGTGTCACCACAGCGCTGCTTGCACCTGCAATACAGGTCATTGGTGCTTGTTGGAATCCTGAACACTGGGACCCTTTGGACAACAGTTCTGAGCACTGGAACAACTAATTGATACCTTACAATTTCAAAAAAAGACATGTTTCTACTTTTGGAACTAAGGTAAAAGTGGATAAACAAAATAACTTTTCTAGGACTGCTGATGTAGCAGTTATCAGTCAAGAAACAATAAAAAACATGTATGTAACAAGATAGGTTATGGAGAGATTATTTATGTACCAAAGCTTCTCTGAAAATCTGCGCATATTCTAATTGTGATTCTCATTTGATGTTCAAGTTAAAAAAAGAAAAAAAGGCAAAACAACTACACCCTACACTTCGCCACTTGTTATGTAGTTAGAAACCAGGCTGAATGCAAAGTACTTGATATACACTGCTGTAATTCTTGCCAAACTTTCCAAGATTCAGATTTGATCTTGCATTAGTTTTTAAAATATGCAAGTTTTAGAGTCATTTCTCAGATGACTACAGTGTGTGTGTGGGTTCTCCTCATGTTGACTGTACTCTGATTATAAGTATCATCAACATAATAATGATGTTTCTGTCAGCAGATACTTCATCTGTTGTGTCAGAGCTGTAGTAGGTAAGAGTACTGTAATTAGAACCAATCTGAGCAAATGTTGCATTTGTTGTTATATTTGGTTCATTTTATGCATTTCATAGCACTTAAAAGTGGTTTCGCTCTTCTGAGTACTTGGCAACCTGTGTTTGAATGGAAGTTTCAAAGGTGCAGGGCAAAAGCAATACAGTGAGTCTTTTTTGAAGTCATCTTTTTAAATTAACTAGATTTTGGTCTGATAGGGACCCTTCAAAGAGAGAATGCTCTGTTGGATTCCCGTGTAATTGAGAATCTCAGGGGAGTTTGTGATGGTGGAAAATATGTGCAATATATTTCAAAATAAATTAGGATGCTGATCCTCTAAGCCTGTAATACTTCCTGTGCCATTAAAGTGTCTTTGATGTTAAACTACTTTGACATAACGTTAATTTCCTTTGTTCCAAAACCCATCTGCTGCGTAGTGTGTTTCTTGGGTTTCTTCACTGGGAACACTTAGCAGTGACTGTTGGTTTGCCCCTTGGGATCCCAGTCAGCACTGGACATTGGTTACACGGAGCAGTGAAGGAAATGGTATTTCCAGCACAATATGTCACCTTTCAAAGAAAGAAATCGGTGAAACTTAGCAGTAGTTGTAGGTCTTCTAGTAATTGGTCTCGCTCTTACGTGAGGAATGTGGGAGAAATTCATCTATAATCAAATTGTAAGTAATAAATAATTTTAGAAGATATTTTTAGAAATACATTTTGAAAGCACATTTTGAAGTAATTTCTTGGATTTTTGTTAAAGTGCTTTTTTTCTGCCTTTCCTCTTAGCTACCAAGACAATGGCACCAGCTGTGCTGGTTGCCCTGGTACGTGAAAGCTGTGTGTGGTGGAGTTCAGCTGTTGAAACAGCCTGATTTGTCGTGTGGCAGTACAAGCCATTAGCAGAGTGTTGTTAGGTGAGGAGTACCTTGTGTGCTGCATTGAATAAGTTCCTGTTTTATGGCTTTCATCTGTAAATGTTGTTATTATTTATTCTTTCTACTGGTTGTCCTGGTAAGGTCTATTTTGTTGTGTACTGTGATGGTAGAAGTTTCCAGGGCTCTCCCCTTGTTCCCAGAGAGTTAACCACTCCTCCTGTCACCTGAATAAGGAAATGTGATTTTGCCCAGCCAGGTTAGGTCTATAATCTGCCTGTATTTAATACTTGAAGTGTGGTTTAAGGTAGTAATTCAGCATTTCATCCATCCTCTTCACCTTCGCAGGCTTCATCTTCAGTCCTGACACATCTGAAGTGTCAGACTTCCCATTGCACTGCGGTATAAAGATTCTGGCTGACCTTTGCTTTGATGCTGGAATTTTGTATAAATATCTCAGGACTACATTCACTTTGTTTTAAACTCTCTCCTATGAAACATGCTGGAGGGTAAAATTCTCTTCCAATACAATTGTAATAGCTGTAGCTGAGGTGATACCAGTTCACCCTGTATCACTTCACATTTACATCAAGGGTAAAGAATTCAAGATTTAGATGGTCTGCTTTTACTTTATTTTTTTCAGCTATGTTCCTTTTACTAAGAGTTGAAGCAAATGGAGTAGCTATTATGGTATCACAGTAATCAGACTATTTAACCTATCAAAGTGAAGAGTGAGAGGACACTTGGCTGCTGATCCTCACTCACTCCATGAGAAGAAAGCTCATAGGAGAGGGAGCAGCAGTGTTTTAGAACTAAGTCAGCTTAGTTCAGCACTGAAATAAAGAATGTGTTTTGACAGTGATGAGCCATTAGAACACGACACAACTTGCAGAGTCTCCATCGCCTGATGTTTTTCAGACCAGATGTTTTTCTGTTTGAAATGTGTTTGAAAGCTCTTCAATTATTGAACTGACACAGAGATCTGCTGTTAAATGTATTCAGGTGAATGCTGAAGTTGGGGTCTCATCTCTGAACTCATTATTGGAAATCATCATGTGTGTGTAAGAAGTTGTAAGAATAACATGATGTTGTAAAACCTGTTTTAACCCCCTGAAAGTAATTGTAAAACTGAGGATGGACTTAGGCTTCAGTGTTTGGCTTTCAGATTGCTACCTCAGCCCTCTCTTACCCCGGGGCTTCCTCTCTCAACACTCACGGGGGAGGTTGCAGGCATTCCCATCTGTGTGGTTAGGAAAGGAGCCAGGGGAAGACTTCCAGCCTGCTTCTGTGTGATGGATGCTCTGGAGTATCTCGTTTATTTGCATGTACTGAATCTGATTTGTTGTTATCCGAGACTTGAACCTTTTCCCACATTATGTAGAACCACCACAAATGCTGTTTCACGGTTCTCTGAAGTGCTGGTGACTTGAAGTGATACTGTTAGATCTTCTTCAGTATAAGGATGTATGGGTGAGAGGGCAGAAGCATTGCTGGGATTGATCTTTCGGAGGCATTTCAGTCTAGGTTTAGGTTTACTAAACTTAGTTGTTCTCTCTTAGTGCATAGAAGCTCATCAGCATTTTTGACATATGCTGTGTAGATGTACATTTGTTTATCATACTGAATATTTCCATGAATATTTCTGCCGGTTCCAAAGAGATTGAGTCACACTTCACTTAGGTACAAGAAGGCTTTGCTCTTTGTTGTCTTACTGCTCCATTATAAATAGTGTTTAAATCGACTGTATTCTGTTACTAATCTTTCAAAAGTGCTGTGTCTTCAAAGCATAGATGATCTTACTTGTTTATAGGAATGGTATGAGTTACAGGTGCACAGCTGTACATGTGCTTAAGACTGGGGTAAAAATCACTGGCTTTTGGTAATACTTTGTGGCATAGAAATGAGTATATATTTTCATTTTTTAACATAAGTATTAAGTCATCATTCACAATTAATTGCTTTGGTATCCTTTTTATGACATAATAGTCATGATATTTTTTCTACCCCCACTCTTAAAACAATCTCTCTCTCTATTGAGACAATGCCACAAAAGTAATAAAAATTATAAGCCCTGTAGTGTAAAGCAAATCTAAAACAAGCCAGGATAGACATATTTTTACATACAACCTAAGTTTAAATTTAGTGCAGTGGATTGATCCCTTACTTAGCATTTAATAAAACAGGATTCAAAGGTATTTATATCTAAATAAATTACTAGAACTAATTTTGTTCCTCAGGTCATATGTGCGACAGAGATTAAGACCTTTTAGTTGTAAAGGGAAAGAACATTTAAATTGCAGTCTTAAGAGGAATTGCTAAAGGGGATGTGTTACAGTTGGAGGACTCTCCTTGAGGTCAGTGAAGCAGAGTGTAGGCTGGGAGAGGAGTCAGAGTATCAACAGGACACAGATGTGAAGTTCAGCAGTATACAGGCTAAAAATTGTATCCATTGATTTTAATGAGGCTCCACTGGGGATGAGTTTAAACCATTACAAAGAAGCGTTGATCTGGCATTTTACAGCTAGGATCATGTTTCTTATGCTGAATGCCAATGTTCAGTTCTCAAATGTCAGAGTTGTTTAATTACTTAATTTCACCTTTTAATTTTTGAAAGTATTTAAAGTGTTGCCAGGGGGCATTCAAGTGGAAAGGACAAGCCAGGTTTGTGTTCGTTCTGTTTCCTTTTGTATGTATTGAAGTAATGCCTATGTGCACTAGTCATACCTTACTGTACCTCCAGTATACATCCATTGGGTAAATATTACACACTTTGTAGATCATATACCACAAGAGAATGAGGGGCTTGTAGTTGTATATGAGGGATGCTTGCAGACTAGATCTAATGGACAGGAGTAGCCTGGGAGGTCTGAAGGCACCCTTGGCCAAAGTGATGGGTAGTATTTTTACTGGCTCTGACACTGTCTGCAAACACAACTGTGGGAGGCAGCATTTTATTTTCTATTATGAGCTCTCTTCTGACCTTTGGAGGCATTTCAGCAAAACATGACTGTTCACACAAATCACTTTTTATTTCAACAGGACTGCAGGAAAATAACAAGAAACATTAATGATCATGTTTTAGCTCAAGTGCAGGATAGATCCACTGAGACGGGAAAGTGTAGCTGTCTTCTTATCCTTTAAATGTCTCTCAGGAGGAGGTGTGCCCACTGTCATACAAGGTGGCCCTTCTGCCCACCCATAGCTGTAGAAGCTCTGAATTGAAGAAGTGATAAATGGTATTTTTTGTTAATGGATCACCTAAGTTAGAACACATTAAAATACAAATATGCATACTTTGATTTTGCACTTGAATTTTCAAGAGTTTTGGTGTGAATCTATTTATTGTGGCTCCCAAGTGGCAGCTAATGAGAGATTTGGGCAGTAGACAGTTTTCAAGTCTGCACAGCTTAGTAGTTGGGCATTAGGAGCAATTTGGTTCTGAGGTGGGGTAAACAAACAGGTTAAATCACAGGCATCCAATCAAACTTAAGGGTTCAGAATCATCTTTAAATACAATTGAATGCTGAAACGGAAATAAAAAAGCCAAGAATCAGGCATTTTTAAGACAGATGGCTCCTTTTAGAAGGCTTTTGATCATTCTGTGCAGGTTGTCCACAACAGTCAGCTGTTAGATCTCTGCTCTTCCCTTTTCCAGGTTCTGTTCTCTTTTCAGTGTCCACTTGCTGGTAGCAGCAGTGTCAACTTTGCAGTCTTTCTACTTGGAAATCTATATTTACTGAAAATAGAGTAAAAAAAGTACCCGTCAGACTTAGAAGGTTCTTTAAGCCTGTTAAACCTGGGTTCTGGGATGTATAGTTTTGATGATTTATTAGAATAATTCTAGAAGCACTCAAAAATAATTTGAAAAACATTTCTGTGCCCTAGGAAAGGGGCTGTGCTGACTAGCCTTGAAGATGGCCTGTTCCTCGTCCCTTACCAGAGACACATGACTGTGATGCCTTTTGGTGGAGCTGATCTCTTTCAGTGTGACAAAATAGCAAGGACAAAATAGCAAGAACTTTAAGTCCATAATGAAGAAATACAATTTTAGTGAAAGAATTATGCCAAATTACAGAAATTATAAATATTTTTAATAGGCAGATAATGCACGGGAAGAGCAAAACAGCAATGACCAGTGCAGTCTCCAATCCTAATATATTTTGTGATTGAATCATCAGTGCTGGAGTTTTACTAGAGGTAATTCTGTATTTTGCTTACTGAAAGTGTCTGAGGGATTTGATGTGATCTGTGTAGCAGAACAGTATATAAATTTCCGAAAGCCGTGGGGATGGTGTTCTGCTGATGCTGCTGTTAGGCAATATGCATGAAGGCGTATCTGCCATGGCTTTTTCCCTGGCTCAAGTGCTGCAGGGGTGGAAGAACAGCATTTTGTAACATGGTGCTGCCGTAAAAAAATCACCTAGGCAAGGAGACTTTTGGAGTGGGGAGATAGGGACACGTGTGAGGTGTCCAGTTGCTCAGCACTCCTGAGGTGAGCCTGGTACCAGAGCCATTGCTTCAGGTGAGTGTGATCATCTCTTCCACACTGCTGGGTTTGTCTTGTGCACTGCAGCAGAAGGGTCCACGCAGTGCTCCTGTGTGTTTGGCTGCCCAAGCACATACTATTCCTGAGATGTTACTGAGATGTTGGCCTTGTGCTTGGGACTCCTGGATGTCTTGCAGCCAGAGCAGAATTAGGTACACCATTGATTCATGGATTTTTTAGCTGTAAGCACAGAAAGGACACCAGGATATGGCCCCAAGCAATGTATGGTGATGCAGGAGAGACACATTTCCCTTGTCTCATTTTTAATTATGTGGCTTCTTTGTGCTCAAATGGCTTGTCTTGTATCAGGGGGGTCCAACTCCATTTCTTCCTTAGTTCTGATGAGGTGGGGCACTCTCTGTGTAACTTCTTATCCTACTTATTTTTCTGCCTTCATTTCCAAATGGAAATTTTGGTATCAAACAGGGAGGATTTTAAAGCATTGGTTGCCCTGTCCTTCCTGTCTTCTGTAGGGCAGCCCTCCTTCACTCACCTGTGGAGAACCTGGTGCTTGCCATGAGGACAGACAAGTTGTTCCTTTTCTCACTACCACACTTGATTAAATTCTTCACTTAAAATCCCTAGGCTCTCACTCTAGTTCTAGGTGGCCAGTGGGATGGGCTGCCAGGCCAGCTGCTGCTGGCAAGGCTCCCAGAAGGACGTCCTGGGCAGGGAGGGTTGGATTTTGGTGCAGATCCTGAATTTTTGTGCTCCCCAGTTTCCTCTGTAATCAGATTAATTAGGGCCTCTGCCTCTCTCTTCCCTGTGAAGGTGAAAAGAAATATTTGTACCTGCCTCCAATATGTTTTGGGAAAAAAGAGAAGACAGAGGAAAATAAAGCTATTACATGGCATGGGGTTATTCTGCTTTAGCAGTCTTGGTTTTGTTGTAAGATTCCTTTGGCTGTAGTAGAGTAGTAATTATTACAATTAATGATGTTTATATGGGCCATGTAGTATTTGAAATGGAAGTGGGCACACTGCTGTGGGAATGGAAACATGCAGCAGCCTTCCCTGGATGGTAAATCTGACACAGCTTGGGATGAGAGGATTCAGCTGAGACCCTGGATATTGAGATTTTGGGCACATGTAACTTATTCCTATAAGCAGCATTGAACTTGCCCTGTCATGGAGCCAAGCTTGTCTCCCCAAATTTAACTGGTTTTATTAGTTGTACACAGATTGATCATTTTACCTTGATGTAGCACCTACAGTGTGCTTACAGCGCTGGTAGTTTCAGAGAGCAGCATAAAGGATTTTTTGCAGGTAATAAGATGGGAAATCGAAATTGCAATTGCAAAGCAAGCCCCTGAGTGATACAGGATCTTCCCAGCAAGAGAAAGAAGAGGGTTAGGGCTAATCGCCACGCTGGCCGGCTTCCCCAGCGGCCTCTGTGTGAGAGCTGCATGGCGAGAGCGCCAGCCTGCGCCTTCAGCCAGCGCAGATTTAGACACACTGCTTTTTAGCTTATTAGGTCCTCTTTGTCACAGTACTTAATCCTTTTTCCTGATCCTTGTTAGAACAGGGCTGCCGAGTCCCTTAATAAAGCAGACAAGGTGCACTGAAGCGTGTGGCAGCGGGCGACTGCCGCCTGACTGACGGCTGTGGGGGATGCTCCTGCCACTGCTGGCTCAGACCAGCCTGCCGCAGACAGCTGTCAGATGAGCTTGTTAAGGTAATGGTGACGCCATGATAGGCTGGTATGAGATGCTTGGCATCTTTTCACACCATATAATGGCCTGTCTTTAATTGTGTTAACCCCTTTTACAGAGAGGAATACGCCAAGGATTAGCTGTCATTCCAAATATGTAGCCAAAGTGGGCAATGAGCATGGGGCTTGCAGCAGCTCCTCTTGCCTGCACTTGCACAGCTCCTTTTATTTTGGAAAGCTGTGGTGTCAGGTTGATTTCAGATTTCACCAGCAGCTTGGTTCAGTCAGTCTTCAAAACCCTGTAAATATTTTTTCTTTTGTTCTCCATACTTAAAGATTATGTTATCTTATTGTGGTTTAGTTATTGTTGATTTCTGGGCAAAGAGTAGGCTTCTCTTTGTTGTGAAATTCACAAAAATAAATTGAAAATGTGCCACAGATTTCTTAATTTAAAGAGCACAAGAAAATATTTCAACGGCTAGACTGTCCTGGAGTTCAACCCTTCATATCCATAGTCATAAGGAGTTTCAGTGGAGCATGTACTGTTTTGGGGTTGGATGGGTAAACTTTACAAAATAAAAAAACCAAAAAACCCCCAAGCAAGCCCGTAGCAGGTCTCTTATGTCTTCTGTCAACAGAAGAGGTAAAACTGCCATGTGACAAGAACAGCGCGGTTTGTTTTTGTGAGCACATGTCACTCTAAGCACGGATCGGTGTGGGATCTTGGTGCCGACAACATGCTGGGCACTGGGAAAGCAAAAAGCCCCTGGAGCAGGGATAGAGGAATGCTTTGCAATGCCAAGCTTCAGCAGAGCAGACTTCTACCAGAGAATCATTCTTTCATTCCTGCAGATCATGGTGGAGATATTGAACTGGTGCATTATCAAGTCACACTTAAAACTAATTTAATAAATAAGTGGACAGAGGTCAGCGCTGCTTTGCAGTGTGTGGCAGCACTGAAACAAATAGAGTGGAACTGCATCCATCATGGTGGGAGCTACTATGTCTTGTTCCTCTTTGCTAAGAGTGAAATATTTGCTTTTATTATGGTTGTACTCTCTGAAACGAATAAAAAGTTTTAATATTCACAGCAAGGTATCTCTTTCCAATTTTTCATGTTTCAAATATTTTTCATATGCTGTTTCATTTAATCTCTTTCAGGTAATTTGGATTTGACTGGTCAAAAACAAGTCTTCAAAGCAGAGAACAATCCTTGGGTTACCCCTATTGCTGATCAGTTCCAGCTGGGAGTATCTCATGTTTTTGAATACATTCGTTCAGAAACATATAAATAGTAAGTATTACATTATATGTATAATATACATATATACACAATATATGTATATTATATACATGTATATATATATTATATACAGGTTTGGTTTTTTCCTGTAGTGTTTTGGGCAAGGTGTTAGCAGCTACACACAGCTTTCATAATACATGCAGTAACTTGGTATCCAGGACAAATATGCAAGCCTGTACATTTGTAGTAAAGAATTTTGCTAAGAAGAAGGTAACTGTCATGTAGACGAGTTAGGAAGGCACAAAGACTGTTGATACTGTCCTGCATTTTTTGTTTATTTCTAAGAACTGTTATGTAACATCAGAGATATGAAAGAACAAGCATTACAAGCCTTTTGAGTAGTTTTAAGTATGTTCGGTATGGCTTTATATATTGAAATAGATATTGTTAATGTTTTTGGATTCAGCTTGTTATGTTTTGAGAGATATCCAGACTTCAAACCTGTTTTGATCTGAACTAATTTGCAAAAGTCTACAACCTTAGTAATTCCAATACAGGTACTAGTGCTGTCTTCAACAGTGTAAATGTGTGTGCTGGGCTTCTTCATTTTAATGCAAGATTCCATGTACAAATGCTGACTACTGGTTTAGGAAATAATGTCTTTAATCATTCACTGAATTGTGATATTTATTTTAAGTAAAAATCTCCGTGTTATTCTTTAGATGGGAAGTTATTTTTCAGTGTCTAGCAACAATCTTGATGCTGTCTCCCTAGGCGCAGTAGGTAGTACAACAGTACAGCCTTTGGATTGGAAAGTTAGTCTTTGCATTTTGCCTTTATTTAAAAAATATATTTTAATAATTCAGAAGCATTTCTGACAATCTTTTATATATTTGCTGTCTGAACAAAATTACCAGAGAAGAGTATTCACAAGTGACAGTTGTGGGATTCCAATTAAGTAACTGAGATGTAAATTTCTGTATGAAAACTAAATGACCCAACAATGGCTTTTGTCAGCTATTGCTCTTCATTTACAGAATTTTAAATGAAAAGAATCGCAGATGGGAAAGTGGTTGCAAGAATCATGCATCTCAGAAGGGTGCTGATATTTATGCTGTAATGCGTGTTCTCAAGACAGATTTATTCATAGATTTAAGTAGGCTGCAACACCCTTCTTGCAGTAGTACTCTGTACTACAGACATGGTGTAGGGAAACAGCTGCCTACCTCCTTGGACCATCCCTTCCCTACTGTTCATTGTGCAGCTGCATCTCAGTTTCTGGATAATTGTCTTGGTTTGAAAGACAGGTGTCTGCTGAGGAAGGCAGGAGCCCCCCTTGGAATGGAAAATACAACCCCCTCCCCTCCAAATTATTGTAAATTTGAAATTAAGGGGCTTTCAGGCAAAGATATGAGGAATAGGAATAACAGTTTTTTTACTCATATATATATATATATATATAAAACAAAGCAATAGTACAGAGACACTGGTTTAACCTGACAGAGTCAGGGGTGCAACTTGGCACCCTGCTGGGCAGGGTGTTGGTAGCAGTCTGATTTGGTGGTAGCTGCATTTCTCTTTGAAGTGGTTCTGTTGAAGCAGTGATCTTGTAGAAAAAAGTCTGGTCCTCCTCAGAAAATCCAGTGGTGGTTGTGTAGCTCTTGTCCTCTGGGATCCCAGTGGGTAAGGCTGTTTGTGCTGTTCCAAACCCCAGATTATATCCAGGTGGGAATGCTTGGTTCCTTCCCCCCTGGGCGGAGCATCTCCCAATGGGATGGTGAGTCATGGGGCAAGGCACTGATGGGCCCATTAACAGGAGACAGTCCAGGTGCAGGTTATATATGAGTCATGGGGCAAGGCGTTGTTGGGCCCATTAACAGGAGATAGTCTGGAGGGAGGAGGCAAGGAGCATTGCTACACCTGGTTTCAACAGCCCATGGTAATAGAATACACTGTAACCCAGGACAATAATGTTTTGTAATTTTGCATTATATTGTCAATTTAGGGATCTTCATGCACTTCTCACAGGGACCACTCTGGGCATCATGAAAACAGCATTTTAAGAAAATTAACAGCATTTTAAGAAAAAAACAGAATTTTAAGGTCTGAAGTGCAGTTTTGAGAATTTGACCCATATTTAGTTTGTGGGGAAGGGGTTGGGGGGGCAGCTGTTATTATGTATCTGTTATTTTAAAAAAAAAGTAACTGTGGGTATACTAAACTGCTCTGGCAACTTTCCTTGTGTAATCAAAATTGACAAGAAGGTTTTGTAATTCATCAGTTACCTCAGCTGTTGTTCTGTGTTCTAAGTTAGCCATATTGTGTTTGTTGTCTTGCTCTTTGCTGAGGTGTAGCAGTGTCTTGTTGGCTAATGGGCCAATTTTGATTTTGTCCTCAGTAAATATTTGAAATCTGTGTAGTTAACTGTGTAAGCAGAATCAGACTCTAGTTATTAATAGGGAAAAAAATCAAAACCAGGTAATCTTTCTGTGGCTCATTTATGGTTTCTACTTTGATTTTAGAAGCTTATTACACTAATGTGTCATAATTTTCAAAGTTTAGTGATGAAAACCAAATGCATGGAAATGTTAATAATTAGGTGTCAATTTTAATTTTTCAGCATATGACCATTTTATATTTAAATCATAAATTAAAAGTATCAGTATAATTTTATTAGAAACCCAGTAGTAACTTTTTTTGAGTCTTGATTTTCCTTTTTTTCCCTGCTACAAAGAGAGTTCATGGATTTTCCTACTGAAAAAATACTGTCCTTTTTATTTCCGGTTTCTTCTCAGTAGGTGATCTGAGAATTACTGGGATGCCATGTCCTAAAGACATTCCTGTGTTGGACGTTCCTCTGCATTTGGATTTAGGAGTTAAAAGCAGTGACATGGTCTAGGTAACAGATCTAGTAGCATTATTGTGCACAAAAGCAGATAAGGTGTGCACTCAGAAGAAATTAAAACTGTTTTTTGTGGTGGAATTTTGATCTTTCCCTGCTAATGATGATACAGCTTCTTCAACTGCCTTTTTCTTTCAGAGCCTTTGAACAGGTAGTGTGTCTTTTTTCCTATTAAGCAAATCACAAGGCTGATTTGTGAATTAAGTATTTTTCCCTGTGGGTATCTAAATAAGGAAAGTCAAGCTCTTGAGGTTTTGTGTGTTTTATTGCTGCCAAAACAAAAAAAAAAATTCCAACATTTGATAGATCCAGACAGCTTAACTTTTACTGTGAGGCAAAGCAGTACAATTAAATGATTGGATAGGATGCTGCTTAGCTAACCTCACTTGGAACACTGAGAAGATAGAATATGCATCAGCAGCTGACCATCAGACCAGTAAGTTTGCTTTCAGGTACTGGGAGATGTAAACTGTCATAAACCAGAACTTTGCATCTGTATGGCAGATGAATTTTGAGCTCCAGAGACAGAGATTTGTTTCCCTATGCCCATTGCTTTTGCTAGCTGGTTGGAAATACTGGCTTTTCTTTGTTTACAAGTTTAACATTTTCTAGACTAGCTAAGACAGTGAGGGTGGGCTTGCACAGGCACAAGTGCCAAGTTTCAGGGGCTCACCAAGTTCCATTTTCACTAAGGAGGTTATGCTGATACATTTTATTTTGTGTTTGCAATGGCTAGAACTTCATGTTTGCTCAGTTGCTGTTAACTTAGCCAGAAAGCAGTAACTTAATTAAGTGCTGGCAATGCACTCACTTGCAGTAATGTAAATAAACCTTGAGGTTTCTGCTGGTGACTGGCACAAGTCATCACTGCAGTCAATGTCAGGGATCTCCATTCAGATTCTGTGAGGTTGCACTTGGGAAGCAGCTACCAAATAGCTCACAAACCTCTTCTTTCTTTTGTGAAATGTACTGGCTGTTTCAAGCATATTTAGTGAAAAATTGCATCCCATTTTTAGCCTTGTCTTGGGATATTCATGCTTTAGTGATTAATTGATAAGTAGGGATGACACCCATGAGGGATGATTATGTCTAAAGATAAAATGTCATTTGTCTTGCGTACTTTTACATTTCCACAGTCCTATTTTACATGGTACTCACGCACCAAGTATAAAACTGGAATTGCACTTTACTTCAGAAGCATGTTAACCAGTAAGACCCTCAGATCAGCTCTTCTTACTTTGTAGCTTCTTTCATTTCCTTTAATTTCCTTACCTTTCATGAGAAATGGTACCCGGTGATTTTTTTCAACCCTAATTTTTCAAGGAAGACTTGTGCTGACAAAAAGATGGGCCATATATTGTGGTGGAAAATGTGTGTGGAGGGGCTCCTAATTCTTAACAGGAAATTCAGCAGCTCTTGGCACTTTGCTAGCTTTTGTTGGCTAAAATACGCCCACTGCACATATCATCCTGTGACAGCATCGTTTGGAAATAGGTCAGTTTGCCAAGTATATAATGATTCTTAATCTCTCACTGCTTTGTAACTTTCTGAAAGTTTAGTAAGCTGAATTTTGGCTTTGATATACTATATATACTCAGGAGCTGCCATTAAACTCTCCGTGTGATATCATGATAGTGTTGAAAAGCAGTTGAAGAACTTGCTTAAACAGTGAAGGATAATGGCAGCCTTGTCTCCTCAAAGGGCTTAACTAAATGTTTTATTTTTTATTCATGCCTTTAGTCAACTTTCAGAGTGACCTTTATGTTGTAAGCATATTCTCAGAGGATCTTCTCTGTCTAGGATACTGACAAAGAGATGATGTATTGTGTGATTTAGTGGTCACAGTGTACTTAGATAAGTGCAGACAGACATAAATGTTTGAAAGAAAACAATGAATTAAGCTCCTCTGAAGAACAAAATTCTATAATGTTCCTTAGGATTTCTGTAAGATAATTAGTGATTTGATTAAGATGAGATAAAACTGAAATGTGCACTTGGTACCAGCGGATGGGTTTGATTGCTGGCATTTACAGCAAAGTTAGTCCAGAAAGGTGCTCTTTGGGTACATTTCTGGAACTATTCATGTGCTCTTGATCCATCTTCATGTGGAACTTGTTCTTTGCGTGTTTGTTTGTGTAACAGAAAGAATAGTGATTTTGATTTTATCACAGCAGTCTACTGCAGACATCAACACCTGATAGTGTAATCCCAGAGAAAACAAAAGAAATTGCTGGGTCCTGAGTGCGTTTTTAAGCTGGCCTTAAACCCAGCAATCACCTTTTAACTAATACTTTATCTAATGATTGTTGTTTCCCTGTTTGACCTCCATATTCCAGTGAGGCAGAATTACAATAGAACAGTCACACAATTTGTAAGTCTCTAGAAAGCAGATTTTTCCCATGAGGCAGTCAATTTGGAGTCAAGAGGCTCAACAAGACGTTTTGTGAAAGGAAGTAAGTTGCACTTTTCACATTTCCATCAGGAAAGGTAGTAGAAGAGCAAGCCATTTTCAAGACTGACACATGAACTCTTAGCAGAGGAAATGGTTTGACAAATGCAGTGCTGAGCATATATCGCTTGGCAGCATTGGAACATAGGTTTCCCTGGGCAGGCTGCTCTGTGCTAAGCATTGTAATTGAAAACCCCATTTCGTCGGCAGTGACAGTGTGGAAAAATCCACCCTTGGTTCAGCCGTCTGTGTAGAGACAATCTCCCCAGCTCCTTGGGAATGAGTTGTTGTACTGAACCCCACTATTATGCAACAGCTGCTTCCAGGGCAACAGACACAGGTCGTGAAGGAACAGATTCCTCTTCTGGGTTATATTAATGAAGAGTATTTCAGCATTTATTTTTAACAACTCAAGGAGCCTGGCAAGATACTCAGAGTAGTGCACTAGAATACAAATAGTATCTTGAAATAACTCGTGATCTTATTCTACAGTTGTTAAGTCTGTTTAAATTCAGCTGCATGGTTGGTGCTGTCCAAGATGTAAAGATGATAATCAGTAAAACCACCTATCAAGGAGTGGAAAAGAGGTCAAACAAGTGAAAAATCCAGGTGTTGGTTCTTGGGAAGCCTGTTGGGAAAGTGGGAATTGCCAGCAGTTGATATGGAGGCATCAGCAGGTTGAACTGATACGAAGAGAGTCCTGAAATGGTGCTACTTGTGCAGCATAGTCTAGGACCTGTAAGAATCCAATTTTATGTTAGCACAAAAAGCAGGAATATTTGAATTATGTTTGCTGATGGTACAGAGCTAGCAGCATAGAAAAGGATCAGCATATCACACAGTAAGAATTAGCAAAACAAAGAGGAAGGCTTAGGTATATTAGTTACAGGTGAGCCCCTGGGGCGATATGCTTTAGTGAGGGGAAGAGAAAGATAAGCACAATCCCCAGAGCTTGGCTAAAAGAGTGGAAATTTTCCAGTACAGAAAAGGAAGTATTTTGCAGTTGTGGTCATTATGTTCATGAAAGATGAATTCAGGCAGGAACAGGCAAAGTGTGGAAATATAATAGGATAGTGAAATGAATGAAGAAAGAAGAGAAAATTTAGAAGGTATTTGATTTATTTAGCAAAGTCTGATAACAGAGGTCATGGCTGTCATTGGAAGGGAGAGGAGGAGGAAGAAACTTAATTTAAGACATAAAGAATGGTGGACGTAGGAACAAATATAAATAAGCTAGCAGGTGTATATTTGAAGGAGGGTCTCTCTAATTATTAAGGGAGCAAGGTAATAAATAACCTTCTGATAGAAATAGTCTTCCAACAGAAGAAATGAAGGCCAAAGTCTGGTTTCGGTGAGCACCGGTCAGTTGGGCAGGAGTACATGATGTGATTACTTGTGGCAGAGGACAGTGTGTCTGTGATGTAGGCAGACCTTGCATTCACATCTCCTGATTTTTGAGTGGAAAATTCAGTTGACACCCCCATATATATTAAGATAACTGCACACTGCTTCTGACATTAAACTAAAGGAGGCAAAGTTCTGTTTTCTGTTAATATGAAGAAGAATAATTATGCATATTCCTGCATTTAATTACCTGTTTAAATAAACATGGCAGTTTTGTGTCAGTAGCTTATAATTACTGAAAGTTTTTCATATGCTAAGAATTGTTAATATGTAAATTATACATTCATTAGGAAAAAATCACTTGGAGTTATGAAAATCTTCCTAACATTTCTTTTTGCACTTAGACTGTAGCAATACATAGAGAGAATGCTTTTCTTTGGCTATCTCTAAGTAAAATTAAATTATCCAGTCATTATCTAATCTTGTGACGATACCAAAAAGAACTGGGCAGTTGATTTCAGGAGTAATTTCAAATGGCTAGTACTCTGTACTTCCTGGGGGAAATAAAGGTCATATAGAAGAACACAGGCCAGTTGCTTGAAACATCTATAGATCCGATTCAGCGGAGCTCAGTCAGACACCTCAGCTGTTTGTATGATCCGCAGAGGTCAGTGAAGATTTAAACAACTTGGATAGTGTGAGTCTACCCTGCCTTGCTAAGAAAGACAGGCCATAATAAATGCCATTTACCTTCTTTATTTTTCTTTGCTTTTGTCTCTAGTACTCTTTGGTAGTTTGTGGATGTAGTGGTTTAACCCCAGACAGCAATTTAGAAGCACTCAGCTGTTCACTTCTTCCCCTGCGCCCCGTGGGATGGACAGGAGAATCAGGGAAGGAAAAAGCTTGCGTTAAGAGCAATTTAGTAACTGAAACAAAGTAAATATAATAATACTACTGATATTAAAATATAATAATGGTAATAAAAAAAGAGAAGAATAAACCCCAACAGGTGTTGCGCAATACACTTGCTCACTACCCACTGACCAAGGCCGAGCCCATCCCTGAGCAGCAGTCTGTCCCTCTTGGCCAACTCCTCCCAGTTTATACACTGGGCATGATGTTCTGCGGTGTGGAATATCCCTTTGGCCAGTTTGGTCAGCTGTCCCAGCTGTGTTCCCCCCCTTCCTCAGCTTCTCGTGCAGCTCCTCACTTTCAGAGCATGAGACACTGAAAAGTCCTTGGCTTGGTGCAAGCACTACTCAGCAACAACCAAAATATCAGTGTGTTATCGACATTATTCTCGTCCTGAATCCAAAGCACTGCACTGTACCAGGTACTAGGGAGAAAATGAACTATACCCCAGACAAAACCAGGACAATGGAATAGAAGGCTTCATGCATTAGTTTTCTCCTAGATTCAGCTCTGCAAATACTTGTAGAACCAGTATTGTCACTGTTCCTAGAGGGATTGCTCGTGTTCATACGCTCATAGCATGCACCATTAGTGAGTACTTCTTTTCCTTTCTCATTTGCATTGTGTGGTTGTCCTAGTCCTGTACAAGAAATAAGATGGTGTCATGTGTCCAACAGTCCACTGCTGGCGCTCACTTAAATAATTCAGTGAGTTTTTAGCTTGGCATCTTTACCATTTGACCCCTCACATGGATGTACCATCTGTGCCAGTGGTAGCTGTGGCATCATTTATTTTGGCATGGTTTCAAAGACTGGGTAAAGGTAGTGGAAAAAAGATGACCTCAGTGATCTACCTTAGGTGGGAGTCTGAGATGCCACATCTCCCATGAATATGAACTCATAACAAATTAAGCTTCTCTCAAAGGATGGCAGGAAGCAAGATCCATCATAGCTGAGAAGTAAACAAGTGTTAATAGTCCTGATTAATACATTTTGATCATGTACCAGTAAAAAAATTTAAATTTACCAATAAAAATCTTTTATCAAGCTGATGTGGGGAAATATAAAAATGTCATTTACGTGTGGTTCTGTTGTATTGAAGACACGGTACTGTATATTTTATATGAAAGTGCTGATTTGTATTCCAACCAAATGTTGTATTTATTGGCTGTATTTTAAAAATTGATAAATATATTAGTACATTATTTTCAGCAGAGAAAATAGATGACTCAGAGTCCTGACATCTTTAGACAACATTTACATGCAAATCTGTAACTCTTCCCTAAAGAAGAACTAACTGGAATCCATGTCGAAAGATAAACAATAAAAACACTATGTCTGTATATTTTTGTTTGTATATTGCTAAGATGGATATGTAATAAAACCGAAGCTGTCACTGATGTATCTGACAGATATAGATACTGCACATATAAATATTGGTGTAACTACTGATACTGCCATTCCCTTTGATATGAACTTTATATAAAGTTTAGAATATTATGCAGTAATCCATTTACCATGTCAAGGATGATAACCTGGGGTTTATGTCACTGGGGCAGTTGTCTGGAGGTATGTTAGAAGTGAAATTGGAATGAAGTGAGTTAAGTGCAGAAGGTGAGGACTTGATGAAACCAAAGGTAGGGTAACAGTGGTGGGGTACAGGACTTGAGTAGGGAAGCAGTACAAAGTTGCATCACACTATAGGGCAAGGCAAGATCAGTAGCTGAGTTAAAAATCAGTGGTAATTATGGTAAAATCCAAAATGAGTAACAGGTAGGGGTGTACAGAAGAAAGTGGTAAGCAACAGGATCAAGGACCTGGCCTAGAGAACAGGTTGGGGTCTAAGCAGGCAAGCGATGAGTGAGGTGTGCAGCTGCAGGCAAGTGGTACCTTGGGCAGCAAAAATGATAGAGGAGATTGAAAAAAAGTTTCTGCAGTGGGAAAGAGAGCCAATCCAAAGTGGGATCTATCTTGTTAGGCTCTTAGCCATGGGAGAGACTGCTGATAACTATCTGATTATTATAAACCTTAGAAACTAAATGGGCCCTTCTCTGAACTATGATAGATTATTAATAATGGTGAGGGAAGGAAGGTCATGTTCTGTTATGCTTCTGTTCAGTGCAAGCTGGATGATAATTTAGGGAAGATAAGTTATTTCTCAGTCCCTCAAGTAGAAGCCTGACCAACATTTTGTTGTGAGAAATGGCTTTAAACATCCAAGCCTCTGGGCATGCACCCAGAAGGTTTAGAAGATTTGACTGACAGAGTCTGGATTCACCAAAATTCAGTCTTAATTAAATTGTGTGTCAGTGACAGAAGTCAGTTGGCAGGAGTGCTAGTATCTTTCCAACATCAAGGAAGGTGAATAGACCAAATTGGATTATGAACTAGTTTACTCTGAAATTAATTCTGGGTTAAATAGTGAAAAAGAGACATGAAATTCTACTAGTGATGATATAAAGAATGTGATTGTACTATGAATGTAATTCATACACTTTAAAGCATGCCTATGCTTTTGAGAACTTTTTCCTGAAGAAATATTAAATATTATAAATATTATAAAATTGGTTGGTCAAGGCAACTCTTTAACCATAGAACTTTGTGAGGCATTTAGCTTGCACACAACATTGTCATTAGAAAATGAGCACTGCATAATTTCAATAAAACACTAAGAAGGATTAACAACTACCTAATAGGTCTTGGGAGACAATTACCAAAGAGAATGTTTCTGGTGAGCTCCACAGAGATCTGACCTGGAGTCATTAAATGTTCTCCTCAGGTATTTGGAAGCAAATACACAGTTGTTTTTGATGACCTGGAAGTTGGTGAAAGATAACAGTGAAGGTATGGGCTGTCCTGGATCATTTAATGAACTGTGCCTGTACACAGTGTATTTTAAAGCAGCTCAAAGAATTATGTACCTGTGAATAAGATATGCAAGATATACACATGGTTGTGTTTAGGATTACAGGAGGAGATAAAAACAAGTGAATACATCTTTCCAGAAGGCAATCAGCACTGAAAAACATTTTAAGAGACATAATATATCCCAAGTGCACTGTCAGTTCACAGTTCAGTGTTATATCTGAAAGGTCTAACTGAATTGAGCATCAGCCCCAGCTGATGTGGTAAGTAGTAAATTCTTATTCCCGTACTCACTAATCTGGGGCTGATGCTGAATTCATTCTGGTGTCAGTAGTTTTAAAGGGATGTTAAAAATGTGTTTAAATGCAGACAGTTCAATTATTTGAGAGCAGAAGGCAAGCAGATAAGGAAAGAAAAGCAGGGTACAACTTACTAGGGCAAGCTGCTAGGGAAAGTAATATTCATTTTTTTTCTTATTGTCCTCCGATTGCCTCAGGATACTTTCTGGGAAAATACGTTTTAGAGCAACATCTCAGTATTAAGGTTATTGTATGATCCATGATGGATTTTAGGACACTGTGTGTAGTATCCAAAGGTGATGATCTGTTGCCTGATTTTAGACTTTACCAGAACTGCCACAGTTCTGCTCTCACTGCTGTGGGCATGGTGGGTCTATCATCTCCAATGGATTGAAGGGGTTTTCTCAGCATTTCTAGGGGAGTGTGGTTGCTAACCAAAGGCAGTGTGTCCAAAATTCAGAATTCAAGTGATACTCTCTGAACGTAACTCACCTAATTTTGTTTGGGTGGAGGTTTTTTGCCTGTTGGAGAGGAGGGTGTTGCAGGGAACAGAATTTAGACTTTACAGTAGGTAACAAAAAGAGTAGAGCATTTTAAAGAAAATCCTCAAGACAGCAAGAGGAAGAAGAATAGATTGGAAATGGCAGACAGAACAATACTAGTTGAGGACTAATGTGGAAAACACTGGTTTTCCACATAAGGGGTTTCTGGTAAAGTGGTGCAGCTAACAGTAAGTAGTGGTAGGTCTCTTAACCCTTTGTAATCTTCAAAATTCAGTTGATTTGCTTTCTTGTTTTCTTCTTCAGATTGGTTCTTTATAACCAAACAAGAAGAGTTACTGCACACATTTGCTGCTTTTATTTGAGAGATAAATTAAAAAGTGGCGCTTTTATAATCAAGCAGATCTGTCTGCAATTTCTATTCTCTATGCAGTCATATCTGTTTTATTGCATGCTGGTTTTTATTGAACTCCAGTTTCTTCTTTCAGTTTCACATTATTTCAGGGTTTTGTGTGATCTTTAGCAATTTCTTTATCCTTTTGGTGAGGGCTATCAGCTAGATGGAGACATGTCCCTAATTTTATGATTGCCTTTATCAACTATTTATCCAGTGGAAGGCTGAGGTTGGAATTATTCTGGTGTAATTTGCTGGAGCCACTTGTAGTGGAAGCTCTGATAAACTTCTTAAAAGCTGTGATTTTATTTTAGCAGGTATTACTGTCATCCCATTTATATGCACTTTTACAGCCCGTTACATCTAAAACACAGTGTTGAAAACGGTTAAGATCAGATTTCACTTTAAATTCTTGTTGTTGAAATTAACTTTTTCTTGAGAAGTAGAAGCTGAAAAACAACAACTTCGGCTATATATGACACAGGATTTCTCAGTCCTGCATTTCAATGCTTTCCTCTAAGCAAACAAGAAATGTCCTACTGTTAAAGCTGGGGATAGTGGAATTTACATCCTGTGTAGACAACACCTTTTGACTACAGCTTTGCAATGGCTTTTTTTTTTCTATTTTGTACCCAACCCACTTTAATTATTGAACTCTAAAAATCTGATATGCTGAAAATCAGTATCAAATATGCCAGGAAAAACTACTCTGTAATTTTTCTTCTTTATACACTTGATTGGAAAAAGATATTGTAGTCTAAAGTGAAGTGTGCAGGAGCATAAACAGCAAATAGAATTATACAGTATACTGACCATTTCACTCACTCCAGCTTCACAAAAGCAGTAATAGTAAGTGCAGGAATATTAACCCTCTTCATAGTTTTGCTACGTTTTAAGAAGCTGTCTCCGGTTTTGAGTGTAAACAGCAGCATTTGTTTCACTGAATGTGGAACAGTGATTCCCTAAATCCTTTTGGTTATGTATATTTTGATCAGGTAGGTTTTCAATCCTACAAAGATACATCTTGCACCAAATTGCTGTCACAGGATGGTAAATATATGCAGAAGTAAATGGAGCAAATCCTATACCCAGTGCTGTAAGTGTGGTTCTCTTGGTAGGAAAAGGATATGCTTGATCTGTGTTCACGTGTGTACCCAGATTGGTACCTCTGACCTGCTTCAGCGTCTAATTTTGTGGTACTTTCTGCACATTAAATGGTTTGAGAGTTATCCAAGGTAAGAGAGCGGGATCCAGAACTTTTCAAAGATGTGTTGCAAGAACCTGCTACATACAAAGAGCCCAATGAAGAACGATCACAGTTTTAGAAGAACGGGATTTAGGCATGAATATATGTATGTCAGTTTTGATTCTTAATGTAAAAGTGATTTTGCTTTAAAAAGCTGCAGCTTTTAGAACATGAGTTCTAGTCACCTTTCAACTGGATATAATTTCCAGGATAAATTCCAAATGTGAGTTTTGGGTATTAGGTATTTTGGGTATTATTTGGGTACTGTCTCTTGTTCATTTCTCCAAAATTCAGATTTACACTATTGTTGACTTTAAAAAAAGAAAAGGTATGCAAGGAGTGACAGTGATGATCCCGAATATAAATTATATCAAGCAAATTGATGCAAGATAAAATTACCAAATCAACCTTTTTTAGTCTATATTTTATGGGATATCAAATATAAGTTTGGCAGTAATTTACTCTTGCCCGTGAATTTCTGACAGTTTCGATTCTTTGGTCTTATTAATCAAAGTAGTCAGCACCAGACCAATTTTTATGAGACTCACTAGTCATAAAAAATTTATTATCAGATAAATCAAAGAAACAACTAGCATCTTAATAGGGTGAACAAAGTGGCGTGTGAAAGATCATTCAAGACTACATGCTTTTGACACTTGTGTATTGCGTTTATTGCTAGGGTCAGAGGTTCTGCTTGCATTTTCATTAAAATACTCATGACCATGACAAAATTGCTACCTTTAGTGCAGGATTTTTCTTCCTTTTCTTTTAATATGTACATATACGTATATATGTACGTGTGTATGTATGTATATTACATTGTTAGCACCATTCTGGTAAGGCATGAAACATCTATGTAAAATGTAACATAGAACTTTAATTAAAATCTGAAACTTCTATAGTTAGTTGCAATAGATGATGTAGACTTCAGGAACAGGATGGGAGGAAGTACATTGTGAGTAGTACTGGAGTGACACAAACATACTTCAGTGTCTGATCCAGTTGCTTAAGGACCTCTGATACTCATTCCAGTTAAACCTCTGGTGTCTGATTGGATACAGTAATCTTACATGACTGGTTTGGTAGTTTAAGACTAATTTCTTGGTCACGCCTCTTGCGGAATTTGTTGTAATCAAGTCAGAGCTGAATACTTCCCAGACCTACTTCTTTTTTAAAGCAAAATGCCCATCTTAAACTCTCTTTAACATTTGCACTGGTTGAGTCTCCTCCCCAGTCAGTGCACGTGCAATGGACTTCCCTGGCCAGTTTGACTGCAAGGGGATATAGCCACAGGAGTGTGATAAGAACGTACTTGTGACAGCACAGGGAGTGTGGCTGGTGGCTTCACCTTCCTTTGATAACTGCTGTTGGCTCCCTAGCATGAACATGTGGAAAATCCACATGCAAGCTAGTAGCCTTGTCCTCAGAGGAGGACAGAGTGTCCTCAAAGTGTTTGGGGAGTGATAAAAACATAAAATTGTATTGGTTTATGGAGCCTGGCTTCATCTCAGTACTCAAATGTAGGCAAGTCAAGCAGTCACGAGAACAAAGAGTCACTTTAGTTTGTTCCTATAGTCACCTGAGGGTACCAAGACAGTTCACTAAATAACTAAGCCATGTTCTTGAGGCCCAGAGGGGAAGGCTGGGCCCTTGGGCACTACTGTTGCTGATGCCAGGCTCCTGTGTGCCCCAGCTGGTGCTGGCTCTCATGTGACCATGGAGCAAGGGTTTTCAGGAGCTGGAAACTTATTTTAGCAGTTTTAGTCTGAATTACCTCCTTGTCAGTGCCTGACAGCCAGCACTAGCCCAGAGGGCAGTGGTGCAGCCACAGCAGAGGTGGCCCAGCTGAAGCAGGTTTAAGTTCCAGGGGCTGGTTACATCAGCCCCTCAGCCAAGTGTCCAAAGGCATGAGGAGAACCTGGGTCTGCTTCGTGCACCAAATGAAGCAAACCTCCTATGAAGAGAACAGAAGTGCTTTTAAGAACTGAAAGATTAACCACCTCCCCCCCCAGCATCAGTAAACTAATCGGAAGTCTGGAATTATCTTGTGTTCAGAAAATAGGGAGAGAGAGAAAGTCCCGACAGCCTGCGTTTCACATGAATCTGGTCATGCTGAAAATGTGCAAGTCTCATTAATGGAATTCTTGTAGGTAGCTTTCATATGCTTTGTCTAATAGAAAAATAACTGAAGTGAGATTGAATTTATTCTGTGTTAATAACCAGAAAGGATGTTTCTGGATGGCTACCAAGTGATGCAGAACTGTGAACAATAGAAAAGAAACCCTACTGTTCCCTATTCCACTCAATGCATACTTTTCCGGGAGAAACGTATTTAACTTCAGCATTGTGTTTTTCTGTGTTTGTGGTCCTAAGTATGACTGAAAATAGGGCTGCCTGTGGGATGAGCAGCTTACAGAAATGCTGTTGTCTTGGAGCCTTTAGTGTTTATCTTCCTGGTCTGATTCCAGTTCAAATGATTTATGGCTGAAGGTAGTTGCTGTGGGTTGTGCACTTCGATGTGTACCTAAGGTGTAAGGGAACTAGATACAGCTCTCTTATTTCTCTTCTAGATACAGCTTTAAAGGTGTGGTGGTTTTAAAACATAACATCCAGTAGTCAATGCTAACACTGACTGCAGCTGCACATTTTCTTCAACTTTCTTTTCTAGCCTACCTACAGTTTGATCTGTGTAAATCTTTCTTGAAGAGTAGATTTTTATCTTCTTTTTATTTTTGGGACAAATCTATAATGAGACATGGAATTTCTAAGCTTTGATATTAACATGTCAAAATTAACTAACCATCTCTCTGTGTACTTTATACGTGCCTGCTGCTCAGTAATATTTGCATTCAGAATAGAAAGGACTAACCTTCTCTGGTCTTGATTTTAAGGCAGACTGGGGTTTGGGTCCATTTTTAGGACAGCTTTGTGGTAGAATATATAAAACTACAGTTAAAAGAACTGTTAAATTCTGTGGATTACAGGCTGTGATTTGGACAGTGGCTAAGGAGGATTGCTTAAAATACATATGTATTTCAGAGTACTCACAGAGTAAATTTGGAAGCATCCGCTGGGTGAACAGTGAGGTGAGCATTTGAGTTCCAAGTCCTTCTATAAATTGGAGAGGTATCCGGAAGCTGACAAGGTGTAAGATAGACTCCCAGTTCCGTGTCTGTCACAAATCTCAAGTGTAGCTTTCATAACTTTTCAAAGATCTCAAAACAAGCTTCTTCCGCTTAGGGCCGTAAGCTCCCAAAAACCATACCAGTAGACAAAGGTGTACCTGGATTTTGCAGTGGAAAATTAGCAGTTCAACTGGCTGGTAAGAAATCAGCCAGTCAATGGCAGACCAGTGTTGGAGCACATAGTTCTGTTTGTTCCCTTCACTGGAACTCTGTTCACTTCATTCCCAGTGTGAAATCTACCTAGCCAGGCCTTTGTTTTCTGTAACTTCTTCAGGATTTTCTTGAGTGCCATGGACAGGACAAAGGCATAAAGATCTACTCTTCAGCACACAGAGGTCAAGCAGAGTTTAGGTCCAGGATCCCACAGCCCCTTCCTAGGACTTACCACTGATGGAAAGAGTCAAGAGCTGCTCTAATCACTAATATGGAGGACTTGAGGGACAGATGATGTTTTCCTTTTCATGAGGTTGTCTCTTGTACCTTGCATCTCTATTGAAAGCTATTGAGGGTGAATTCTGTTCGGTGTAATTGGATACTTGCTGTACCTGACCTGATGCGTCTGAGGTGGCCTGTGGTGTGATACTTTTGCTATAACTAGAAGAGAGAGTTCAAAAACAGTTTTACACAATGGTACAGCAAATTATGCTATAATGCCTACAGGTTTCTTTACTGAGCCATTTTACTTTTTTTTTTTAAATTAGTAATATTGACTCCTTTTTCTTTGTTTGTTGGTTGACTTTAATTTGCAGTTTCACTCTGGGAATTGAAACAAAATAGTTTCTTTCTGCAGGTGAAATGCTTGCAAATTCAGTCTGGCATTTCACAATTTAGGTTTTGATTAATTTGTTTACTTTTTGCTTCAGTTTTGAGACTATTCTGTAGATGCATGCCATAATGAGATTTTAATCTATTCCAGATAAGTTGATTTTTCCTGCTTTCCTCTTAAATACAGTCCCATTCACATGATGAGATACTACCAACTAGATTGCCCTAGAGATTCAGGTGTGGCTGTGATCAAAATCTGGCTGGTAATAGTGTATCAGTTCCAAGTGATTCACTGCATAGATGAGAGATACTACCAGCTAGATTGCCCTAGAGATTCAGGTGTGGCTGTGATCAAAATCTGGCTGGTAATAGTGTATCAGTTCCAAGTGATTCACTGCATAGATGAGAGATACTACCAGCTAGATTGCCCTAGAGATTCAGGTGTGGCTGTGATCAAAATCTGGCTGGTAATAGTGTATCAGTTCCAAGTGATTCACTGCATAGATTCATAGCTTTGGATGTGGCAAATATATGTTTTAGTGTTGCAATAATCTGTACATCCCACATTGTTTTATGGAGGAGAGTTTGCAGGCAAAAGTTCTTGTCAACCACCCTGAAACCCACAGATGCATTTTATTAGAATAGTGACAGTGACTTGAGCAATCATAAATATTCTGACACTTCAGTTTGCAAAGATAAACAATGGCCTTTTACACATCGGTGTTGTGTTTGGGTTCCCATTGGGTTATGGCTGTACTGATGGTAGCTTCTTTTTAATTATTGCACTACTTGATTATTTTTTTTCAGTAATATTTGCTTATGAGTATATAAATGCCTGGTATTCTGTGGCTTATGGTGTTAAGAATGGTAATTGAAACTTCATATTCCCTTTGCTTGGCGACTCCTGTATCCACTAATCTATACAATTGTTCATAAACTTAGTTTCGTTGCTTCATTAAGCTTAATGTTTAGGTTTAATATTCTGAAACTTGATTTGCTAGAGTCAGGTTTACCTGTGTTCACAAAGTAAGTAGTGTGAGTTGCTTTCATTATTTCCTCATTGAAGAAGATATTAGCATTTATACCCTCATATCAAGGGTGAACACTATTAATTCTTGTTTCCCTGAAAAGGATTGATTTATGATATTACATAATACTAGGACGTATTTCACACCAAATCTTCCTCTCCATATCTTTCACAGACAATGGAATCAGAAAGGCTGCTTTCACTTAAACATTTGTACTTTGGCATGGGAATATATATGTGAGCACTAAAGAGTATATGTATTGGAAAAGGAAGAAGTCTGGATTAAGATAAACTGAAACACCTCCTGTGTTTCTGATAGAAGGACAGAGGTAGACTTCTAAAAGGTTTTTATGTTCATGGTGTATGTGTCTCTACACACTCATCTGTCCATTAATATTCTCCCACATTCTTCTATATATTTGGTTTAGTGCTGAAATTACCTATTGTTCAGTAAATGCATCCATCAACTCAGTTCCAATTCATTTTTTTCCAGGAGAAGGATAGATTTAGAAAACAATGGGCATTGAAGTGCAGAATTCTGTTAACATGATTTTTTTTTTTTAAATTGTGTTAAAAATAAATTTGTAAAAATAATATTCATAGGTAAAATACTGAGATTATCAAAATGAATCATGGGATGAACTGATGCAAAATGTAGATATTGCAGAATCCAAATTACTATATTCATGAAGATCATAGTTAATTATGTAATTCTAGATACACACATACTATAGCCTAAAAATGTATTGTCGGTTTACAACTGACTGGCTGTTTTATGTGGCAGAATGTATTCTTTGCATATTTATTAAAATTATTCATAACTGGTTGCAGTGTAGATGAACTGCTCTATTCTTACATCTTGATTCAATACATTTTCTAACGCATTTTATCATGACATTATATTGGAAATTTTTCCAAATTTTACAATGATCCATGGGGCATTTTCTGAAACCCCTATCAGCATCTCTTAAAAACATGTATTTGCAGTTTACCTTTAAGAATACTTTCAAAAGGTTTAGTAGCAGTACATATTTTCTGTATATAATTGTTTGCTGCTCTTCTTAAAAAAAGGTTTTATTTAGATGAAAAAGGGCTATACATTGAAAAATTAGGGCTACACATCTAATTAAATTCTATGTGCTTATCCATTCTCCAGCTTACAACTATAAATTGGTTCTTTTAAAAATATCATAGGGTGGTGAAACATGTTTATAATGCATTTTTATGGCTTACCCACGGATGTCCCAGCAAAGTTATAAAAATCAGTTATATACCTGTGAAGTGTGTGGTGCCTTACACCTCCCCCAGGTTTGTCAGGGCAACAAGACTTTTGCTGAAATAAAGAAGCAGGATGGGGAGGCTTTCTATCAACATGATGTGCAGTTAAAGTGACTATAAGATAGTTACAGTTACCTTATCTGGTGGGTGGTCTATAAACATTGGCTAATTTGTGTACACAGCCCAGCCATCTTTATTTCCAATAGAATTCAAATGAAAAAGTCTTCCTGTATCAATATCCAGAAGGGAACCTAAGGTGATACATACTGTGTATCTTACTTTGTCAACCACGTTGGTTTTTTGGGTTGGGTTTGGGTTTTTTTAAATGTAATTTTCAAGAGGAAAAGGTTTGGCTTTCAGAAAGAAAAATATAACTTGAAACATTTCCACATTGGCAGTGTAGAATAGTTGTAAGTTGGTTGGATCTTGTTGTGTGAAGCTGGAGGAGTCTGATACTGTAGCTGAAATATTTTGTTTTGTGGTGAATACTTTAGAATTGGGTTCCTGTGCTGCCACTTGCATGGTGATGCAGAATTTTTTTCACTTGTTGTCAAAAGCAATTAGAATCTAATGAAACTGGGTGCAAACCCTCTGATAAACACTTTGCATTTGATAAATGTCTTGGTGTTGAATAAAGGAACAGTCCCTTTTTATACATTATTATTTCATGTCTTGCTGGAATACACTCAAAATTCCTGTTCATAATTAGATAGAAAGCAATTTAAGAAGAAAACAAACAAATCAGTGTAAAAATTAACCATGACAAATCTGCATGACAAACAGCTTCGTGACCGCTGCTGCCATGACCATGGTTTGCCTTTGGAAGGCCTGAGGTACAGCAATTGCTTTACATTGAAACAAAAGACACAGTCCCAGCTGTGCAACCCCCGTTCCCAAAGAAGTGCAGCATCTTCATGTTTATCAAAAGATTTTGCAAAGCATCAAAATTGTTTAGACTACAAGTGATGCAGGAAATACTGCTGCAAGAGTAAAGTCTTCCACATAGGCATAGTTCTGCAGATAAAATGGGGAAAAATGAGAAATAAGGAAAGCCAAAAGAAAGACGGTGCGATACATCTGGTTTACCTTATCTCTCTGTGGAGGTTTCTGGCTGGATTTGCTGGCCAGCTATAAGTATCCATAAGGAGAAATCCAAGAAATTTCTTTTTTAGCCAGCTTATTTATCCACCTCCTGTCTGAGCTCACCCTTACCTAAACTAAGTAAAATATTTTTCCACACTGATGTTTATTCGTTAATTCCTGTGCTGAAATGTTTGGAACTGATGGGGGCTGCCTTCTCTTTCAACTTTCCAGCAGAACACTGTGAAAGGTCTTTTTCCTCTACACAACATGTGAGACAGTGGTTCAGAACAATAGGATCACAGTGCGAGTTCACTGTTCAGCTTCATTTTCTCTAGGGCAGAACAGAAGCTCCTCTCATAACTTAACCCTGTGCCTCTTCCTGACTTCTTGTAATGGTCTGTATGTCTGGGTGTGCTTCTCTGAAGTGATGTCCTAACAGAAATCAGTGTTCAGATGGTGGTTACTGGAAGTTTTTGTATAGCAAAAGGTGGACAAGAAAAATACCTGAAGTGACTGGATTCTGAAACCTAAGAGCTCAGTAGCAGCAAATGTCAAACCATGCACTGATTTGAGAGGGATGACATGCCTCAAACCCTCTGTGTAGCAGTATTTGTCTGCAGTTAACAAAGGGATTTTCTCTGTGTGCAGTCCAACATTTTACACCTTTAGTTGGGTGGCAGTTTGAGAGAAGCACATGGTTCTCTGAATGGCCTCTCCCATCTGTTCTGCCAGCACAAGTGGTGTAGATAAAAGATACTTGATGGACTTTCTGGGGAGTTTTGTAATTAGAAGGTGTTTCTCAATGGATATCCAGCACAAAAAGAGGCAGACTGGCTGGAAGCTACTGAGACCAGGATGGGTTTGCACTTACAGGCTAATAGCAAGCCAGTGGTATTAATTTCTTTGTTAAGTCTCTGCAAGCAGTGACACTTTTGCTACCTGTGGGTCTCTGAGTGGTGTCAGGCTCATGGTTTACTGTCAGCACAATTGTTTTGGGGATAAAAGATGGACCACTTGGAAAGCTTAACCTTTCCTTTCTCCTTCAGAGGGCAGACAGCCCTTTTCCTTCTTAGAAAAACATGACATCAATTTTACCAGGGAAGGCTGAAAGTTTTTCAGTCTTGTTTTTTAACCAACATAATGGACAATTGTGGCCAATAACTACCCTTGGTCAGTCCTTCTATAATAGCAGCCACGGAGATACTGTCATCAGTTTTATTATATCCTTTGGTTTCCTGTGAACCTGCTCTTTTGAAGGGAAATGCTTAATGCTTTTGCTATTACAATCTCAGAAACTTTTAGTTAAAGAGTAACACTAGCTCAAACTTTGGACTTTGTTCCTGAACTTCGATTTCATGTAATTGTTATTTACAGCATTAGAGAGTGGTAAACAGCTGCTTGTGCCTGCTGGGGGTTTTTTTTGCTGTTGGTTTGTTGGGTGTCGTGGAGGTTTTTTCCACCTAATGATGCCAACAAAAGTGACCTGGCGTTTTTCCTTTAATTAAAATGGGCCTTTGTGAATTAGTGTGTGAAAATCACGGGATACAGCACTAATTGGAGTTTAGGCAACTGTTCCCCTAACCTTTCACAGTGAAACTTCTAGATGAAATGTTTCCGTTTAATTTAGTAGCTTGAGAGTTTTTTATAGCTAGATATAAAATAATGATTCTTGACCTTTTTGGACAAGTAATACTGGGGTTTTTTTTCTGATAAAACCTTTATAGCCTCATTCGTATGTTGCTAGTATTACCTGTGGTTTGACTGCTTCAGCTCCCATTCGACAGCAGGCATCCTAAGGGCATAGGAAAAGACTTTCTGTGGTAGACCTCTGACTCATTGAGCCCAGCAGCCTCCCCTGAGAGGTGGCAGGAGATACTGTTCAGAGCCCTGTCCAACCTGACTTTAATGTTTCCAGGGATGGGGCATCCACCATCTCTCGGGGTAACCTGTTCCAGTGTTTTACCATCCTCACTGTAAAAAACTCCTTCCTTATATCTAGTCTGAGTCTAGCCTCTTTTAGTTTAAAATCATCACTCCTTATCCTATTGCAAGAGATCCTCCTAAAAGGCCTGGCCTCATTTTTCTTATAGGCCACCTTCAAGTACTGAAAGGCTGCAGTAAAGTCTCCCTGGAGCCTTCTCCTCTTCAGTCTGAACAACTCCAGCTCTCTCAGCCTTTTCTCATAGGATTGGTGCTCCTGCCCACTAATCACTTTGTTGGCCCTCCTCTGGACCCGCTCCAGCAGGTCCATGTCCTTCCTGTGCTGAGGACCCCAGAGCTGGATGCAGCACTGCAGGTCGGGCCTCACAAGAGCAGAGCAGAGGGGCAGAATCACCCCCATCCACCTGCCCATGACATATTTGCTTCACTGAAAAAAATCCAGATCAAGAGTAAAGTCACTGATAACTTTTACAGTTTTCTTATATCTTTAGGCTGTAATTATTTGTATACTGGAAGTTCACAAATCAGATGTTTGTCAAGGATGTATAGAGATAGCAGAGGCTTTTGACAGTGTTAATGGGTTTTACGTATAAAATTCTAGGTGTCCTAATTGAACTAAGAAAAGTGCTGAAAGTTGCCATTTTTGAGGAAAGCACTCTGCATAGATTTTGAACTCCAATTAGCAATCTACACTGCAGTAGACTAGATCAAAATCAATATTTCTGCCTGGAATTCACACAGCCTCTTTGAGAGACGAGATTAATATGGTTACTGTTCGACTCTGTGTTCTCAATCAGCTAAGTATGTGCACTTGTCATTCATATTTTGTTTTTAGCTTGTTATTCTGACAGAAGAGTCTCTGAGGAATGAAAGGAGAGCCGGTTTGAAGAGTAGAGCGATGTAACATTTACATATTTTCACACTGTTACGGAAGCCGGCTGTTAGGCTTTGAACATTATTTATTCATTTGATGCTGCTATTTGTTACAGACCTCTGAAATACGTTACTGACAGTAACTAAACCATCAGTCTCACTTTAGGATTTCTACTGATTGCTAATTTTGTTGACTAAGTGGTGGAAGAAGCTCAAAATGTGTTAAAACTAAAAAGACGTGGTTCTATTAGGGTTTTGTTGGTTTTTTTTTTCTAATACCCTGCTCCCATACTGAGTTGCAAGAGAAGGTTTTTTTGATGTTGGCACATGCACTGACAAAAACATCATGTTGTAGGTCTTGCAAATCATGCAGATCACTTCAGTTTGTGCTGGTGTGTTCTAAAACCCATGCAAATGAGCTTTCCATCATGGTTGTTTACCCAGTGGGTGGAAATATAACCATCATATTCAAAGGAGTTGAACCAACTGACTCTAAAAGCAATTACTGGCAACATTGATTTTTCCATTAATTGGCTGAACCCTGTGAAACATGAAGTCTCTAAGGACAGCATCTGAAATGTGTTGCTGCTTTTATTGCTGTTATGATTATTAGATTTTGGATGCTACCAAAATGTCCTGGACGATATTCAAAATACAAAACAGTTCCTGATCTTGAGAATTGAGAAGTCTGAAAGACAAAATGTCAAAGGGAGTAAACATTTCCAAAGTGCTTTATAATGTCATTATTATTTTTTTATAACTGTTAAGATGCTTCACAATATAAATGGTGCCTTATTGAAAATGTTGAGTTATAACGGGGTAATTCTTGTATAGTATGTTAGAGGAGATTTGTCCGTACATGGGTTGGTGAAAGCACATCAGGAGTTTTCTATTTGTGTTGTGGTTTATCCCCAGCTGGCAACCTTGCAGCCACTCACTCATTCCCCACTCCCCACACTAGATGGGATTGTGAGGAGATTCAGGAAAAACGTAAACACTCATGGGTTGAGATAAGGACAGTTTAATAATTGAAACAAAGTAAATTATTGTAATAATAATTATTATTATAACAATAATAATTATAATGAGAAAAAGAGAGGAATAAAACCCCAAGAGAAACAAGTGATGCTCAATACAATTGCTCACCACCCACTGACCAATGCTCAGCCTGTCCCTGAGCAGTCATCATAGATGACTCCCCCAGTTTATGCACTGGGCATGATGTTCTATGGTGTGGAATATCTCTTTGGTCAGTTTGGTCAGCTGTCCTGGCTGTGCTCCCTCCCAGCTTTTTGTTCAGCTCCTCGCTGTCAGATCATGAGACACTGAAAAGTCCTTGGCTGGGGATAAGCAGTACTTAAAAACAACCAAGACATCAGTGTGTTATCAGCATAAATCTTGTGTTAAATGCAGTACCACCTACTAAGAAGAAAACTAACTGTGTCCCAGCAGAAAGCAGCACAATGTGGGAAACAGATAAATGGGGCAATAAAGGCAACATCCTTGGTAGGCAGAGGAAATGGGATTGATAGCGGGGAAAAAAGATGGTCCTTTCATATCAGGTTGAAGTTGGGCAGAACCAACTAAAGAGGAATAAACAATTGAGCACAATGCAGTGAGGAAGGATAAATTATTTTTAATAACCTCTGGACAGGAATGACATAGGCAGAGGGAAATTATGCTCTTTGCTGTATGGACAGTGGAGAATGGCCAGATCTTCAGAGTGCTGAGAAGTGTACTGGTATGAAGGCAAACCAGCAGGAGGAATTAACTCCACGCAAATTCACCCAAGACCTTACTCACATTATCCAACCTCTGTTCTATTTACAGCTTTGTACTCCCTCTTTGTCATTGCTGTGCTTGTTGTACGGGGCACATGAGTAGAGGTGTTGTATAATTCATTTAATAGCTATAGATGCCTACACCTGCCAGGCTTACTCCTGCTGGGCGTTAATTTCTGCACTTTACTGGATCACAGTGCAGGTATCTGCATTGGAAAATGACTATTCAGAATGACTGTGAATGTTTAAGAACATTTTCAAGTTTTCAGCCTTTTTCTTGAGCCAAAGGCAGTTGCTGATTTCCTAGAATAGCCAGTAGTGCTGTGGGAAAAATCAGATGTTTCAGTAGATCTCTGAAGCAGAGATTTCCTGGATGCCATTTATAACCCCATCTTACAGTCCAGGTCGGATTGTCTTTCCTCCACTCCTGCTTGTTTGGAGAAGTTTTTGTTCTACTGCACAAAAAGCTAAAGCACATTCCCTTCTACTGCTTGGTCCTGAGGTTGCAATATAAGCAGTTGCTAGCTAAGAATAAAGGGGAAAAATTAAAAGATATATGAGACCGTAAATAACAGAGACAAGGTATATCAGTATTTATATCAGACATTGTTTCTTTTTTTCCTACTTGTTCTACTGCTTGCCTGCTGACTGTTTAGTTATACAGTTAATTTGTATAGAAAGTTTTCCTCTGAAAAATTGGGAACTTGTATGTTTGATAAGTATTTTTTCTGTAGTCATGATAGCATGATAAAGTGATTAGCAGAGTCAAAGAGAAGATAACAGGACAGGCGACAGAGTTACAATAAAAAAAAATCACCCTTGATGATTCTGGAAAATAAAAAAGCATTTCAAATATAAATAGTACTGTGTCCTGAAAAGAATAGCCTGCAGTTCAGCAGAGCTGAGTGTAAAATACTGACTTGAGGAATACATGGTTGGGAATTACTACTGATCACTAGATCTACAGAATGAGCTCTGGAATCACAGAGGGTCAGCAAATGCCACTACACTGCTGCCAAAGTGCCTTATGTGACATGGAAGAAGTAATGTACCTGCTGTACTCAGTTCTGTCAGCCCTGTTTTAAAGTATGTATCCAGCTGCAAAAAGATGGGAATCAATTAGAGAAAGTCCAGAGCAGAGGAACAAGCAAAGTCAAAGGTTAAAAAAGTTCATTTATGAGGAAAGATGGATGAAGTTGAGGGGTCTTCCCTGAAGAAGTATGTTGAAATATATTCAAGCAAGTTTTTGAAGAAGAAGGGAAAGAAGTGTGATCTTGAGTGAGAATAAGGCAAAAAATGTTCGAAGTCTCAAATAGACTCAAATTGACTTCTTTCATCACTGGAGATTTTTAACAGCAACTGTTCCTAAAGGAAACATGAAATCTGGAATGCAGGTTCAGTTTGCTTTCAGCTTTCTCAGCAGAGTTCATTGGAAGGCAGTAACCTCCATTGTCTTAACATTTGCCATGGAGTTGTAGGCCTCTTTATTTCACCCATCATGTCACTTTAGAGCATATGTTTTGCTAGAGGGAGGTGTGAACCACACATAAGACACTATAAGTAGGTTTTCTAATTTTTTTAAAACAATTTTCTGTCCCAACCCTGAAGACGCTTTTTAACATAGAGGAGGGAAAGAAATTTGTTTACTTCAAAAGTAAATAAAAAGTTAATAAAGTTAAAAATAATAAAGTTAAATAAAAATAAAAGTTAAGAGCTTTTAAGATATCCTCATGTAACTCAAAGCACAACTTTGTCAGGAAAGAATGTGAGCATAAAACTTCCAATTTTCTTAGTAAGCAAGAATAGCAGTTTTGCAGTAGAGAAATGTGCCACAGTATACTTTGCCTACCTTATGAGGTTGTCTTCTGCTCTTGTCGAGTTTGGCTTTCAAAAGATTTTTCCTTTGGAGATCGTTTTGGAAGCAGCAGTGAAGCCTGAAAAGTTGCCTTCTGTAAACATCTTTGGAAATTTCAGTGTGAAAAGACAAAATAAATAGAAGTTCAGTGTTTTGTTATTTGGCATTACTTTTTTTTTCCCCAGAGATGACCACTAGGAAAAGGAAAGAAGAAAAACCAAAATTGATGCATCAAGCATATAACTTTAGGATTGTTGCTCTTACTGAGGCAATTACTGTGCATATTATAAGAAAAGTAAAAAATATTTTCCTGTAAGATTGATGTACTGATACGTAGTTTTACTGGAAATTCTTAACTTATTGGAGAGCAAAGTAGTGTGTGCTGTGCTTTGCTTGTGATGGGAGTTTTCGCACTGCAGTGACAGGAAAAAATACACAAAAATGCTTAGTGTCAGTTGTGCAAAATGCAGACTTACTAATGCAGGTTTTCAAGAACAGGGAGGTCTTTTGTTAGTTAGAGTGGAATATGTGGGGAAAAAAAATCTCAGTGAAACAGGAGTACAAAATATGGAGAAGTCTCTTAAGGAGTTAAATATACTGTCAGACTTACTAGACTGTGCACAGTAGCCAGGTCAGGAGCATAGGACACTGCAGTCACAGAATAGTTACTCAACATGTTCATTTATGATCTCAGGGAAAGATGATTTTATATTTAATTTCTGCCGCTCAGTAAATCACCTTTTCTTGTGCCAGTACTCTTTGCTAGTGGGAGAGTTCAAACACCTTAAGCTCCATCATGCAGGGGAAGCTGCCCATCCACGGACCTGATTAGGTCCTTTGTGAGGCGAGGTCCGACACATTCCAGCTCCCTCAGCCTTCCTACAGGTGCAGAGGGTAGGCAGAGTGTGGGACCTGGGAACTGCAGTGATGCCCGACATCATAAATACCAAGTATTTCAGCTGTCTGCAATGCAGTCTTTACCACGAAGTGGCAGCTATAATTTCCTTCCTTATCCTTCATACTCTCCCTTTTAATGTTATTAATTTACAGGACATGCAGCCAGCATTTCAGGTTTAATACCAGGAATGTATGGATCCGCAGCATCTCAGACAGCTACTTCAGTGTTGTACAAAAGGCCTTAAAATTAATCAGATTCAGAGACCGGTGTGCTGAAATAAAGTATTTGAGATGGTTATTGAAAGATAGATATAAACTTTTTGGGTGTTGAAAAGCTTCAGTAGTAATTGTTACCCACATTTTATGCTGGCAGAAGAGAGGGGAGTGAGGCAGGAGAAATAACCATTCTAGGGACTGAAGCTAGAGAGGTGACAGACACCACTTCATCAAACATAAGCACAACTTTAGTAAAGAAGAGGAGCAGTATTCACAGTAAAGCCCAGCAGTTCAAAAAGGTGTGCTTAAATACACTATTCAGTTTATCTTTTTGGTCTTCTTGTTCACTTACGCATATGGTACCTGATTTTTTTATATATAAGCCAAATTTAAAAGGACTATTTCAAGATCCATAAACCTGATGATGTTGTACATGCACAATGAAAGCAGATGTTACTCTGTGTCATTATTGCTTGTAGAATTATTTAAAAATCTATCTAAGTGTTTTGTTGTCACCTTTCCTCTATTTACACCTCTTAGATTTTTGGTTTATGAGCAGCAAAAGCAAACTGTCACTATTTGCTATAAATTGAAGCTTTTAATAACTATGTCTGTTCTACAACATTTGTCAGCTTTGAGTATTCTGTCAGTAGAAAATAAAAATAGCAGGAAATCTTCAGCGATAGTGACACTGAAAATTTATCTGCTTATGCTCAAAAGGTGTAAAATGCAGGTTTCAAGAATAAGCAATTGTAGTTTTCCTTAAAAAAAAATTGCATTTGCTGTGGCTAACACTAAACTCTATATACATCACCACCAAAATAAATTACAACGAATTTGTATGCAATGTAGTTATCTACACAAAATGCTATTAAGCCCTTTAAACAATAAGACATAGTCACATAGATATTGTTTGTCAGACTCCACATTGGGTGCATTGTTGGACACAAAGATGAAGTTGCAGTAGGGCTCTGAGGAGTAGTTCTGCTCAATAACAAAGGTGTTTTATCACCTTGTAAAACTTGACTGTCATGTCACAGTGTTTTAAAGTGAAAAGAAGATATTTCAAATGTAATTTTTTTCCAATAGCACTGTTTTATTTAACCTGGAAGTGTTCTTGGTAAAACAGGTATGCATAAAAAAAGAAATTAAAAGTTTACATACACTGTCGTATTTTGTTGCTCTTATTTTTCAGTGTTGCTGAGGGAGAGGCTCTTTTGGTAATTTTCCTGAATTTTTCTTTTTTTTAAGGTTTTCTTGCAGGTTCAGTAGGATTTTTCCCTCCTTAAGGAAAAGAAACCCAGCTAATATATCAACTTCAGTGTTTTTATTCATTAGTGAAGCAAGCTTAGAGCAACAGCATGAACTGTGAGGTTCAAATGCATTGTGTTGTGGTGGATCACTTGTTACAGAACAGGAATATTTTGGGACAGCCCTGGCTGGATTTTTACTTGTCCTTAACCTGAAGTGTTTTGCTTGCAATGGGACTAGTTCAGTTCTGCCATCACAAGTGTGTTATATCTAACCTGAAACACTGTTTTCCACCTAAAACAGTTTCCCTTTCAGGTTCACTTCTCTCTCATTTTATTTGTGAAACATCAAACAAGGTAGTTATGGTTTTAGTTGCAGGAGATATTCTGGCAAATACCTGTCTCCTGTAGTATTTCTGTTCAATAGTGGATGGCTAATGTTTTAATTGTGTTCTTCTTTTCTGACAGTCCAAAAGCCAGTAGCTATCATTCTCCTCTCCAGTAAACCATCTTGTTCGCAATCCTCCTTTGAAATTGTGAGGCTCATTTTGCCAGAAGATGAATCTGATTAAAAAAATACTTCCCATTTTAGGAGAGGGTCTACAAAAATTTTATCTGATCAAAAAGAAGTGTTACAAGATTGAATTCCTGTCCGCTGCAGAAGTAATTTTTGTCTGACAGTGCCTTCAGTCTGCTGTCAGTGTCTTTCAAGAGTAATACAGGAATGTAAAGATGGAGGGGGGAGACTTATCTGGAGAAGGATAAAATTATTCCTCTGGGAAATCGTTTTTGTTTGTTTATTTCACAGCAAAGGCTTGAGTCTGTTCTTAAATGGAAGGGCAACACAACCTAGATGGGCCCAGCAGGGAGAATTTGACACATAGGACTTGTGTAATTTAGAGAAAGAGAAAAAATTTCTTAATTCTCTCTTTTTTTCTGTTGGACTTTGCTCAGCAGAAATTGTATGTAGGTGCACAGTCATGATAAAAATAATGTTTTTGTCCAAGAGTTCACTGTGTAATTGAAGCCTGTAAAAGAACTTTTCTTATTCTGTAGCTTTCAAAATATTTTTTAATTTAAGATTATGTATACCTATATCTAAAAGTGATTTGTGTACTCCACATGTAAAAAACTGTAACAAAATCTCTTCAGCCTGGAATCATATGGAAAAAAATGTGAAAAATTAGTCTATTGGGTGACAAAACAAAATTTATTATTTTAGATTAGATGTATAGCAAAAATAGTTGAGGAGTTACAAACTCTGAGCTTATAGGTTTTCAGTGGCATTACCTCATTAGGAAGGGAAGGCACTTAAATTACTTTAAATTAATATTGGAAGACTGTATACAGTAAGAAATACAAATCTGCAGTAATAGACCTGAACTCTCCACCTGGAAAGGAAATGATCAACCATGATGTTTTAGAGATCTGTAAAATAGTAAGTGGCATGATACAGTGGAAGAAGGAATTTTGCTAAATATTTTTCATAATCCAGGAATTTAGAGAAATAATCTGGGACAGAAGGAAGAAGGGAGATGGTCTGTGTTTTAGCACATCATTCATTCCCAGACTCATTCTGCTTATGTCTGAAGGCAAGATTACTCCTTTTCATATTCTCTTCACCATTATTCCCACAGAAGAGAAACTGGGCTGAATGGAGCAGATAGAAATCTGCTCTGTAGCAGCAGTAGTGGTCCATAACACATGCCATCACCTAACCCAGGCACTACAACTGGATACACCATTACCTTCCAGGAGGCAACTTTTGCCTTTGGAAGGAGCTGCATTTCCATCTCCTGGACAGTCCTTGGATGCAGCCAGAGTACTCATGTTCAGGGGTAAATGCATAATAGTTAGGTTATTGGAGATGGATCCACCTAAAGCTCTGTGGGCAGAAAAACTTATTATTCAGTGATACAGGCATGGGAGTTCAAAGAAGGTTACGCAGAAGTCACCTGTGGTTGAAGGAGGGCAGAGTGACACATACCAAAGAGAGATGCATTGAGACTTGGGTGGATTTTTCTTCCCCTGGCCCGTGCACCTCCTGTTACGTCAGCCATCTGCTGTCCCGGGCAGGGCAGCAGTGAATTGCAGAGGGTCACGTACTTCAGGTGCATTTAGCAGAAGAGCAGCTGAGGTGTTGTACTGTGCCCAGAGGTGTCCCAGGAAAGTAGCGTCTCTGGCACCTGCTCCCCACCAAGTTGCCATCTTGGAAGAGCTGTTTCCTCTCCAGAGGACAGATAAAAGGAGCACTGTTTTCCTCTGAGAAATAGTGTCTTCTGGTACCTGTTGGGTTTCTGTGATTTGGATACACGCAGTCTGACCTGCCACTTGGGCAAGGTTGCTTGACTCATGGTCTACATAGAGTCACTCTGTAACTGCTGCACTGGCTGAGAGGCTACAGTTAATTCAGGGTCAATTCAGCTTTTGGGGCTGGAAGCTATTTTTAAGACCTCAGCTGCTACAAGGTTCCCTGCCCTTTCTTCAGTGCTGAGGCTCAGAGCAAGGGTGAGATGCATGGTCACAGGGTCACATCACCTTCCAGTGTACCGGCTGAGACCCTGAGACCTGCCAGAGCTCACCTTCATGTCCTGAGGCAAAGGTGCTGTACCCCTCCAGTGGAGTCACCTGCCACTTACTGGGTGGCTGGAGGACATGTGCAGACAGCTCCTGCAGGAGCAGCTCCTCAGCTGTAACTCCACAGCCCAGCATACTGATGGTGACTTGTTTGTCAAGCCATGCCATTTATGGAACTGTGGTCTGCACCTTAGATAATGTAGGAGATCTTTGTCCATCTCGTTTTCACATATGGTCAGCATGCATATGGTTTAGGCAAGTTTTGAAATACATAGAACTTAAAAAATATTTTTCTTGTACCCATAAAATATCTCACCTGCCTTTGGACAGAGTTACAGAAGCTTCAAAGCAACCATATAACAATATGAAATAGTTTTCTTTTAATAACATCTAGTGGCCCCAGTTCTTCTTTATGTTTCCTAGATTTGTAACTCCAACAACAGTATTTTTAAAAGTCAGATAAAGTGATCTTATCTATTGGTTATATTTTTTGATGCTTTGGGAGATCTGTTTAGTTTTTATGTTGGAAGCCACCAGGCTGTTTTGGAACCTGATGAAAAACACTGAGAAGTAATCATAAAGCAAGGCTTTGGGAAATCACAGGAAGCGGGGTTCCTGGTAAATATAGTAGATTTGTAGTACAATTTAAGGACAGTACTTTTAAGGAGAATGTGTTTTGCAGAAGTAACATTTGTCATCAAGTCATTCTTCCCAGGTAAGCACCCTTCCTTTCGTGCATTGCAAGAACTTCTGGGCACATAAATAAGCTCAGGAATGTCCCTGGGAGCAGGGCCTGATGTGGAACAAATGCTTCACTGGTGCTTCTGCTCCCAGAGAACTCTCCCTTTGTATTTCATATAGCAGTCCAAGCTGCTCAAATATTTTTAAGCTTTTCTTGCTGTCTTCTGTCCCCACATCTTTACACACTTCAAATTCTGAGCAATTATTTCTTCCTTTCAGTCCCGCTGTTTCCTAGGAACTGCCAGTTGAAATGGTTTTCCTGTGCCCGTTGGTTCAGTAGCTCTGGTGAATTGGTTCAGTGACAAATGCCTTTCAAAGTTGTCCCTCAGACCCGCAGAACAGTGCTCTGGTGTGACAGGTAATTCCAGTGCCTTTGAAACAGGAACTCTCAATATAGCTACGTTTTATTATTCACACTTGGGCGATGGTGATTTTTTTACTTTCTTGACAGTCTGTGTGCAAAAGAATCTGTATGTGTGTGTAATTTAATGAATGAGTCTGTTGTCCTTTTCACCTCGCTACTTTCTTCTAACCCTAAAAACAAAAAGGAGAAAGAAACAACCTACTTCTTAGAAGCAATTTTGATTAATGCATTGCTTCAAAATTCTGGCATCAGGAAATAGAAGAAATGTATTTTGGATAACTGAATTTTTCTGGAAGACCTGCTTTTAAAAGTGGGTTTATATCTTTGCCTGGGTTAAGTGATACAGCAAATGCCTTTGATATAATATTTGTGTTTCATCTGAAGGCTGTAAATACTTCTTTTTCAGATCTGCTTCTGATATCCCTGTGTCTAGCAGAAATTCTCCTTCTGACTGAAGCATATCCATCATTCTTTAGAGTATCCATCATTGCACATTCTGATTCAATAAGAGATTGTATCTTATTATCCTTCCAGTGAGTCACCGTATTTATGGATTTAACTGGTATTGTCCAGATGTATCATCTTTGATTCAGTGTTTTGGGTACTGTGGGACTTACTCCCCATGCACCACGTACTGTAGGTTGCTCTTACTTGGTACTGAGCCATCCCAGGGACCACTTTTATCTATGAGTGGTATCAACAGATAACAATTGAGTTTTTGTTAGTGCAGAGTTTATATATTCAGTTTTGTTAAAATGAAATGTTAAGAAAAGCTTCAGTTTATCTTGTAATGCTGAAAAGTCTAATCTGATTTGGTAGTTAGGGGTTTTCACATAGTTTCTTTTTCACAGAGGATTGCACACATATTTACCATTGTTTGGTTATTCAGTGTTATGCTAACTCTCAATAAATATTCACTGATTTTACATGGATATATCAACTCTTTAGAGAATTAAAAGGCATGAGGCATATTCAGATTGAAACTTCAGTTAGTCTTAATTGTCATGGAGTATGTGACTCTTGATAAGTTTTAGGCTTTTTAAAAGGTGCTTCACATGCTTTGCATAGCTTTGCTTCCCATAGCTTTGCATGTCGTTCAGACATCTGTTTTAACTCTCTGCATAATTAGTTGAAAATTGTTTTGATTTTCTTCTTTTTGTAATTACAGTAAATTGCCTTCTAACCTTGTTAAAATCCTAAAAAAACCCACAGCAAATGAAAACACAGGAAGAATGCAGAACCAGGTGTGCAGAGCAGGTGTGCTTTTTTAATGATGACAAATACAGTACAGATTTCACAAGGTTAGAGGTCAGTCAAGACATCTTTTCTTACTTGTGCATTTTCAGAAAGTAATTTTAGAAAATAATTGAGAAGATATGTTTGCAAATAAAGCAGAAGACAGGAGGAACTGTGCTTCTGTGGTAGTAGTAGTTGCCAGTAAGGCAGTAGGGGAAGGAAGTTAATTACAGAATTGTAACAGTCTACAGATGTTTAAAAGATGCAACCACTAGTCAGAGTAGTATTTTTGTGTTGCTTATTACAAGTGGGATGTGGACAGTTTTAACCTGAATGCCAAGGAAGACCTTTTCATAGCAGTATGCAAGTAAATTAACTCTTAGATCATGCTTTTTCCTGAAGTACTTAAAATGCATTGTTAGCAATATTTAATATGGGGGAACTCTTTCATTGCTCAGAGCATGGGCTGGGTTCTGTTTCTAGCTGCTCTGGTGCTTAAAGCACTTTTCTGGAGGCCATCCAATTACAGCAATCTGTTAACCTCTTTGGAGGAGAAAACTGAAACCCATGTCCAGAGAGATGAATGAGATGGACCTGAGGGCAGACAGCTCACCGAATAGGCTTTTGATTAAAAAATTACCTCGTTTTTAAGTACTGGTTGGGGAATTTCTGAGAAACTGATGAGAATCTGATGTAGAAAAATTCTTGCATTTCCTGCCAGAGAAGACTGTTCATGCAGGCTGCACACGGCCTAAATAACCAGCTTCTAGAAAATCCTCTTTGTAGGAGTAAATATTTTCACTGCATTTTTGAGACACAATTGCTAGTTTTCCCATAGTTCCTGCTGGTTACTGCATGCAGGTAGCAGCCAAGCAGAGAAGCAAAGTAATTCTCATGGAAGAAATCTTATTTTCAAGAAGAAAAGGCATGATCCAGATTATTTATTTATTTATTAGTTTTTCAGCCTTGGAGTCCCTTCACGTAATGCCATAGATTTGCCAAATTAAAGGGGGTGAGAACTTAAGTGATGAAAAGCATCAGACAGAAATTCCCCAAGTACATTCCAAGAGAATGTTACGGACACCCAGAGGAGGGGGGCATGCTTCAGTGAAGTTACTGGGGTGTTTTGGGGAGGGAGCTGGCTGAGGCGGCAGAGGGAGGCGTTGTTTTAAAATTCAGCCGTTCAGTAGGCAGATGCAATGCAGAGGAGGACATCTCTCCAAACTCTTCAGCACTCACAGGCCACTTAAATGGTAGATGTATTGGCACGCCAACATACTTTTGCATACTTCATAAATCCAGTCTCAGAGGAATCTTTCCAGTACCAAATCCTCTGGCCCAGTGTGGCCTTCTCTCTCCTGCTTTTTTCTGATTTACGGTTGGTGAGTTCCTATATTCTGGGCATGTATGGCTAATTTTAAAAAGTTGCCTAGCGGCATCACTGTGTGTTAGTGGTGGATCTAATACTCAAGATCACACATGTCCAATGAGGTCAGAGCTCATTTGATCAGTGTCTTGTAAAGTTGCTGATTCTTCCTGAATAGAGACTAGCAAATCTGAGTTCTCCATTTTTTATTATATTATCCAAGCTGCCCCATTACATCCTTTCCTTAAAGGTGGAAGTGGTTTTAAACTTTGCAAAACTAGTTTCTTCCCTTCTGGTGGGATTTCTTCAGATCCCATCATGTTACGAATCAGTCATTCCCAGGAAAGAGTTAGAGCAGGTGTGGGGAAGAGTTGTTACCAATGTGCTGTTTCACTTGCAGTGGTGGTCCTGGCCATTCATCTGCTGCTGTTTGCTGTGCTGCTTGGTGTGACTTGTCTGCTGTGTCACTCTTCTGATTCTGAAACATACTGGCTGGCTGGCTTGGCAGGTTTCTTTGCATTGGCTTTGTATTCCAGGATAAAATTTCTTGCAAATGTAGTATCTCCTTCCCCTCTGTCTGGCTGATTTCCTGTAGGTGTGAGGCTGTGGTGCTTGTTGTCAAGATTTTGACAGGAGTTTTCATAGTTTGGAGTACCCCAAACTGCGTGGTGCTCACTGGTGTTTGAGCCTTCCTGAGAGGTAGTTGAAGTTGGTAGCTTATGGAGTTAGATTACTCTTCTCTGTCAAAGAAGGTGTGGTTGTCAGAACAGAAAGTGTTCCCTCACAGTTAAGTAAAAAGAATATAGAAGTCCTTTTTAATACTTATACCTGTAAAATATCCGTGACTTTTTTTTTTTAAGTTCTTTTCTGCTGTGTAAAGGAAGGACCTTCAGGGTTGTGTTGCATTGTGTCTATCATTGTGTCTGTTTTTGCTCTATCTGTCCATCTGAAGCTTGTATCCTGTTAATTAAATGTAAACCTCCTTGCAGTCATTTCAGTGGATTTTAATCTACTCTGCTAGTGTCTTTGTGCACTGTTTGTGTTCCCAATGTGACTGCAAGGAGGTAACATTTCTGAGTCATTTGTGGGCTTGTTTGTTTATCTCTCTAGCTGGAATTTTTGAGTATAGTATTGACAATGGTGTCAAAGGCTAGATATTTTACCCTGGAATGTTAGAAAAGGGTAAAAGGTATATCCTGTAATCTCCTAATTTCTAAAAGTAAAATAGAGAGGTTGTCCACTGACGTAAGAGGTCCATCATGCTGTTGCATCTTACACCTAGCAAGCATCAGCCCCATGGTATGTAAAACAGAGCACACTTACTGCCTTGCTTTTGTCTGTTCTTGAGAGGAAAGTCTGATGCCCAGCACGCCAGAAAGCATTTGAGCTGGCTTTAATGAGTACGAATAACAGTAAAGATACAACAACATACGGCTCAGCAGTCTTGTGCAGCTGAAACTCACAGCTCTGCTTCTTCACTGCTTCTGTTGTCTGTGCTGCCTTGGCTGGGAAATCACTTCTTCCCTTTCAGTACAGACCTGCAGTTAAGGAATGACTCATCCCTTTCTTGCACTGACATTGACCTCTGCAGTTACTCCTTTTCTGTGTGAGAGCAAATGAGAGGAGAATCAAGCCTGCAATCCCAAAAAGAAGAATTGCTTAAATTTGATCTCATGAATAAGTACTGAGTCCTAATTTCATACTATTTCTGGTCTTCGGATGGAGACAGCAATATATTAGGAATTAAATAATAGTTTTGAAGCAGGATTGAAAATGCAGCATCTGCAGTTGCTCCATTATGACCTTAACTGTGTAACTGCCCCCAGTGATAGGACCCCAGCAAGGAGACCACACTGACTTTATTCAGTTTTTCGTGATGTTGGCTGCTTTTGCCATCCAGCATTCTGTTTTTTGCTTTCTTCTAAAACAGATCTGTGCGCTGAATGATGACATACATTTCTGTTGAGTTACTGTAATGCTGCCCTGTTTTACGACTCGACAGTTACATTTTAGGTGAAGCTAGCACTTGTGCCCTAAAGCTTGTTGTTAGGTACTAAGTCCTTAGTAAAAGTCTTCTGACATCCTTTTGAGATGCTGGGGTCCAGCTCCTGAGCTGGAGCAATGTTAGCATGGTTTGGTCAGGTATTAATGTCTTTCCTCTCAGGGAAGGCAGGTTTGAAATAGGCAGTGTCATTTCAGTGAAGTTGCGTTCAAGACTCGGACACACGCAGTGTTAGTGCCTGGTGTTTGACACTTGTAAAGAAGCTGTTTTCATGTTAGTAATCCTGAGTAGGGAGAAATAAAATCCTTGAGAAACAGCTTCCAAATTGTGGGGTAGACTTTCTACTGTTCAAAAGATAATACATTCAAAATGACAAATTATTTTTTAGTTATACATCCTGTGTCTGTGATTAAGGTACTAGTAATAATTACTGTCTGAACTCCCTTTGGACTAATAGCAATGCTGTTCACAGCAAGAGGATTAAAACTTAATGATTTAACTAGAAAAAAAATTGAAATTTCGTTTTACCAGGTTACATTGTAACAGTGAAGCATTTTTTAAAAAGACTGAAAAAGAAAGATCAAACCTTTCTGCCCTGTCCACTCAAACACCTTTCTGTCTCTAAGACGAAGTTGCTGTAGTGGCTCTGTAAGAAATACTCGTTGCCCAATGGTAATAGCTGACCTGTCGTTTCTTGGGTGTTTTGTTTTGTGTCTGTTTTTTAACAGGTCTTCTTGATCAAGCTACGTGTATCTACACTTACATTTAGGAGAGAGTAAAAACCAGCATGTTTTTATGGTAATGAGATGTCCCATGTTTTCTTTACATTTGCGGTTTGTCAAACTATGTTCAGGATGATACCTTAACTGCCTCCCACTGTCTCCTGTTTGCCGGGGACAAAGACCAGATGGAGTGAGACATTTGCCAAAAATTGCAGCCCAGTGGTGGGAAAGGACTTGAAACAAAACTAGATCATGGGGTTAAAATCTTTAACAATGGTAGGTAACACAGGTAAAGCTGTGCTGCAGTGTGGTCAGTGAAGGGATGCATCATTCCAGCATCCCAAATCAAAAGACTTTGCGGGCATCCCTATGTCTCTCACTGCAGCAGCTCCTGGTAGAGCCGTCTGATTTGAGCGCCGTTTTGCAAAGTTCCATTCCCTCCTGAGCAGTGTTCCAGTAAGTGGGTCCTGAGGAAAGCTGTGCATTGATCTGACAGGGATGTTGAAAGATCATTACTGCTGAGCAAGCCAGGGCCTTGTAAACCTGTCACATTAACGCAGCAGTGCCTGTAACAAGCTGTGTTCATACTCTCTGGTAGAAAGGGAAAAGCACTTCCTCTTCCAGGTGTGAGGCGAGATGTTCAGTCAGCCTGGCCTTGTGCTCTCTGCTTTGTGGAGTATAAGAACTTCGACATTGTTGCCTGGTTTATATTTATTTTATATTTATTTGTGTGCCATGTGAACTGCAAGCTATAGTAGTCAGAGATCAACAAGCCAAAGATAACAATGTATAGTAGGGGGAAAAAAATGTGTAAAAGTGATGTGCTAGGAAAGGATCATCAGCTTCAGATCGAGGATGCCCAGCTCAGAGGAGTCATTTCTACCTCTCACATCTAGGACAAGTGAACAGGGCTCTGAGCACTCCCCTGACAGTCACTGCAGAAGCAGCTCTGTGCTGGGGGCTTGTCCCTTGTAAGAGGAGAACACCTGTCACTGAGACAGATGTGTAGATGATCTCAGAGAGCATTAGGCACCTTGCTCTACTCACACAGCAATTTAGGCAGTAAAAGAAACCCACACACTTGTTTTTACTAAGCTACTTGTGGTGTAGGAAAGAATGTGCTGGGGTGGGGTTTTTTTGAATTTTGTTTGCTTGTTTCAAGGCTTTTTTTTGCAAAAAACCCAAGTGAAACAGCAGGTACGAAGAGTTGCAATTTTAAAGTCTCACACCAAATCATTCAACTTTCATCCCTGCCAGAATTTATCTATAAACAAAGGAGATGATTTGTCTGAGGTGGGACTTGACCTGAGATTTTAGATAACAGTAGATGACATAGAGAAATGTTTCATAAGAGATAGCTGAGAAAGTGTGTTCATAGCTTTAAAAAAGGTAATGAACTTGGTGGTAACCTGCTCAGACATATTTCAGCCTGTTAGTTTTGCTTAGTATACATGTGGCATGGTGTGACTTCTTTAAAAGCATAATTTTATGTTTGCAATGGCCAGCATAAGGAGGATGGGCAGCAGCAGAGGTTTGAGTGAATCCTGTGGCAATAGGAATGCTGGAAATGGATGCTCAGTGCTGGATAAAAACCTTTTTTATTTGCCAGCTGACTGGTATCTAGAACTAAACACTTGATCCCACATCCTTTAAAATGGATGGTGGAATAACACCACTGGCAGATTGCTCAGGTAAAATGGCATTGATATACCTAAGGAAACTTCTGTGAGAAAAATTGTAATTATTCAGCTTAGCTCCTCATTTTTAGATACAGAATTATCAGTTAGGCTTAGAGAGTTTAAGCCTAGAATCCAAAGGAGAAATTAACCCTGTTCGATGCAAGGGACTGGAGTTCTACCAAGAGCTTGCATTGAAGTTGGGAGTTCTTGCTGCTGATCTGCTGGGATGAAAGTATGCCTTGACTGCAGAGAAATAGTGGCACTCCTCGCTTCCCCCACTCCATCACATGCCAGGTAGTCTTAGCCATCTTGTTTAGCCATTTATTTGGGGTTTTATGCTTATATATGAACAAAGGAATTGTGCATACTACTTTATACATAAATCTTGACTGAGACTACTTGTTTCTGGATTTGTCAGGTTTAGCCCATTGTGGACAGCACAGCTGAGCCACTGAGAGCACCAAATGACTGTTCTCAACTGAGAAAATTTCACAGTAGGTCACTCTACCTGCCATCTCAGGAAAAAATTGTGAAACCTGGGAATTTTGTTCAACAGAGAAAATAATTAGAAGCTTCAAGCCAATCAGCAGGACTCAGATTCCTTTTTTAGGAGCAGCAGGAGTGTGAATATATTAACCCATGGTGTTCTACGGGAATCCTGGCATCTTACCTAACTTGATGATGTAAAGGCAGCATTTTGTTACATTCAGTCCCCACTCAGTTAAAAAAAAGGGCGGACAGGGGGTAAAAGAGGTACTTGAGCACTTGAAAACAAGTGTCGATTTGTAGCCCTGCAGATGCTTGATATAAGGTCAGTTATCATGAAAGTACATAGATTTGGTATGAAAGTCTTCCAAAAAATATATTGGATCGTTTATATATAGATAAAGAGATAAATATTCTTTTAAAACTAGAGCTTGCGAGCATCTATTTTTTACATATTGTTGCAGTGAAATGTGAAACACTTGTTACCAGGTTTTAAGATGGTCATCTGCATGAATTACAGTGCTGCTGTAAATATTTCTCAACGTGGACAGGTAGATGCTATTGGAAAAAACAGAACAAATTCTTAAGTTGCCAATATTGTCACAAAGTCTCCCTGCAGAATGAAGTTGTTTGACAAAGTGTTTCCCCGGTGATTTGGCTGCAGATGAAAATGTCTTCCGCAATAAAATTCTGTGCTCAGGTCTCAGTTCTCTGTGCTCATCAATCAGCAAATGACATATCAAGGATTTTTTTGCTGGATTCGTTAATATGATGGGGAAAATATGTGAGGCATTTATACTCCTATTTTTATACATAGGGTTTTTTTTTACTCTTAAATACACATTATTTTTAAAAATATATATTGTGTTGTCTGGAGCTTCCTTTAATAATCAGTAGTGCTGCAATAGAACTAATGTAAAACTGTTTTTTATGTACTCAGATTTTCTTGCCTGGAGAAAATGCCTACTCTCTGAAAATCACTGTCAATCATAGGAAGGAGACAGCTGGGGGAAGGGTGGAGAGATGTACATTTAGTGACAGCATTTCTACCCTCAGTGCACTGTCCTTTGTGGGTTAATATATTAATGTTTTGCCAGTAAATGGCATTTTGTAGAATTTTTGTGGCTCTGTGTGTTGTAAACTCAGTTTTTCTGGGGATAATCGTGTTCTGCATCTGCTGATACTTTCATAAGGTATCATTAATGGCTTTAGAAAGTTCAATTACATGGCTGCAAAGAAATAAATCACCTTATAGTTTAATTACCTCTAATATAACAGCAGCAAATATCTCCTGGGAAGCTGCCTTCTGTGTTACTAAATGACTGTCAATGATGAAGTTGCTTCCCTTAAAGGATGCTCTATTAGGGAGATTGTTTGACAGTGTTTTATGCTACATCTGTTGCTGCCAATACTAAATTTTATAAAGGAATTTAAAATATGACAGATGTCAGTAATAACTTTTATTTCTTGCCTTCTTTTTAAGGGAAAAAATTGAATTTATTGCAATTCCCCTGAAGGTTTATATGAAGTGTTTCATAGGAAATCCTTTTTAAATACTTTAAAAATATTTTTTGAACGATTATATGGGATCCAGGAAAGTATCTTAAAACACATTTTAGCAGATCCCCTCTGTGCCGTTTGTGCCCATCTGCTGTGAAAAATATTAAGAAGAGACCTTCATTTTCCTGCTTAAGTGTCTCAAAACAGAGTTACTCCTCTTCAGATCCAACCACCAGCGAGGCAAAAAGGGAGCACAGATGGAAAGTTGAGTATCCAAATAAAAAAAGAAGTGGTAAAGGATGAGAAACAAGGAAAGGAAAGAAGAAAGCATAAAAGTGGTACAGGAAGAAGACCAGTAAGAAGATGAAGGCTGATGAGATGGAAATAGAAAAGAAATGGGAAGAGCCAAAATCCTGAACAGGGAAGATAAATGAGAAGGATCGGCTGATTAGGCAAAGGGTAGAGATAGGAGGAAGTGCAATAGTGGAAAAATGGAGCATTTAGTAAAAGCAGAAATCAAGGAACGCAAATAATCAAAGGATAGGATATCAGACAATATTTTCTGCCTTTTCTTCCCATTACCAGTCAGTAGGTGGGAGAGAGGTATGATGGATGAATGTCAAAAGCACAATCAACTTGCATTTTCTTGCTTGTCCTCCTCTTAGGACTCTGGTTTTCCTTTTTGTGATTTTGGTTCACCATGTTTACTTTGGGTCAACTCCACTTCCTTTAATACCACTAAATTGCTAAAACTCAGTGACTGCTTTGAATTACTTAAATCATGTTATTTTAGGATCATAGCTTGAACTAACAGGCTTTAAAATGATTCTGAGACATTTTGAATCATCTCTTCCTCTTGCTTCTAGAAAAGTGCAGGTTTCAGTACGTCCGCTCTCCTCTTTTAATCCAGTAACTAGCAAACACTCTGACTTGATAGCTCAAGTGTATAAGGGTGTGCAGCCTTCAGTGTAAATACGGTGGTGGTGCATAATCTCAAGCACCTCCCTGTCCCTGTGGTGGTGAGGTGGCCCCAGAAGAGGTACAGAGCTCCTAGGATTTAGACACTGACCAAGATTCATGAGTGTGTGCAGGCATTCGAACCCCGCGGCTGTGCTGTGGCCCACCCTTTTATTTGCTGGCTAACAAAGGTTAGGTAGCACAGGAGGATAAAAGAGCAAGGCTTTTTTGAGTGATAAAGCCGTGGTACGTTTTTTTCTCTCCAGATCAGATTGGAGCAGGGTGTGTGCCCTGCCCTTTTCTTTGGGCAGTTTCTTCACAGCAGGGGTTCATGCTTTTGAACACTTCATGGGGTAATAGGTAGGTCGTTAACAAATGGCTGTTTTCAGTCTCTAAGTTGTAGGCCATAACAACAAGAATACATTCTATTTCAAAGGGTGTTTTTTTAAAGGAATTTTTTTTTTTTCTGAATTCAGGAGGTGGGAGTTAGGCAGCACTTAATGTATTGAATGCAGTGAGAGAAAATTTGAGCATAAGGTACAGAGACATGTAGGTTGGGTTTGGATGAACACATTTGTGTGTGGAAAATTATATACTGTCTCAACGAAAATTACTTTTTCCTTCTGAAAGAAAATGTTTTCTTCCATGCACTGGGAGAAGTTACAGATCTCCCATTGTACCAGGTGTTGTTTTTTCCCCCATACACATAAACAGAAGTACTAATAAACTAATTTTTGCAAAACTAATATAATTCATTCAAGGAAGTTTTTTTCTTTCTTCAAACTGTTTTTATTTTATGTGTTGATTATTTTATCTTAAAGCTGTGAACTGTTGGCCTGTTCTATTGTTCTGGCAGGAGTAAAAAGTACACCACAGATATATCCCCCTCTTACTAAAAATAATTTCCAAGTTAGAAAAAAAATGTTCAGAAAGGTTCTGAGAATATCTGATTGAAAGTTGCCAGTACTGAAATAATGTCGTAAGAATATAGTAAAAGAATAAGAACAGAATCAAGTTAAATGAGATCTTCTTGATTCTCCCAGGCCAGAATTCACGTAAGTACAGAGTGAGTGAAAAGTGAGGAATAATAACATATAATCACAGCCCATTTAAACAAAATAGCAGATAAGGAAGATGTATCCTGCAAAAAATGTAGGTCAAAGGAAAGTCCCACTCTTTTGTCCTTGCCTCCCTGTTTTTATTTTGGCTATCTACAGCTGATCTTCTATGCCTTTACTTAGCAGAGACAGCTTTTAAAAAGGAGAGCTCTCACAAGAACCAGGATTTTCAAGAGAAGGTCCGCAGTCTGCCTCCAGTGATAGACAACATGTTTGGGTTTGATTTTGGCTCTTTTACCTATTCTGGAGTTGGACCTCATTTGGGGCAGCCACCATGGGTTTGTGACACAGAGCAGTGGAACTGTGTCAGAGATGTGGGGACATCAGCAGGGAATAAAACTCTGTTTTTGGAAACATTGTACAGGGAAAAGAGGCGATTTTTCAAACATCTGACATGAATGAGTGCAGAGTGAGCCCCGAGCTGGCTCGTGCTGTTTGCAGGATACTGGGCGTTGCCATAGAGACCAAGAAAGGGGGAACAGAGGAGTTTTGAAGAGAATATCAGCTGGGGCTTTAGTAATGCTAACTTAGCATGTGATGTCTGCTAAAGAACCCTGCTGGGTAGCCGGGCACTAATGTGGTATCAGAGCAGGAGAGCACTGAGGTCACCTGGTGTCTGCCAAGAACGACTGAAGTCACGTCTTGGACATGTGAAGAGGTGGTGGAAATAAAGTCAACTTATGTCCACATATGCAAGTTATTTCCAAGTTATCTATAGGCACATTTCCTGACAGCGTAATTGCTTCTGGTTCCTCTCCCATTTCTGAAAATATTTGGTTTACTTCTAACAGTGACTGCTATGGAGATAATTGCCAGATCCTTAGTGTCTTGAGATCACCACCCACACATCCCAGAGGCTACATAGGCTCTCCTGTTCTGGCTGCCTAGTTCTCTTGGCAAATAAAAAAAAATGCAGACTGACCTTTTCCTTGTGCTTTGGCAGTCATTTTGTGCTCTCTGTATTTTTTTCTGTTGATTCGGAGAAAATGCGGAGTTGACATTGTGGTTGGTTTGTGTTAGTGGAACAGATTTAGGAAGGCGGGCTACATGCATGGCTGTCTTCACTAGGGTCCTGTGTCTGAGCTCTTGGATCTTCCAAGACAGATGCTGAGTGATAATTGTAGGCAGCTGGCTGGACCTAGCACTTATCCCTCAAGACTGGAGACCCACCCACTCTTCACGGAGCTGCGAATTTCTCACAAAGCTGTTTGGGCCAACTGTTGTGTATAGAGCCGGGTGACTTCTCTCTTCAAGCAGATAGTTTTAGCTGTATTGTGTCTATACTTTACAGTAAGTCACTATCCAGGATTTGCACTAAAAACCTCATTTTTGCTTTAATAAGAATTACTGTCTTCTACTAAATGTATGAAGCCCATCAAGTGGGTACAGTACTAAAGACGTCAAGTAAATTAATCATGTGCAGGAAGGAGAGTCAGGACAGAGTTTGTCTCTGCAGCATGGAATCAGAATCTGGACAAGACTAAGAACTGTTCAAGATCAAGATATATGACTGCTCTGATACCAAGTAAATAGCATTTTTAAAATTAATGTCCTTGGCATTGGCTGTATTAATACTTCCCTTTTGCAACATTTATTTTTTCATTAATGGAGCTAATGTGACTGAGAGATGGATGTGAAGCAGTGACAAGCACCATGTATGTTTAAACGGGGAACGGTCTACTGCAGTGTGTGCTCATGCCGACTGTGCTTGCTCTTGAAGTAATGGTACTGAAAATCATAGAGTAAGGAGAACAGCATTTGGGGGGTATGCTCCTTGCATCAGTCAAGAGCCCTTCATGTTCTTCTATTCTATACCATAAGGGCTTAATGAATTCACATGGTTTGCATGCTCATCTATTCCATGGTTCCTTCCATGCTCCCTTTCTTCGCTGAAATGAGAGTTTGCCTGCATGTTTCTTGCAATATACCAGCTTTGTCTTCTTTTGCCAGGGTCAGTTGCTTTTCCATACATGAAGCTTTGTGTGTCTCTTATCCCTCTTTTGACCTCACAGCTCTTTCTTCCTCTCTTCCATCCTTCCCCTAGCTTGGTCTTTTTTCCTCTCCCTGAGGCAATTTTTTTCTAGGTGTCAGCATTCCTAAACTGTACTGCAAGTCCTTCAAGGATATGGAGGAAATGGGGGTTCTTCTTTGCCAGACTGGTTAACTCTGGCGAAGCAGGTGGCAGCCATTACCCCCAGACCTGGATGACTGAAACAGCTGCATGTGCTAACCACTGCAAGAGGTCACAAACTCTGTGTTTAAATGTTCCTTTCCCCTCTCATTTTCTTATTTTCATCAAAATGAATACAACATTTTCCATTGCCTAGAACATTCCCTGAAATGTTGGAATTTATCAGTAATCTAGCATCCTGAAATTATCTTGTAATAGACAAAAGCGTGAAGAAATGCCAACAGTCGTAACATCCAGGGATGAAAACTACCCTACTGTACTCACAGGTCAGCAGTCCTTAAGCACAGTTGTTTTTCTGGGCTAAATCAGTTTCCTTACAAAGCTGTTCTACAGACCTATCTGATAAGTCCTTGGCAAGAAATCAGGCTGCCCATTATTCTGTGCATCTCTGTCCCATTGTTCTCATTCCTAACCACTCCTTATGTCAGCGTTGCATGGGCTTGTGGGCTTTGAGTGACAATGAAGTTTTCTCCACAGCATATATACATATCCCACTGTGCAGTTACACCTTCCAGTTCCCACCATCTGATTTGTGGGGCGAGTTTTGAGTTAAAAAATTGATTGATTTATTTTCTTTCCTTTTCCTTTTTTCCCTGGCTAGGGTTTTCCCACGCCTCCATCATATTAAATCTGGTAATCAAAGAGCTGCATAGACACATCAACTTGCTGACCTGACAGAAAGCATGCACCCCAAAACAGAAGCATTTTCTAGAGCAGGGTAACTACAGTGCTGGGAAGTGATTTGAGGAAACTGTACCATGAGCACTAGACTAGGCAAAGAAGTAAAGTTTGTATACCTTTGTCTTTGGTTACTGAGGTTTAGTTATGTTTATTCTGAATTTGCAGTGTGGTTTTGTATTTTTGACTTCTGTTCTGCTTTGGTTGGGTTTTCTTGTTTGGTTTTTTTATGAAAGGATATATTTGCTTTTTGTTAGACAGAGAACTAATAAAACCGAAAAGGGAGATTTTGTTAAACAGAAAGAAATATGAGTGGTTCTGGAATTCGTTACTTTTTAGTTTCAGTGTAAAATATGTCAAAAAGACTTGTAGTTCAGAAGTTGACATGGAGCACAAAAAACTACTTGAGTGTACTAGTATTTAACTTTTGAATTAAGTATTTTTCATTAATCCAAAAATGCGGTATATATATTTCAGTTTGGAGTTCAATCTTGATCCGGTTTACTTGCTGTGATAAAGCCTGCAGTGCATTGAAGCCTGAAGAGATTCATAGAGAGCAGTTGTTCACCATAGTATCATTTCTCAAAGATAAGTTATGCAGCAGTAAAGACAAGTTCATAAACTTTATTGTATTGCTTTAGTAGCAGTGCTTTAGGTTCTACTGGGAAGGCAAATTCAACACTAAGGCCTTCCCCAAGGTTTATTAAACTGTCCTAGAAGCTGCCAGTGTCATTTTTTTTCCCTTTTTTGGACATTTTTCTAAGCTCAGTAGTGGGAGAGGGAAGAGGAAGGTATTTTTTTCTTGGTCTTCAGTTAATCTTTCTGACTTTCTGCTTCCACTAGCATGCAGAAGAATCATACTATAGAAGAAGAAAATTATACATACATATAGGAGAAGAAAATTATACTCTCTTGATTGACTCAAACACATACAGCTTTTTATAGGCTCGCCATTTTTCTTCAATAGCATGCATCTTTGTCATAGTTTAAAAATGATCTAGAAATAGTACAGTTACAGTTCTTAAAATTATGCGTGGCTATGAGCAATATGTACCATCCACATTTTCCATATGTTGAGACAGTGTTCTAGTTTTATGTGTATAGTAAAAAATTATAAGGGGTAAACAGTCAGTTGAGTGGAACTTAATACTGAAAAGAATCAGGATCAAAGTACTTCACATTTGTATTCAGAAGAATTTTAGGAGAAAATATATTTCAAGCCCTTATGTGGTAATCCTGAAATACTAGGTCTTTCTGGCCTTTGCAAGCTGTACAAATGCAATGTTGGCACCAGATGATTTGTGTATGTTTATCTTTAATTGATTCATTTTTTCTTAAGAATTTCAGGAGATCTTTAAGCAGCTCTCATTTTTGCTGTTTGTCTCTGGGTTTCATTTTAAGTAGAATGTAGGAATGTTGAACTATTGCTGATCTAGCTTCTAGCTGATGTTGCAGTCTCTTCAAAAACGTAGTTCAAACTGCAAGTTACAAGATTCAAAGTAGGATGATAAGAGGGAGAGTTTATGTCTTTGCTGCCTATGCAGGTATAGCTTTTACAGCACAAGTGCAGTTTTCATGGGAAATCCAAGGCACAGATTTTTTTTTTTTTTTTTTTTTTTTGGCCACAGTATCTCTGGGTGATTTGAGGTCCAGGGAACTGCCTAGCTACATCATGGTAAGTGCAGCTTTGTCCCTGTGAGGGTGTACAGAGAGGGAGTAAACAAAAGCTACTTCTCCTGTAGTAAAAGTCTCATTTTGGTAGTAAGACATAGCCAAGCAGAGAGCTGCTACCTAGTCTTTGAGTCATTTTTTATTTTCACTGCCTTTAGATAAATCCTAGGAGGTGAACATCAGGAAATCAAGAGCAATCTCAAGAATGCAATCACAGTCATGGCAAAAGGATCCAGATGTTGCCCCTGTATGTGAGCAACAGTGGGGATCTTGAACCTCATGAATCCCTTTTCTGAGTCCTGTTTTCTGGGGCATGTGCTAATCAAGGGGAAAGCTGTCTGGAAACACCATTAGACAGCAGCCTGTCCCCTGTGCAGTTGTTCAACTGAGGATGCATCTTTTCTGTATCTGAAAACATCTGTTGGTCAGCTTAGAGCACTGAGCGGTGAGCTGAAAGCAGCTGGGTGCTTCAGTGGAAATACAGCTCTGATGAATGCTGGAAAATACATTACCTGAGATGAGACTAAGGGAAGCAAGCCATCTTCTGCATATGTTCTCACTTTGGCACCAAGCAGCTTTCTGACTTCAAGGGACTCAAATGTTTCATCTACCTGAGCACCTCTATTGCTGCTGCTCATTTTGATTGTCATAATAGAACAGAAAAAAGCAGGTGAAAACAAAGTGCCAAATTCTCCAGGGCCTGAGTATCTGAGACTGTTGTGTCTAGGCAAAGTTGGTATTTATAAGGGCTCTGGAGTAGTGAAGAAATGAGGCATGCTATGAGGGAGAAGATGTTTTAGGCCTTAAAGAGGGATTGATTTGTGGTTATTATTGCTGCCTTTGATCTGCCAACAGGCATCTGAAACTAATCCACCAGAGCAGCACAAGTCTGATATATAAAGCCAGATGGAGATGCCAGAATAGGTTATGCCTGCTGTCTTTGACACTGCCTTATCATGAAGTGATAAAACAGGTAGTACAAAGCAAAGCAGGCAAAGGACGGGAGCATGTGCACTGCAGGAATGCTGCCAGCGGTGTGAAGTGACTGCCAGTTATTAAAGCCACTGCAGGATCAATTAGCCATTCGCAGCATTACCCTATCCTGGCGAGAGGCTGAGGCATGCGACCGCACAGAGTACTTGGTGCCGTACAGCCCTGAGCACCTCTGGGTGCTTCCATGCTAAATTGAGGGAGTAGAAAATGCAGAGTTCCTGTATTTCAAAATGAAGTACATATGGCCATAGGAGTAAAAAACAGTGTTTGCATAAGGACTTTTACTTCATACCCATACCATACTTTTACCCCAGCTATGGAGTGGATCAAAGTGAATCTCATTCTAAAATGTGCTGTAAGCAGTGAATATGGTCTAGCTGCTGAGATGTTGGTGGGATTTTATCACTTCTGGTTTCATTTTGTTTAGAAATTAAAGCAGTTTGGAGCTTAGTGTAGCTATTAATTCTCTATAGATCTCATCATCATCTGAGTCAGCAAGCTCGTTGCATAAGAAGAGTTTTATATAGATGTTGGATCAATTGGCAGTAAGTTGTCAATAAATGTGTCTCCTAGACACTGCAATTGACTGGTTAATGAAGTGCATTCTCAGTGACAGAGAGCTGTTGACAAATCTTTTGTCACTTTGCTTTTCTCACTCCTTCATTTCTCATAAATCTGCTCCATATCGCAAGCTTGGGGAATGCTGGGACTCGAATCATAGAATCACAAAGGTTGAAAAAGACCTTTGAGATCACTGAGTCCAACCATGAGCACAGCACTGCTAGTCTGCCACTAAACCATGCCTCTAAGCAACACATCCACACATATTTTGCATACTTCCAGAGATGGTGATTCCACCACTTCCCTAGGCAATCTCTTCCAATGCTTGACCACTGTTTCAGTGAAGAAATTTCTCCTAATATCTCTTCTAATCTCTTATCTTTCACAAGTAAGGGGGTGCCTGTTTGCTACCTTGTCTGCATAGGCTGGGATTTGGAAAACATGTTAATAGCCTGTTGGTTGAGAAACCGGAAAGAAAGAACCAAGAATAATATTTGCCCTCCCTGCAATGTGTTTTCTAGCATGTTTCAAAGAAGATGCAAAGTAGATGATATGCAGTTTGTCCACCAAGACTGCAGCATTGTATGTGGCTCCCCATTGTTGCACTCTTTCTGCCTTTGTTGTTGCTGTGGTACTTGAGCTGATTCAGTGCAAGTGTTTTCAACTCCATGTTCCTTTTGCTCTTGCCCAGAAGAAAGTGGAATCACTGGTTTATTTTACATCACACTTGAAGGTTCCCATGTGTGCCTTTTGCAAATATCTGATGAGTAAACTAGTTCTTGTCCTTTTCAGTCCTTTTCTTGTCCTTTTCCATATTTGTTCCTTTAACTCATGAGCATTCGTAAGCACCAACAATTTAGGATAAATGCTGCCTACCTAAAGCACAAGGATGTTGAGCAAAACTAGATCAGTATGCATAATCCCACCTTCCTTGCAAGAGAAACTATTTTGGTCAATGCGTGCATTAAGAAGTCACAGAGTGACTCATTGGCCTTAGCTATTACTAGGACTTGATGAGAAAGCATAATTTTCACTCCACTGTTCACAGCCAGCCTAGATGTTGTTTGTATGTTGTTGTACATAGTTTGGGGTTTGTAAGCCACACTGCAACTGTAGTTTGCCTTTTTGCTTGCATGGATAATTGACCTTAAAGGCCAAACCTTGAACCCAATGAAATCTGAAGCAAAACTTGTATTGATTTTGTTGAAATCAGAATCAGGCTGACACTGTATTGCCATTTCATCTTGACAGACATTGGAGGAGAAGAAAGCCTTTCAAAACGCTTTATGTTGTTCACACTGTGGGCCCTGAAAGACAGTGAAAGCAACTTGGGAAGTTGTGCAGATTGGATGACATCAGAACTTAACTCATGTCAGCGTTACTGCTCTTTTCAAGCAGGTTGGTCAGCTTCTTGCTTTGCAAGAGGGAAGGAAGCCAGTGTAAAAATCTGCCATAGATTAGGGATGAGGATTCACATAGTAAGTGAGACTTCTTATCTCACCCACCTCATCTAGCACTGTGGAACACAAGTCTAGGAATAACACCGCTGTCAAGAAAACATGACTATATCACAGTTTGTTTCTGGTAGATGAAGGGAAGCCCAACCCTTTGCTCAAGGTGTTAATGGCATGAAAAAATTCTATGTGATCTTCCTGTTGTTTTAGAACCACCTCCAACTGTGAGCAAGTTTGTTTTACAGAACAGACCTTTAAGAAAGAGGACAAACTAAAAAAGAAATTGTAAACATTCAAACAAATGTTAGTGTCTTGTGTTACTCAGGAGCTGGTTCAGTTTGCTGATTGTTCAGTTTCAGTGTGGTCTGAGTAATGAAGAGCTGACTAGTGAGCCTAATTTGGGGTAATTCCCTGAGTACTTTGAAGCATAGCAAAGCCAGAAAAACTCTAATGAAAAATAATGGAAAGGTAGCTGGGGGCTTAACTTATGATCTCTGCTCATTACAGTAAGCGACATTTTCATTGCAGTGTTGCCATAAAGATTATTGACTGCCACATAGCATAGGTCCCTCATGAAAAGATTCTGGAACAGCTTTGTTGGCACAGTGAAAGCCATGGAAAATCACCAAAGATTTGCTTAAAACCCAGTAATTGTTTGCCAGATACTAAGGTTGTGATGTTTTGTTCAAAACTGGCTGGAAAATTAGGTGAATAGTCTGTATCATTTTATTATACGGTTTCTGAGTGACCATCTTTGGTCTTCCACAGTAAAGTTACATAACTGGAAAACCATTGTATTGATACTTTTTGCTTCCATATAGAACTACTTGGTCTTTGGCTTTCAATATTTCAGCCTTTTAACATATATGATGACAATGATTTTGAAATTGGCTTTGAATCACCTTTTTCCTTTGCGTGTATGTTGATCTGTCAGAGCACAACTTACCAGGTGTCTGTAAGGTTGACACAATTGGCATGTTTGTGCCCATGTTGGCCAGGGAGTAGTTGAAAGGGCTGTGTTTTGGAACTGGAGAGACCTGCGTTGACCTGTTAAGCATGTTCAAAAACTCTATCCAAGAACAGCTTTTCTGGAAAGTGTATCCATCATGAGTTAAACAAAGCCAACTGACGTGGCGTAGTGAAATTGGAATGTCTGAGATGTGTAGCACTTCAGATGTGGTCCTTTGTGTCAAAAAGCGACATTTCATTGCAGTGTTGCCATAAAGTGAAATGAGTTTCCTCCATTCTTCATCTTCCTGGTAGTGCTTTTGAGCAGCTAAATCCAGTGTCCTGGAGGAACCAAATTAATTCCTTCACTGATGGCAGTGAGCATCTGCTCCATGTCCCTGTTCCATTGTCCTGTCAGTAGCAAGGCTGACCACAGACTCAGAACACATATATACACATGGCCAGCCATGGGCAGATTAGCATGATGGGAGGACGGATGGACACAAACACAGAGAGGACAAACAACAGCCAGACTGCATTCCTCAGTACATTTCTGTGCAATGCCTAGGGAAAACCCTGTGTCAGGGATCCCTCTGATACCTGGCTCCTCAGTCTTGATGTTCTGAATATCAGGCCCCCAGACCCAGTCTTACCAGCCTACACCCCCTCAGTCTTTTGGGGGACTGATCCTAGAGTCCCTTGGTTGCTCCAGTATGTGGGACTCAGTCCATCCTATTGACCAGCTGATCTGTCTTGAACTTTGCTGATGGGAGACACATGCATGCTGCCAGAACAGAGGGCACACACACAGAAGACAGCTAGAAACAGGGTTTAAGCAAGACAAAGTGAAGGTGATTTGGCACAGAGTTCTGCCAAACAAGTGTTCTGACCTCCTCCTGCTTGCACACTATTGACCTCATTTATTCCCTGCCTCATCCTCTTTCCTTTTCCCTGCACTTGTTCTCTGCTGTCATCCTTGGTCACTCACTTCCACTCTCTTGGTCTGTCCCCATAAGAACTCATAAGTCCTGTATAATCCTTAAATACTCTTGTTAAATCCCAAGACTCTGTCTAAGCATCCCACAGTAGATCCTGTGCCCCCTTTACACAGTGGTCCCCAGAGCTCACACAGCCTTCCACAATTTCTTGTGTTGGGTCACGCAAATGGGTTGTGTGACAGGACTGGGACTTCTTCCTTTCCTTTTGAGGGTCTCAGAGGTGGTGATTCAGAGGGATTGGTTTGGTTGAGTTCCCCACCTTGTCACTGTGTCCCTCGTCACTGCTCAGTCCTTATGTTTATTTTAAGGAGTTGTTGGAGAGCTGGCCCTGCAGCAAGTTGGGATGGCAGAGGCAGACACCCTGGGAGAGGTGTATGAGCCAGCCCAGCAGAGCAGGGCAGCTGTATAAACCCTCTGTGTGGGGAATTGCAGTCTCCTGAATGTTCTCCATGCTACTGCCAGTGAAACTGGTCATCCTCAGTGTGCAGCAGAGCAGGCTCAGATTAACTCAGACACTTCAATTTTGCTTTAAAAAAAAAAAAAAAGGGAAAAGAGACTCTCTGTATCAGTATTTCCCCAGAGTCCCCGCTATACATTTTGTTGGTACACTTCGTCTAGTTACTGGAAAAGAAATATGTACCTGCCAGACATAGAATAACTTAAAGCTCCTTGGCTTGCACTTAGCTATTTTTGCCCTATTTTCCTTTTTTTAAATGTTAATTAGGTACACAGCAAAATGCATGTAATAAATCAATAATAAAGATTATGTAAGGGCATATGTATTTGAGCAGCAGTGTAGCATTCAGAAAGGAAAGTGAGCACTGTTTTACTTGAAGCCCAAGGGACTCCACATGGACAACAACATTAAAATAGCATAAGAATGAAGAATACTGTGCTCAGCTGTCTCCAGGAAGATGTCTGTGCTGCATGCCAGTGTGTTTTCTGTACCGTGTTTGCTGCCTGTCCAGGGTTAGTTTGTGATCAGGCAGGTGGCCTTGAGTGTTGTCCCAGCATGGGTTGGGGAAATGGAGCAACTGTGGATTTTTCTATTGCATGTTCACAAACTACAAATACATAAAGGTAAGGGATGTGATAGTACAGATGACTTCAGTAAACAGAACACACTTCTTTCTCACTTGAGTAGTCTTTTTCCTTCTTGGTAGTGCATTTTTCTCTGCAGCTACCTGTGCTTGCATGTGCCAAAGAAGCTGAGCATGCTCATGCAGTTTCTGTAGCTCCTGATTGCTTTTGATTAATTAGATGTAGGATAGTATTTGCTCTAGTGGATACCTCAGCCCTCGGAGTTTAAGCCAGTGCCTGTATCTGACACTAAATTGTTTCTTCTGGTCCTAAGTAGAAAAGCACAATTTGATCTGTGAAAACAAGTAGGAAAATATTCCACTGCAATCTCTGGGAATTCTTACCCTTAAGGACTTCAGTTTCTGGCCTATGCAGTTCTTTTGTGCCTGGGTTGGATTCAGGGACTGGTCTGCACATGTAGGCTGAACAACTCATTGCTCCATTTGAAATGGAGCATGAGAAGAGAGGTCAGGCCTCCTGAATGTGCTTGAAGATCTGAGTCCCAGGTGAGAAATTCTTCAGAACTGAAGTAGTCTGATAGGACTATCCACAAGCAGAAACAAATTGTTCTCTCCCTGGCCCCTCTCAGGCTGCTATTTCATTACACTGGGGGTTGTTTTATCAGCATAATAGATTCTCTAGATGAAATCTTAATTCCTGTTTGTCTCTGTTTTGAAAGAAATAAGCATAAGTATGCCCTGTCCTTTCCGTCTTTGAGACAGTTCCCTGGAGGCCCCCCTTGTATGTCTCTCTGGATTTGCAGCGCGGCTGAAGATTTTCAGTGCAGGGCTCCCTGGGTATCGAAATAGGTCTGACTTTCAGAAACTAGATGCTAGGGTTCCTTGTGCTTTCAAAACTGTTTCTGCCAAAAGCCATGCTTCTTGTAAGGTCTTTCAGGTTGGGTATGCAAAGTCATTAGCCAGCTTTGCAAATCTTGGCCTGTACATTTTCCTTTTAAAAAAATCTGGTTGTTTTTTTTTTTCCTAGGCTTCTATGAGCTTCCAGCTGTGCTTCCCTAACAAGTCTCACATTTAAAGTACTTGCTTCAAAAGGCTGCTAGCCTCAGAGAATATAAGGAGAAGGCTTTCTTTTATTACTGTGTATTAATTAAAGAAATACCTAACACCTACTTGGAATTCCTTTTATGGAAAAAGAAGCATTAGTTCCCCATAACATGCAAGATGGTGAGTTCAAAGAAGCAAGGATTAAATTAACCATTTTAAGAGCGGATGTGTCTGGCCGAATTACAATTATCCATCAATTGCCAGCCCTACAGGAGAGCAAGTGTTTGTAAATCATAGTTACCTCAGCTCAAATCTCCCCTCACTGACATGTCAGGTCAGGGACCTCTGAGCTGAGGCCAGAGGTCCCTCTGGTCAGGGTCTGTCTCTGACAGTAACCTGTAGGGATACAGGGTAGGAAATGTGTCAAGTAGAGGTTGAGTCTTTCTTTTCTTCAGATATATAGAGCAGCAAACGTAAAGGGGGTAGACTGGGGTAGAGGAGTCCAGCAGAAGGGAGCCCTGTGGAAAACCAAACAGTGAAGTAGCCAGTACGAGACACGGGATTTATTTTGGAGGGTGCACGTTCTACATGGACACTGCAACAGTGAGCTCCAGAAAGTTTTGGCAGAATACTTTTTTTTGTTTGTTGAGATTTGGAGTGGTTTTAGGCAGGAATTCTGAGTAAGTCAACTTTGGACTGCGTGACTCAGCAGTCTCTAATGTAAGGTAGCTAACAGCTTGTGAGAGCGCAGAGTGGGAACATAGAGGGAGTGGTTGGGTGGACTCCATGTAGCATTTTAAAATAGCTAAACATGAGAGTCTGCGTGTCAGCTAGCTACCCACTGTCCGCTGTAGCTGGTGAAAATCTTTAACAGAGCAGTGCAGCTAAGCATCTCACAGCAGACAGTTGCACTTGATCACCCAAGAAACTCTTTACTCCACTGGCTTCATTAGCTAGATCTCCACTGACTGGGAGACACGGGCTTGGATACTTAGCTCTCCACCTGTGCTGAATCCTCTTCTTACCTAGTTTGGGCTCCAAAAAATGAAACTAGCTGAAAAAGAAAAGAGCTGATCCAAGATGGGAAGAGATGATCAGTTCCCCTTCCCAGTGCCTGTGGGGTGAAGACCCAGAAAAGCATTTGAGAGTATTAGGGATTTCTGGTGATGCAGAAAGTCTCATTGAAAGGTGAAATGCAGGACTTAGGGGGAATTAGGGAGAGTGGTGACAGGTAAAGTCTGCAGGAACTTTGGGTTATGGAGATAATTGAGGCAGGTGAAAGGAACAGAAAAATAACACAGGTTGTTACACTTGGGAGTGTCTTGGGGCTGGGCTCTGGCATGTGGAGATTTGGGGCAGTCTGAAGTATTAGGCATCCCAGAGTGTCAGTGGGCTACAGAGGAAGGCACGCTGTTAACAGACCTAAAAATAGTGGAGCAGTTTCACAGCACATTGAGAGCTGCAGGGTCAGTGGCCCAGAGGCTCTTGCAGCACAGGGCACTGCCAGCACCTGCCCCCTTCATCCAGCCAGTGCTGCCTCCATCGCAGAGCGGGAGGAGAGAGCTGCACAGCCAGGGACAGGCCAAAGCTGAGGGGTTTTGAAGAAACTTGCGAGAGCTTCAGACGATGAACATCATTGACATTGCTGCCATCTGCTCTCAGGGCACTTGAAAACAAAGGGAAAAAAATTAGCTGAATAAAATGAATCACTCGTGTCTGGTTTTCCTTGTTAAGAATCCTAAAGCTGCAGTTTTCCATTCAGGTGTAAGCAAAACAGATACTGGCTTCACTTACCCAGGCAGTGTTCCTCTTCAGTGAGATCATCTGACTTACGTCACAAAGACTAAAAACATTATTGGTGAACTACCAACATAATATGACACTTGCATAGTAATTTTAACCTCCACTATTTTCTCTCACTGGTACATGACTGACAAATTAACTTCCAGTATCTGTCCCTTTCCTGGGAGAGGGAATATGTGGTTTGAGGGGATGACATGTTAGCAGTTCCCACATAGGAAAGGTCAGTCCCAGTCACTCAGAGAGGATACCAGAGCAGCAGTTAGCTACTCAAAAACTGCTGTGGCAAAAGCACCTTGCAGTAAGCGCGTGTGAACTGTAACTAAGGCAGGGTAGCCAGCATGTATCAGTCATGCAAGCACTTCTTTCAGCTTTGGGTTTCTAGTCATACCACCACTGATTCAGCCTTTCCCCTCTCCAGCTTCATCACCTGGGGCTTAGGACTGTCCTGTTGAGGTCACAGTGAATACCAACTTTTGAAGCCGTTTCTGAGTACTAAATATCCGCCTGACCCTGAGCTTCAGCTTTTGAAAAATTGAGCAGAGCTGGAATGTTTCACCTTTGTTTCTGTGATTACAGTCCATACCTGGAGGTAGCATCTCTCCAGGACCATGTTTAACTGTGTGGTCCTTTTTATACTGCATACTCACCCTGTAGGTCTGTTACAGACATGAAGTGAGACCAGTGTGTTTCTCGTAGCTCAGTCTTGAAATCCTCTTTCAAAATGCATCAACTCAAAAAAATCAATGTGTGCATCAAACACTTTGCACTAGTTCCCTCGCTTACACAAGTTCTCTTTTATCTCTGGGAGCATGTAGCCCTTGGCTAGTGAGTATTTTGTTGTACAAGAGAGAAAAATTGGAAGCAGTTGTGGGGAATTTGTTTTTGAAAGTGACTCTTTTGACCTTTATGAATTTAAGAATTGTAACTATGGTCCTGTTTTTAAATTCAGAGATTTTGGTAGCAAGACTGTATGCTTTCAAGTTACAAGGTTCCATGCCTGATCTTACGCTGTAAATTGCAACATTTAGCAATTTGTGGTTTAATTTAGAAGGATCACCTACTTTCCTAAATGCTTAAGTAATGTGGCAAGCTGTGGTTATTGATTCTCTCTGAATTTATTACAAGAAAGCTGTATTCACTCTCTCCTCTTGGGAATGCCTCTCCTGAACTGCATGCTTGCTAGTGACAGCTTAGACCCCTGATACATAACCAGAGACCTTGCCTAATATCCTTGCAACTACTTAGGGAATTTTTATTAAGTAAAAGCATCATTAAAGTAGACAGAATGATGAAGTTTAATGAGCATCTTTCTCACTTGATGTTGTTAGTTTTGCTGCTGCAGCAGCCATGCTGCTGTCGTTTGTTACTTCCAGTAGGGCAGGTGGAAAATGCAGGAAAATTTTGTGTTTACATCTGCATGCAAAGAAACATTTGTGTTCATGAAAGATACTTTAAAAAATATATACAAGGAAAGAAAGATACTCAGTCTTGGTCTGAGGGCTTTCTGCACTTTCAGTCTTGCATCTGTAATCTCCCTTTTAATTTTAATGTAATGAGAAGTCTGCCTGCAATACTGTAGCTGCTAAGTCTACAAAGGTTCTGCAGTTTGTGGTTGTAGTAACCAGCTTCTGACGGTTACTGCAAACTGCAAACATCTCAAATATTTGTTAGTACTCCAGATTTTGTCCTTCAGCAGAGGTTTTGGCCTTGAAGCTGTGTGTAGTGTTCTGCTCAGAGCTGTACCAGCCCCATGAACAGGTGATGTTTCAAAATATGAAGTGGGAAGGCACTGCCGTGAATGTGTTATCAGCACTTATCTCACAAATCTGCCTTGAAACCGTAGCCACAATCTGCGTCAAAATTCTTTTGTGTGTTTATGGAGACAATCTGCCTTGGCTAAGGGTCTAGTCATGCAAACAGCTATGTCAAGGTGCCATCCTCTAGCACATCACCATCCGTCAGCTGAGCAGCAGAACTGTCTGTCTGCATGTCTTCAGCTGACCTCTGCTGCCGAGGATGATGTGCAAGTGTCTCTGCCTAACACATCTGACTCTGTGTTTGTGCAGAGCAAGAGCATGTACATCATTTTTACAGCTTGGCTACAGCTGTTTCTGTGGCCGTGTCTTTCCAGTAAGTACTGAAATTATTCAAGACTTTATGCAAACTTCACATCTATTAAAACTAAAGGGTTATAGGTTCTTGTGGAATTCAGATAGTTGCTTCTCTTGATAGTTGCCAATAATCTCCATTGGTGTTTTTATTTTGCTTTTTCTTTCCCTTTGACTTTTTTTTCCCTTGGAACTATAAAAGTGGTGTCTGTTATTGTACCAGAAGTTCATTGAAAATTTTGAATTCTCTTTTCCCTGGTGTAACAGAAGGCAAATTCATCAGGCATTATCATAGTCATTATTGTATTTAAGTGTTGTTGTGGTACCATATGTTTCCTCATATTTGATGTATGCAAACAGAAGAGAGAGACCCTGTGTGTGAAGGCTTTTATAATCTAAATAAGTCTGATCCTTGCTCTTTGACTAGCAGACTACATGATAGATTGTAAAGCACTCATCTTCAGTTAGGATAGCAATGTGCATTGAAATTTCCTCTCATTTTGCCAGGGAAACCTAAGTAGATATATTTGATTTTCTTATTTCAAACCCAGTAATTACTTTGCTGGATGAAACTTTGGTGCTCATGCTGATAGAAGTGGTTGGACATGAAAATAGGTAAAAAGAATGTGAAAGTGCTGTAGATGCCTTCAACTCAAGTACTTCTATTGCTGCTAATGTAGTATTTGCATGGAACAAAGGGAGTTGCTGGGGCACCAATAGCACTGAATATTGTAAGGAGCAAATATCAAAAAAATACCAGAAATACCTACAGGTCAATTGATATTTTTACTGCTTAATACACGCAGTGACTCTGGACCTCTTTTTGTAGTCAAAAGGCATTGGCCAAGTAGACTTTACCAAAACTCTGAAGTTCATTCAAAATGGTCAATATTCAGGTTTTCTGCATTCTGAAAGCATCTGTGTAGTCAGTAGAATTCCCACCACACCCTCTTGCTTCAGGAAAAGTTCGCTAATCTGAGCTGTACCGGCCCACAAACTTGAACATTTGCCGTGAGAAAGGAGGAAATGAGAGGCAGAATGAATGCCAAAAGGATCACCTGAGAGGGAAACTTACGTAGTTTCCGAAGCAAAAAGGAGGAACCTAAACCAACTTGAGCAAAAGGAGGGTATGTAACACTTGAGAACCACTAAAGCTCAGTGGTTTCAAGCTAAAGTTTCGGTCCTCTTTGGGTTGGCACTAACAGGGCAAAGGAGCTGTGGGGCAGCAGGATGTGGAACGCAGGACAGTGACAGGAGATTTCTGTTCCTATCCATAAAGGATTTTTGTGCTCAGATACAGTGGATCACTGGATTCTCTGTTAATTCAGTGCCTAAAGTCCCAAATGGGAACTTTAAAAGAGCCGAAAACCAGCTTGAATGTTAATTTTGCATTTACCTAACTAGTGCTAACTTCTAAGAGTTAAAAAATAGCTGCTGATAGTGGTTCGAATGCTGCACTGTATATCGTTGAGAACAAGATGCTGCTTGTTCCCTGACTTTTTCTATCCTGGGTCAGTTTCTGATAGGACAACCTCCTTGAATGTCACTTCTGTGTTCTTCTACAGTGATAGCTTTTCATAATACTGAACCATCTCCTTCCACAGACCCCCTCCCTCAACTAACTTAACACTTTCCAAAAGAGGACAGTTATTTAGGATGCATATTTGATTATACACATACTGTGTACTTGGATAAAATACAGCCTTGTGCTGCTGGAGCTCTATCTCTTATGAAATAAAATAAAAATATGTGTATTGTAGCTCATACGAAGCATGTAGTTATATCAGAGGGTCAGGGCTCTCTGCATTCATGAGGAAATGGCACCTGATCCCTTCTTGACAGTAGGTGATGGCACACATAAAATTTCAGTGAGGTGAAGTAATGTCATAGTTTACAACTGTATTTTCCTTGAGCAAGGCTATTTTGGCACCTTGACAGCAGCCTGCTTAGCAGCATGATGTAAAACTTCAGCTGCTGAGAAGGTGAAAGCGAGCGCTGCCTCTCCACACCACCCCACAAGAAGCTCTAATCCCATTCCATAGTCCAGGAACCCCAGGGCTGAAGTATCTTCCAGATACAGAAACACAAAGCTCGGAGCAGGTGCTAGCTTTTAACCTTCTGACACAGAATTAGAGTAGTAAATAGAATAGAGTCACAGAATTACAAAGATTGGAAAAGACCTCCAAGATCATGTGTAATGGTGACTTGGGAAGATAAACATCATCACTCCAAACATCCCCCCTTCCTTCTTCCCCAGCTTTATATGATGAGCAGGATGTGGTATGGTCTGGGATATGCCTTGGGTTAGCTGGGTCAGCTGTCCTGGCTGCATCTCTTCCCAACAACCTGTGCACTCCCAGTCCTCTCACTGGTGGGGTGAGGAGCAGAAAAGGCCTTGGCTCTGGGCAAGCCCCACTCAGCAGTAACTAAAATATCCCTGCATTATCAACGCTGCATTCAGTGCAAATCCAAACCACAGCCCCCATACCAGCCACTGTGAAGAAAATTACCCCAACCAAAACCCACAAAGTGCATCTTCAAAAAGTAATTTATGTCAATAAGGGAAGTTAAGTTTGAGCTGTGTTTATTTTGGGTAGGTTTTTAATTTAGTTTAATCGGGATTACTCATAAATTATCTATTAATTACTGTGTGATATTTAGCAAGATCCTCTCAGCCATGTAGTCCATTTAGCTTCACAGTGAATGCTAGCCATCTTAATTGTAGGATACTTTGTCAACATTTAATCAGTGGTACTTACTAATGTGGCATTGATGTGTTGGTAGCTGTCCCAGTGCTATCAATCATGTGTGAGCAGCAAAGGCGGCTGTGACACCATTGCTCTCTGTCACATTATCAAGCCCTTGGGTTTTCTGGTTAGGGATGGTGCTCACTTTGCTCTAAGCAGGCACTTTATCTCTCCAGTTCAACCCAATTTTTGTCATTGTCTACTTGAATACACATCCTTACAGCCTTCCGAGCCTTAATTCCATAACTGCAGAATAAAGGTTGCTAGTTTCTGAAGGCAAAACTGATTGCTCCTTCACTGCTCCAAAGGCCTCCTCTTCCCTGATGTTACTCCCCTGAAAAGTCGCAATAAACCAAAGTCACGAAAAACCAGATGTTAATGACTGCAGCTTGAGATCTAATAGAAAATTCAGTGTGTTGAGACAAAATACTTTTTTTTTTATTTCTAGTAACTAGATGCTTTGTTTAATGTGCTGCAGAGTAAAAGTCTGTGTTTAATGGTTGTATCACAATTTTTTTTCTCCTTTCCTTTCAGTCTTTATGGCAGACACATGCAGGCAAACCCTGAACCTCCAAAGAAGAACAATGACAAGTCAAAGAAGATCAGCCGTAAACCTCTGGCAGCCAAGAACAAATAAGTGCCTGGCTTCTGCCTCTGTTTTTACATCTTTTACATTGCTTTTGCTTGTACCTATAATATTTTTACACATCTCCTGTTACGTATAAGAAAGCAGGGATTAGAATTAAATGCAATTTACTATGTGTAATGCTTTAGAAGATACTGCTAGAGGGAAACAAAATTACATATGCTCCTAATTATGGTCACATTTATGTACCCATTTAATACATCACTGTCAAACATATTTCAGCTTTTCTATTTATATGTATATTAATGTCCTCTCTTCACATGTGTCACATCCTGTTAATACCGGGGAATTTGCACTTATACTATATGATACTAAATTTCATATGATATTCCAAGTGATTTTAATAAAGCTCTTCATTTGTATTGTTGTTTAGTTTCTTCAGTAGGATTTCTGAATAGGAAATTCCTTAAAGGAACGTATGTGTCCAGTTTTCTGTAATGCGTTGATTTCTTCTGTAGGAATGTGGTAGCATTTTATCTGATACAAATTAGTTAAAATGCAAAGCATTCTGTTCAAGGAGTGAAAAATTTTAATCAGTTTCTTTTTCTTTTTTTTATGTTACTGTGTACTGCTCTTTTTGCCTTGAAGGTTATTTTGAAATCAAGGAGTAGGGAAGGGGAGAGAGGAAATAAAAAAAAAAAAGGTCTTTGTAGAGAGCTGCCAATTGCCAGACTCAGTTTGGGGAAGAGAACTTTGTCATTTGAAGAAACTGATACTTCTGCCAATTTTTCAAGTGATTTTTTTTCTTTAGTCTGAAAACCCAAATAATGTGTTTAATCTCTGCTGAAAGTGCTTGTATTGAAGAGCTATTCCAAATGGCTTTTGAAAATGCCACAGGTTCTATATTTATCTCTACAAAGCTAGCACCACAGCCAAGCTCAGAAGCCACAAATGGTTTAAGAGCTCAAATAGTTTCAGGTTTTACCAATGGGGAAGAAAAACCTGAAAGCTACAGACTGTTTCCCCAACAATTTTATTCTTAGGAGAGCAAAAGCTAACAAGGGAACTCAAGGAACAGGAACAGATATTCATACCTGGATCGCTTGTGTCAAGATCTTCCTGCCCTTGATTTCCAATTTAATGAATTTCGTACCCGAGCAACCCATTGCCGAGCGTCGGCTGCCATCCCATCCGGACAGCAAGCTGGGAAGCATGCCCAGACTGCCAAGACAGGCCTGTTGTGTTCAGTGGGAAAAGAAAAGGTTTAAAATATCTCATGCTGGAAGTGATGCCTTCTGCAAAAGCTGTTTTGTATCTGAAGATTCTGTTATCAGCACCAGCCTCTCGAGCGCATTTAGGATTACCACAGCATTTAAGTAACATGGTTGCCTTAGTCTGGGAATAAATGTATTGACATATATTTTGCAACAGATTTTTTTGAATTGGCAAGCAGGGCTAGGAAGTTGGCATCAAGCTTTAGACACACTTTAAGTGGTCTTCAGTACTTCAGAAGAATGAGGCAGTCTTGGTAGGCAGATGGAGAACAGTAAAAATGGTAGACTTGTCAGGAACAGTCAATTCTATCTGTTGCAAGCTCTGCAGAGGATTTTCCAGACCTCTTAAGTGATCTGCGTAGGGAACAGGTCCAACTGAAACAGGCCCATGAAGGTGCTAGGTTGGATGCATGTTAAGAATTCACAGCAAAAACTGTGCTCCATCTGGAATGCACACAATTAAATATAGTGTAGGCATTAACACGTGAGGGGGCCTAATGACAATAATAATCATGCTACAAAAAGTCCTGAAGAAATGTCAATGAAATGTCAGAAGATCCCCAAACTACTATTGCAAATGCTTTTTGGAACAAAATAAATAGCAAGGACACATCTATCAGGAAGAGGTGAAGAGGCTCTGGAAACTTCCCCGGCACTGAACACCACCCCAGCCTTTGAGGGTGGCACTTCCTCAGGGCTGTGCCACTGCTCTCCTGACAGGTACCTGCAGCCATGGCCAGATACCTGCTTTGAGACTTGGAGACGTTCTACATACACTCACTTCCAGCTGAACTGGATTCACCAGTCTTCCAGAATCTCCTGGGTACACACAGACATGGCTTTCTGTGAGTGGGGTGGCAATACAGCTTTCCTTTGGTTTGAACAGAAATCCAGCCAGAGCTGAAGGCTCAGGTGTCTGAGACTGTCCATCGCCTGCTCTGTGTCCTGGGGTTTAGACAGAAGGAAGTTGCTACAGGGCTACAAGTGTTTCAAAGCATGGAGTAGTGTCTCTAATGTAAAATTAAAAGCTTGTTGGGGAAGGCCTGATGATGTTATTGGTGGGAAGCTACAGCACTGCTTTAAAATAAGCTTATGGTTTTCAAGCATTAGTTAGACTTTCATTAACTGCAGTTGCAAATTTTGAAAGTGTTGAAAGAGTCATGCAAGCTCTCCTCTGCAGGATTGCTAAGTATTGATTGGAGCATTCCTGTGTGCTCATAGCAAAAAAATCCACTCAACCTTCCCACTTCTTCCCTCGTGATGGAGGAAGAAACACAGTTTTGACAAGCAAAAGCAGGAGTGAAGGGCCTGGGGAAGAGTAAGTGAAAGGCATAAAGATGAAAAGGATAAAAGAAATCCTAAAGGGAGAAGTATTATACTGAAGATGGTGGCAGATGGGGGGGAAAAAGAAGTTTCTTGAAAAGAAAGATGAAAAAATAAGATAATGATCTCAGAAGATGATGAAAAACTGAAATGCATAAAGCTTTACAAACAGAAAACAAAATGGGTTGTAAAGAAATGCTCTTCAGAGGTGCAGGGCAGAATAAAAGACAAGGGAAAGAAAAGCAAACTATCTGGGATGTAATGTGCTAAGGTTTTAGTGTTTCTAAAAATGTACCAGCTTCTTAGAGCAAACTACACAATAGTTTTAATGTGACTGTGATGATTTCATGTATCTGTTCTCTAAGGTCATCACTTTTTTAATATTTAAAAACAATGTTATATTTTACTGGGTCACATTTATTTCCCTACTGTACTTCAAGGAAAGGAATTGCTGTATCTTACTGTAGTGAACCACTTAATGAGCAGTGCAGCTCATTATGGTCCCCATGGTCATTCCTCCAGAGGATCCATCAAACTGAGGCCCCTTCCAAAGAGCCCTTGGTTGCTGCACCTAGGTAAGCACTTGTGTTGTGCCAGCTGGAGCACCAAGCTCTAGAAAGGCTGCTCTTTGCTCCACTGATCAGTATTGTTTCACTGGCCTAGTTGAAAATGAGATCCCTGATCACAGGTTGCCTTGAAGAGGGCCTTTTTGCCATCCATTCATTCATTCATTCAGGGTCACTTGTTCAGGTTGCCTCTTAGGGCCACCCTCTCATACAGCCAACAGCATTCCACTTCGAGGGGAGAAAATTATTCCTGTGAAGAGAAAAATTGCTTTTTTAAAGCTTTCCTGTACCTGGGAGGTCTTTGAAAACAGTTACGCTGGTAATTCCCTGTTTTGATTTTGCATACAGTAAACTGGAAAGAGTATGGTGATTTTTTTGCACACTGCACACCCTGACAGAGGAAACCTTTTAAAATTACTGTATTCGCTGTGCCTGTGCAAAGAGTGGCCTGGGGAACTAATGTTCCTTGCTAAGGATAGGGCAAAATGAAGCCAGAAAACTTGCTTGTGCAGGCACCATCCACAATTTTCTTGTACTTAACAGTGTCAACCCTGTATTGCCTCCTGCAGTCCTCTTGATGGACAGATAACAGTTAAAAAAAACCCCTCAGTTCTGAGAAAATGGGCGCTGCTGTTACTCTTTTATTTATAAAATAGTGGGGAATAGCACTGTGATTTGAAAGTTTCACCTTTTTATGATTGTTAGTCTAGGAATAAGTTTCCTATGGAGTCACTGGTGTTCAAGCACCTTAATTTGGTTTTAGTCAGGTCTTTCATGTTTAGGAAATTACACTCTAGCATCTGCTCATCAATTAGCTTCCAGCCTTACAGCTGGCAAATCACACCAGCAGTATGGGAGTTTCTCCTGAAATGGCAGCTTGTTCCAAGGTATCATCCAAGCCAGTGTGACCCTCGCCTCTTGTCCTTCCAGCACTGTCTGTACTCCCCATCCTCCTCCTCTGGGTTCTCCCCACCATGCTGCACTGCATGGGGCTGGATCCTGGGCTCCTGAAGGAGCTGGGGAGAGAGAAAAATCTCCTTCCTGTTCTGCCTGACCCTCTGCTCCCAGGAAGCAGAGTGAGGTCAGGAAGCATTTCCAGCTCCAGCAGTGCCTGGGTGTTCCACACTGGCTCATGGTTTGGGGCTGGTGGGAAAGCTGGAAGGCCAAGTGTGTGCCATCCCCACGCTTGCTGAGCAGCAGGAGCTCCAGAGATGGGGAATATTTCCAGTTTGTAGCGGGTGGTAACTGTTAATATCCTCATGACAACCAGGAGGAGTGAGATTGTCATCGGTTATATTAGTTGTTAATTTTGTAAATATTAACAATTTCTAGGATTATGACACAGGATGTGAGCTGTCAACTTGCTTTATTTTCCTCCTACTCCTTCTTGTAATGACACATCTTTTATACTCTCAGATTCATGCCATGTGTTGGTTACCTTGCACTGACACCGGGGCTGGCAGATGTTGTGAGATGAAACCATTATAACCTCCCAAAAGTTAGACTTGCTTCCCCTCCTGGGTACTTTGTTTCCTCTTATCTAAGGAGAAGTAATTTGCCTGTAAAGATCAGTGATTTATAAATCTCTGTGGTTGGTTCCATCCAGAGCTGCTGCCAAAGCTGCTGCCATTGGCACAGCTGAGCTGCTTCCCCTTCCAGCTCACCTGTGAGTGCCTCAGGCAGGCACTGCCGCTCCAGTCCCCCCCGGAGCAGGAGCTGAGTTACAGCTCACCAGGAACCGTATCCCTGCTGTGAGAAAGCTCTGAAAAGTGACATTTTTACAATGTATCTCAAGAGCAAAATTTTAACCGTATTTTTAGATCAAGAAGCACAGCAATTGCGCGAGTACCGGTCACAGGAGTCACCCCTGCGGCTTGATGGACGTGTTCAGAGGCAGCTTTAGCAGCAAGGTGCAACTGGGGGCAAAGCACTGGGGAAGATGGCTCTTCCAGGGCACTCGCTCCTCACCTTGGCTCCCTTGTTGCTGGCGAGAGCCTCTCTACTGCTCTGCCCTGCTCCTGTGCCACTGGCAGCCCTGAATGTACAGCCAGTGCTCAGCCAAGCAGTGATGAGCCCCAGGCTGAATGTACATTCACAATTTTCCTGATACCCCAGTTATTCAAGATAATGTTTCAAATCGCCTGGTGCCTGGGCAGCCCCCAACGCAGGCAGGAGTGGGGAGCATGGCTGTGTCTAGCTGGGGGCTAGCAGGGGACAAGCTGCACCTCCAGCCTGGGGTGATCCATGCCTGCGGACGGTGCCTTGCAAGCACTGGACTGAATGCCCCCACTGTTTCAGTAATCATCTAAATGGGGTGCCCATCCTGCAGGCCCCCAGGCAGTCCTGTCCTGTACCCGAGCCTGGGCAACGCTGTGCTCCTCATGGTTTTCCTAATCTTTGTTTTGCCAGCATGGAAATTGCAGGCTGCTGGCAGTGTAATTCCCAGCGACAGGAAGCTACTGCCAGGCAGAGCTTGAGGAACAGGGACTCCTCCTGCCCTGGTGATTGCCCCTGCCATCCTCGTGTGAAACCCAGCACCCACAGGAGCTCCACCGAGCTCGGTCAGCACCACTCCCCAGGACCAAAGTGCCACAGAAAAAGTGGTGCTTCACAACCTGGTGGTTGCTAGGAAAGCACCACTTGTGGGGCTCAGCATGGCAGTGCCTCGGCAAGGAGCAGCCAGAAGGAAGCAGAGCCAAAGAGCTGGTCTGAAGCTCGACCTGCAACATGGAGCACTGCTGGAGAAGGGGCAACGCTGTAGAGGCTGTGGGTTGTGCTGGGATGTGGGTGGCACAGACTCTTAAGTAGGAGAGTGGATTTTAGCTTAATACTGGATGTTGTTTTCCCTCCAACTGTGTAGTTTAGGATGTAACATCACAGCAGCAGCATGGAGAACTGGTGATCTTGTTGACTGTCCCCTCACAGTGGAGTTGAGAAACCATATTGTTGGTGGCCCGGTTTGAGCATCCTCAGCCACTTCTTTGCTCTCATACCGATCCAGATATTTTATATTAGGGAGCTACTCAAACACACCTGGCACATGTGATTTCCCAACATCACACAGAAATGAGCATCTGTGTTTGGAAGGGAGCACTGATTTGGGGGAATGCAGTGCATGGATAGTTACTGGGATATGTCTTAGCAATTACCATCCAGACTGTACAAAGAGACTTTCCTGTTTTCATTTCTGGTCACCTTAGGCTACTCGAAAGATTTTTGCTCTGCCAGTTTATACCCAGAGACTCATTAAGCACCTTGTGGATCGCACGCTCAATACTAATCCGTTCTGGGGGCAAACACAAAAATCAAAGCTCTGATTTCAGTCCCGGTACCTTGCAGATACGGTGTGGGCCTGGGGTCCAGCTTCCAGCGGCTCGGAGCTGCCCGCGCAGCCAGGGAGGATGCCCGCCAAGCACCTCGGGCTGCACTTTCCGCCTGTGCCAGCAGTGGGGGCAAGAACACAGCCGGAGAGGCGAGGGAGGGAACACCAGAGCGGATCTGAAACTAAGGCCTGAAATCCCTTTCATTCCCCGCGTTGCTGGTACAAAAACATGCCGAGACAGTTCACAGTGAGCACGACTGTCACCCCCAGGCTTGGCAGGGTGTCCCCAGGGAGGCTGCTGGTATTTCCTTTCCCCTCAGTTTGCTTTTACATCAACTCCACCAATTAAGAAACCAAATAATTCAGAGGCAGCCATGTGGCACCGAGTGCTGTAGCTACGGCTAAAAATAACCCCAAAGCCTCAGGAAAAACAGCTCCAAGGACTGCGCACCAAGCCGAGCCCCGTTGTGGTGTGTGTGAAGCGGATCACAGCCCTGGCTTGCCCCATTTGGGGGGCAGCCAGACCCCCCCAGCTGGCCTGGCTGGATTTGAGGGCAGTGACGCTCCTCTGCACCTTTCCCTGGGAGAGCCCCCAGCTGCCGTGGGCTGGGGCTGCTGGGGCAGAGCAGGGAGGTGCACGGGGGCCCCCAGACACGAAGGGCTCCAGACCTTCTCTATCCCGAGGACAAGCACTGACTTAGAGTGGGTTCATGAGCTGGGCCTGGGTTCTGGACCTGTGGCAGATGGCTTTGCAAACCAGGAAGCATGGACAAAAACTTACCATGCCTTATTTTAGAAAGAAAACAGAAACACCCAAGAAATAGATCTTGAAAAACACTCTCTCTGAAGTCCTTGAAATTACAAACCCCATGGGTTTGGGAGAAAAATGGAATTTCTTTGGAGTAAATAAGAAACCAGGGAAGACCAGGCCACCTGGTGTAGCTCCACAGCTAGACCCATGCTCCTGCCAGGTACAGGCAGTTAAAAAAAATAGAATAGCGCATCCAGTTCTGCATAGAGGGTTTCTGTTCTTGTAAACCAAATGAAATTAATCATTACATTTATCTACAGGGTGTTCTATAAAATCAATAAGTTCTAGCACTGCATAGCAATCAAAATATGACAAGGCGCTTAAACTTTGCCAACTCAATCCAATTAATTATATCTTCATTAGAAAACAGTCATTTTTGTAGAGTCAGTTGGCTCTTCAAGGACCACAATACAAGCTTGATACAAGCTCATTGATTTTTACTTTATGATTTCCAGTTGAAAGCAAATAGAGATCACTCGCTTTATAAAACTGTGAAAAAATGTATTTAACATACCAATATTATTTATAAGCAGCAGCTAATATTTAAGTGCCTCTTGTACGCCTTGATAAAAGTGGTTCATGATTCAGCCCTCTCAGATGTTCAGAGGATGTTCTTCCACATTATTGCTATCGTCATTTGTCTTTCCCCTCTGACATGTGCAGTTTTTTATGCAGGAAAACTCTGTAGATGAGGCTCATCAGCAAGGAGGAGAGCAGCCTGAATACCTATGAGGTGTCGCTGCAAACAAACACCGCTGGACACCCCAGCCTGGCTCTACCACCTTTTTTGTGCAACAGCCTGGCAGCTTACAAGGCAGAAGTGAGACCAGAGGGCCCTGGGGAAAGCAAGAGTGGAGCTGCAGGCTGATAGGCACACTCCACTTGTAGGGCGTTAGAGGAAGGGAAAAGCTGAGCGGGTGGTAAGGACTTTTCATGGTGACAATAACAGGGAGAAAGGTTTGCTTTGGATTGGGGATTGCAGTGACGGCAAGAAAAACCCCGGCAGTCGTTGGGTGCTCATGAAGCTCACAAGCCCTCTGGAAAATGAAAGGTAAAAGGCAAATACTGCAAAAATAAATGTACACCAGGCAGTGGGCAGCATTGAACCCAGCTCCTCTCAGTGCAGGAAGGTGCTGCTCCGAGGTCCTCAGGACCTGCACCTGGGTCTCTCTCGTGAGTCAGTGCCACACTGTTCTTAGGAACAGTCCTTACCAGAGAAGCCACATTGGTAGGTGCAAAACAATCCCCCAATAATGGCAAACACTTGGGGTTTGCTGTTTTATTGTCATTAATAAGACACTCATGATAAAAGTCTGAATATACGAGGGAAGGATGAGTCAAACTGCTTCTGTCCCATCAGTGTCCCAGATCTTCCCAAAACTAAGGAGAGTGTCCAGAGAATGAGGATCTGGGCTTTTGAAGAAAAAGATGAAAAGTGAAGAGAAGACTGAGTTTTGTTTCCTTTCTGAAGCATGACTCTTGTTTTCAGTTAGAATGCATCAGATACAAAAGAAAGTGGAAAATAAAGTTGCGTTTCCACAGTAGTTATTTGCAGTTCCATGGTGCACTACTTCTTCCTGAGATGCCCTGCCTAGCCAAGGTAATGCCAGCACTGGGATGTCACTGGCACATGCGAGAGGTTGCCACCCATCACCAGCAGACAAGGAGGGCGTGCAGGGGCCCTGGAGCCAGGCACAGGGCTGCGTCTGCAAGCAGGCAAGCCTCTGAAATGGCAAGTGAGCTTCACAGCCAGCAGGCAGGGCTGCTGCCATCCCCAAGGTGCAGGCACCTGGGCTTGGCTCAGCAGGAGAGAGGACTCGAGGGCAGGAGCCACTTGTAGTGTGTCTCAAGGCATAGAAATCTTCACACCCCTGTGAGCTCAAGTCTTCAGGGAGGTGAGTTGTAACAATCCCAGAGGAAAGCTGGTCTCTGTCATAAACGTCTCCCTTCCCCCTTCCCATGGGTTTTGGACACTGGAAGAGATATAACAGGGTGAATAATTACATGAGCCTCAAGCCAATTTTTTGATGGTATTGAATTCAGCCAGGTTAATGGGAGTTCCTCAAGCCAACAACAGGGGAGGGGAGGAAGAAGCTGTGATGAGAGGAGGTGATTAGCAGATGGCACCAGGGGAGCCCAGCCCAAGCCAGAAGAGCTGCTACAGAGCCAGCTCCCTCTTGCAAATGCAGAGGCTTTCCTGGGATGGACGATTCCCTCCTGGCCAGGACGAAGTGTGAGCACACGTAATGGAGGCTTCAGTGCCACCCACCACTCTCCTGAGGCTCCTTCCCTACATTTGACTGGGCCCCTGGTGTGGGGAACGAAAAGACAAGCTGTAATTAGGCTCAGGGCAAACAAAGGAGGGGCTGGATTCGGTGGGTGACAGTAGTGAGAGGAGATGGGGCTGACCCCCCAAACACCCCCACCTGTGCAAAGCCTGTCCAGTGGCCAAGCCCTGCTCCAAGACCCAGCACTCCCAGGACAGCAGCAGTGAGTCAGGGGACAAAAAGAGGAGGCTGCCCTTGCAAACACAGCGGTGAGAAATCCCTTAGAAGAGTGAGTGACAGTAATTGGGAGTAATTGCAGCAACACGGACATGGAGACAGCTCTTTGGTAATTCACCGCTTCCTACGAAACAACACGAATAATCTCCCTCTAAAGTGATGGTTAGGGCCAGCCTCGTCATTTTTTTGAGTTTTGCCTTAAACTAGTTGTAAACTGAGATAATCAGTTCCTGTGGGATTTTTAAGAAGCCCACACATCTATTACACATTTCAAATCAGCTGTTTTCCTACCTTATCTTTGCTTAATGTCATTTTTCTTTATTGACCCTATAAAAGAAGAAAATTAATGTCCTTTTTCACTCAGACCTGCTCTCCTGGTTATAGATGCCATGGCAGACATTTCCTACCAGGAAGGAAAATAAAATTAGGCCCAAATTCTGAAACATTTTCACAGAGATCACAGCTCCTGTCTTCAAGGTTTTGCAGTGCCTCAGTTTGCTGGAACAAGACATGACACTACAGGAGACAGAAGCAGATGTCAGCAGCCACTGCAGGAGCTCCCTCTGCTAATAAGGGTTACCCAGAATTTAGGTTGAAGAGTGACTGATGGCATCATGCAGGACCATTGTCCAGGTAACAGCCATCAGGCCTAATTTGGCTGCAAAACTGCTGGTGAAACCCAAAGCACATCTGCTCTGCCTCATACCTTAGCTTTTTTAGCTGACAGGGCTTCCTACCTTCCTCCTTCTCACCTCACAAGCTGTCTGGTGGCTGTTCCAGGAGGATGGAAGATATGTTTGTAACCTGTAGCACCAATGATCAAAAAATTCAAGTGTGATTGAGAAGAAAATGCTCATGTTCTGTTCAGAATAAGTCTCATTCAGTCAACATTTTCCATTTCAGTGTTGCAGCCAGAAAAGAAGGCTCATCCACCTTGAAGGCTGAAATCACAACATTGCTGAGAGACCCGAAGAAGTGGCTGCTCCTCACCCTGGCTTAGGAGTCAGGTGGTACCACCCCAAAAAGAATGGGTATAGCAAACCCAGGGCAAAGGCTCAAACTTCTCAAGGGAGTGGATGAAGGCGGATGCACCTATTGGGAGTTACAAAATATTATGAAGAGAAACAAACTTACAGGGCCAGGACAGGAAGTGTGGTGCCCTTTGCAGGGGCAGAGGAGCAGCCTGCCCCAGTGGGTGCCCTGCCTGACACTGCATCCACAAGGCTGGGCACTGAGGGCTCCTCGAAATGAAACTTCTCCGTTCACAAGGTCTGTGGAAAAAAGCAGTATTTCCACATTTCTGAAAGCCAGGGCTCTTATGTGGGTGTCTGAAAAAGTCTAATAGCATGACAGTGTCAATCCTCTGCCCTTAGTTCACAGAGCATATCCCTCATGATTCCAAAAGCCTGGCGGACTTCTTATGAACTTTCCTTCTGGACAAAATATTTTAAACTGCTTCTGTAGTATGAAATGTTTTAATCTGAGATTTGGTATTCTGGTATGGGTCTTGTATTCTTCTTTCCATCAGTCACGATGCCCCTTTCAGGCAGCCTGGGAAGTGACTTCCCCCTCTGTGTGTGCAGATGTGCTGTAGGAAATGCAAACGCGTTGTAAGCAAACTCGGCTGAGACCTGCCCCTGCATTCCTGGGGCGCCAGCGGGGTGTGCACAGGAAACAAGCTGGGCTGTGGTGGGTCGGTGCAGTTCAGAAAGAATGTGAGTAATTCTTCAGAGCAGAGGTTAGCACATAAACCAGGGAGCAGAGGTCGGAGCAGCACGATTAGAACATTTGAGACAAGGAGGGTTTGAATCTGGATTTGTTCAGTTCTCTGCAGCTTGGCCTTTCTAAAATATTTTGGGAGAAAAATGGACAAATACATTATGCATTATGATTTATAGCATATGGAGAATTTTTGTTCTCTCATGGCTGTTGGGCACTGGAGTGTCAGCACTCAGGTCCAGAAGAAATTCCTAGTAACTTTTTTATACTGGTAACGAACAAGCTTTCCTTCTGCAGCCAAGCCCTATCAGCAGAGAGCCTTCTGCCAGGCAGGTCTTGGTCTCTCTTCTTCCCCCTCATCCCTTTTTGAATTGGCCACAAGACCTGGATGACTGTGAAGAACCTTTGAATGGGATTAAGCACAAAACAGTGCTCTGTTTCTGGATCTTTCCTCCTAAACAGAAAGTCTACATCCATCCTGAGCTTACAGGGAAAATCTGCCCCTCTGTAGAGTACAGAAATTTGGCTCTAAACAGAAATTTAGGCACCATCTCTAAAAACAATCTAGCCTATTCATAATGGATTAAAAAGAGAATTTTCTGTCTAGCATGCTCAAATAACTTTGTATCCATCATGCTGGAAATAGCTCCCAGATAGCAAAGCTCACTCATCATGCAAACTCCTTCTCTACCAATATGTAATCCTTTTAATTACTCACTGCAGAATGACTTGTCTGCCATCACACAAACCTGTTCAACTCCACCAGTATGGGTGTAATAGCACTTTCTTGGGCAGTCTTCAAAAATCCCACCAGTGCCTAGCTGGATTTCTGTATTTATGGGACCTGCAAGCACAGGCTGGTGGCTCTGATCAAACCATGACAAATCTGGGGGCTTGGTCTCCCCTGATCAGTCCTAAAATACAGTTTTTACAGTTGTCCCACTCCCTGCATGGTTTTGGCATCCTGACAGTAGTTCAAATAAAGCTGCTAATTTCTGGAAGAAAAATGACAAAGCCTTTTTTACAAGCAAGCTATCAAAAGCAACTTCTTTGATTACTAAGGCAAGAAACTGAATCAGCTCTGTTTCCTTGCAGCACTTTTGGTATTCTGTTGGTGTTTCTAAGATTTCTCATCTCCTGACACACTGAGACATTCATCTTCAGTTACAGTCAAAACCCACAGGTTTGCAGAAAAGTCAAAAATTTGTCCTCATCTGCTGCCTGTGATGCAGTCAAATGTTTCAACCCAGCATCAACCCAGCATCTCATCCCTTTTGCAGTGTTTGCTCAAGTATGTCCACTTCTCCCCAGTTCTTTGCCCCTGTCGCGGTGTTTCTCAGCTAAGGGCTGTGTTTGAAGAGGGCTTCACTGAGCACTTGCAGCATCACAAACATCAGCCTTCGAGGTGCTCTGTGAGGAGGCTGTTAAACAGCAGTGCAGCTGTAGGAAAAAAGTGGGAGCAAAATATCAGCGTGACAGACCAACCTCACAGAAACACATCAACAGAAACAGGAGTGACAGAATATCAGGTTAAAGGCAGAGCTACAGGATAGTGTCAGTGGAGGAAACACAGAGACAAATACATTTTTCAGAAGGAAAAAAAAAAAGAAGAGACATTATCATTCTCTGCAAAATTCTGAAGTTGAATATACCTTCTAGCTGTTGATTGTTTTCTCCCAAGCTGCTGAACAGAATAATTCTTATGGAAAAACACAGCAAAGATGTGAAGAAAACATATTAGGAAATCAGAATACATTTGTCAATCTAAATCACTGAGCTTTAAAAAATTACTGGATACAAATAGCACGAGTAGCACAATCTGCCCGTGCGTGCTCGAGGACCAGATCCTTGGGGAGCAGGGGAAGGGCATGGGAAGGCAGGGACACATTTCGGGGTGCGGCAGCTCTTGCTTCTGGTGCCACCCCTGCTCTGAGCACTGCAGCACAAACCTGCCAGCCAGCAGCTGCCTCCCACCTGGGCGACAGCATCCCTCTGGCCCTGCTGAGCTCCTGCCCGCGTGCTTCGCTTCTGGCTGGGGAAAGAAAAAGTCAAACCATGCTGCACGTGAAGGAGCAGGCCCCTTGCACAGGGATGAGTTTGCTCACTTCTATAATCCCTGTGGCTGGAGAAGACCTGAAGTAGAAGGATTTTTCAGTCTATTTGCCCAAGGACTTTTAACAATCATTACTTAGTGCATCTAAATCACACTTTCAAGCAACCAACATTTAGCTCAAGTGTCCTTTTGGGGCATTAGTTGCATGCAGACACATTTATATTTCTATATTTATGCATTTCTATCACATACTACCACTCCTAGACATTGTACTCTTGCATGCCTGACCCTGACAGGTTTGTAACTATATCTTGGACTGACTCTGATCTGGGCTAACAGGCACACTTTTTTAGCTGTAAAAGAGAATACATTTCATTCATACAAAAATGTGTAGCACCTGAGTAAGAAACGTATTGTGTATTCCTGAGAACTGGACAGAAATGCAGGCATTGTTCGCTCCAAAATCCCCCAGGTGATTAAACGTTATTTCAGAGCTGTTTAAACAGCAGATGCCCTGCATTAACAACATCAATTAGAATCCAATTCCGTGTCACTGGCCTGGACAATGCCAGCAGCTGGAGCTCCGTGTTTTGGTTTAGCTGTAGCTGGGCAGAAGACTAAACCAATTTAGGTAGGTGGTGAGGTGGCTGGAGTAAATGGGGTGCTGGTGCTGTCTGACACTGCATCCAGCACCATTGCTGGAGGAGATTACTTTGATATAAGGATTTCTTTTCAAGGCAAGCATCCCTAAATCTTGACCAGACACTGCGGTAAGAAGCAGTAGTGCAGGCATGTTCTTCCCATTACCCCTTTTCATCTGGCAAAAGGACAGGTCTACCTGGCACTATGGTAGCCAAAATTCCTGTTTGCAGGGGGCGCAGGAGCTGCCTGTTCCCTTTCTCCTCCAGCACCTAGAAATCCTGTGTCTCCTCAAAAAACCAAAAAAAAATTAAAAATCAAAATTTGCCTTTCCTTTCAGAAAAAAGTGGTTGCTGATTTTTTTTTAAAGTCTGTGGATCTGCTCACCTTCAGAGTGTGATTCTTCAAGATCATGTGGCCAGAGAAACACTGGATGTCGCCAGGCTGCAGACTCAAGGCTCCTTTAATGGCCTCAAGCTACTTGACGGATCAGCAGCTAAACTGTTCTTTCGGTGGGTCCCACGTACTACTGAGCACTCTGCTTTCCTGGCACAAGTGGGCAGCCTCATCCTTCTCAATTTTGTGAGCCGTGAGAGCCTCAAAACAGCATTCTCTTTAAAGGGGAGCAGTCAAGGAGAACTATGCTAATTATCTTGGGTAGAGGATCCTTTAGGTCTTTGCCAGTTTTTATCAAAGCATAAAAAGCAATTATTAAAATTAATGCAATTTACCATGTGTTCTACTTCTAGCAAAGCTATTTTTGGCAAGAGTTCCCATCTGTCCCATTGAGCAAGATCAGCCAGACTTCGCTCTCTATTCCGCTTCTCAGAGTTCTCATGTGGAGTTTGGCAAACACATTCCTTTTTGCAGAGAGGAGCACCTCCATTGCAGCATCTAGTTTACCTGAGAATTGCCATCACCTGGCAATTGTGTCCTCATCAGAACAAATACTTATTCTTCTTTCTCTGTTGCTCTCTGCTGGCACTGTGGATGTCCCTGGGTGAGGAAATGCTGCACCTTCTGCCCTGAGCAGATGTCCAGTGGGAAAGGTTGTGGGTCCAAGTGCCAGATTTGTCTGCAGGTTTTCAAAAAACAGCTTTTATCTGTATTTTTCAAAGTTCTACAGCCTGCCTGACATAAAGCAATTAGAAATTAGTTCATTTACATTTTCATACAACGGAAAACAAAACAGCACAAGGAGAATGCGTGTGTAGGGAATAAAGACCTGACTCCAGGGTAGTGTCCACGGCCCCATCGATACTCAAAGTGTTCTCACTCTGGAAACCTGGCACAAACACCGGTATAAACAGGAACAGATGTGATTGTCTGGAGTGGGGGCACACGAATCTTCCAAGTGACTGGAGTTCTGGGCATGGTTTTGCATTTGCCATCCCCTCACAGTCCTCTGGCAGCAGCATCCTCTGCATGGAGGTCTCACCTCTGTACAAGTGAAAGAGAACCCTGTGAAGGAAACAGCAAGGGCAGCTCAGTTTATCCTTTGTGCCCCTCGTCTGAAGTTGCACAGATGAAGGAAGCTGGGCAGATGAAGGAGATTATTCTAACATGACATACTGAAATCACAGAGGTGACGCAGTTTATTTTGACTGGAAAATAGAAAACCAAACCATAGTTTCACCTGTCCAGTGAATACACCAAGAGGAAGGGAAGCCCAGATGTGATGCTGTCACTGAGATACCTACTTGCTGGTTTCAGACTAGCTATTTATTAGCACTTTAAAGAGAAAAAGCTGTAATAGATTGAGTGGGGAGGTGTGATAGGGACATAATTAAGACCAGAAACCTAATAAAAGATATATGTTTAATGCCAAATAAATGCCTACCCAGTGTAAAGAAAAAATATCTGGGATATAAAACCTAAGGGGATGATTAAACACATAAAAAGGAAACTGACTCAAAGTCTTTAGACTCAGTCTCTCTGGTGGCTGAATCCCACAGTGCCCATGCTTGGCAGCACAACAGCGTATTGCTTTCCGCTTGCCATACTTCCTGAGTAAAGGAGCCCAAGTAACAAAGTTGGCAGCACAAATTTGGTTTGTGCTTAAAGCCGTTAATATCCCTACCTGGTGGGAGACAAATGTTGGAGAAGCACTCACCAGACAAGTTGTCTGAAGGATTTGCTCAAAGCTGCCTTGAAGTTGCCGCCATTCACCTTTGCCGCAGCATTGCTCCCGAAACACAATTGTGCTGAAATACAAAGACTTCTCCTGCAGACACACTCCCTGTGCTGCATTTTGCCTGGTTCAAAATTAATTCTCAAAATAATACCTAAACATACTTTTCTCAACATATTATCACTGCAACATTATGGCAGGAAATGTTGCTCACCAGAAATGGCATTCCCTTTGTAACCCAGGTTCACAACAGTCAGATGGTTTTACCCTGCTCTCTCCTCAGATATCCTTTTCTGATCCCTTCCAGCATTGCAGAGAGAAGTGGTATTTATCAGGACACTCAGTGAAAATTCTTCCCATTTCATTTTCTCTCCCAGGCATTAAAATCTATAAAAGATTCTTCCTCTTTAAGATATTGAAAGACTGGCATTGGTGATTTCAAGTTAATTAAACAGGAGATTCCAGGGTAAATTCCGTTCTCACAAAAGGCAGTGAAACTCTAAGGTAAGTTCAGTGAGGTTCAGTGTGTAGTAGCACAGGAGCGAGGGCTCCTTCCAGGCCAATGGAGTGGCTTATGAGTGCAGTGCAAACAGCACTTGGCACTCTATCAATTGGCTCAGTAGAGTAATGCATGCTGGTGATTGAGAACATTTTGTGTATATTATCCTGCTCTTTTGGACTACATTTAACCAATAAAACACAAAATAGCAGGTTCCTGAATTGTGATAGCCATAGGCTTTGTTGTTCTGTTCTGATTTCACAAAAACATACTCATTTCTATTTCACATTTGTGTGCGCACACGTGCATATGTGTGTCTCTCCATATTGAAAACATATGTGTATGTCTCAGCACATGAAAGCAACATTCCAGCTGAAATTCTATCTTCCTGGAGATCAGAAAATCTCAGTCCCAGATGGCAGACATGCTCTCTAGCCAGTCATGTTCCATTTCTCACTTGAGGCATTTTGGATTTGTGCAGTAATTGTGCACACTAGAGTTTTAATGCTGCATAGAAAGAACACAAACAGTCTAGCTGAAAATGTATGAATTGCATAAGAGCACATGCATATCTCAGGAGGTGGTAAATACTTCAATTTTTGTCTCCAATCTGCAGCCTTTACTTGCTATTATTGCTAAATGCACAAATAACATAACATAAAATAACAAATACCAAACCCAAAGTTACATCCAGTACAGGATAACTTATTAATAATGGCATCGGCAATGTATTATGCTGGAAAAAAAATTCACAATGGTTCCTCTGCAAGGCTTGTATCTCTACAGTGCCACAAGGAAATGTCCTGGTCCCTCCCTCATTGTGCAGGCATAATCAGTCCCTTTTGGGAAGGAGAGCACTCACTGTGTCTCCCTGTGCTTTGCAACTCTGTTGCAGCAAGCTGATTTTAGCAAACTGGGTGGACAGAACTGAAATAGGATTCCAGGAATGTGATGCAAATAGCAGACCCAATTCTGATCTCACATGCTCTAGTTAACATCTCAGTTTACAATTTACATCTGTGGAGTTATTCCTAATTTGTGCTGGATTGGGCCTACAGAATAATACTGCAACATGCCTTTTTTAACAATGCAAGGCCAACTTTCACAAAATTCCAAACACAGTTGCCTGCCATAATAATCAGAATCTCAGCGTCTTGCAGGATCACACCAAAGTCCACTGTATGCCATTTTGTTGCGGGGAAGATTGTTTGGGATCAAAGAGTCTCCTGCTTTAGCTAATGAACAGATAGGAAGAAAAATGAATGATAAGAAGTAATTGCAACTTGCAAAGTAAATTACACCATTAACTGCTCCAGAAATCAATAATCAGGCACAAAAAGAAATTCAGTTGAGGGGATGACAGAAGAAAAAATAAATCTCTTGGGCATCTTGCCACTCTGGGGATTTTAATTTTGAGTTTTCCACTCCCATCTATCCATTCTTATTGCCCATCCATCAACCTCCTGATGAATATAAAGGACTCCAGTGTGAAATGCCAGAAGATTGCTGGGTTGGTAGAACAATGGAAAGGGAGTCTTTCAGGTTTGGAGGAGGAAGGGTAAATCACAGATGACAGTTTAGAAAAGCTTGTCTCTGCTCTTGCTTTTTTCCCCTAACATCTCTCTTTAATAGCATTGGCAGTCTAATAACCATTTCAAAGGTAACCAAAATCATTCTCATGGGAAAATCATCTGGAAATCTCCTCCTGATTGACTCTAACTACTGACATAATTTTTAATAGAAGTGCAACATGATATATGCCTTTGCTTATTGGTGTAGTTTTAACCAGGGACAAAGTGGTTGTTTAATCTTACTCCCATGTTAGAGGCATTTATCTTCCACCCCTTTGTATTTACTATTTACATCCTCATAAGAATGCTGACACTGCAGCCTTCCTTATTAGCAATACTCCTTGATTTAATAGCATTTATGAATATCTCTATATTTTGGGCTTTATTAATGAACACTGTGTTTCCTTTTGTGTGCCTCCTTATGACAGGTTATCTGCTATGGATTTTATCCAGAAGGGAGTTATAAAGAGGGGGCTGGATCAAGCAGAAAGCCTACATGGAAAATATTGCCACCACTGTTGTGGTTACGTAGATGGTGGCAGAAGCCAACGCTTCATTAGAAGAGGGTGATGGGTTAAAATACCCATCCTACAGGAAGGGAAAAGTGGGGTGTGTAGAGAAAAAAAGGTGTTTTCAACAAGTACAGCTCACCTAGGCTGTGACCTGGACGCTGCTGCAAGCAGATACTATCATGGTCTGGAGGGACACTGGATGCCCAGGCTGCTGTGAGAAAAGCTGGTGGAAGTGCCGTGTAAAAAACCCTCGTGGTTGGAAACGCAGTTCCTGCAATGCAGTGCACTTACGGCAAACTGCGGCTACTTGTGCAGGAAGCACCTACTGGTGGGTGCGAGCATTGCTCAATTACACCTCCACAGCACCACGGCTCTTAGAGACTCTCCAGAAACTGTCCAAATCCCAGCTCCTCGTGCGAAGGAAAGTGTGGACCTGCCACTTGGAAAGGGGGACAGGTAAGGAAGAGGATGTCAGTGGGTGCAGCTTTTCCCAGAGACCATGAATCTGACACTCTGGCAGTTCTGTACCATCACCTGGGCAAGAGCAATGAACTGGTCAGGCCCCACTGTGGCTGGAGAGGTACTTGCATCACAATCAAAAACAGCCCCAAGGCTGACTGCACACTTTCCCTAGCAGCACTACAGCCTTGTATTCACCACCTTAGATCATGGCTCCAGAGGGATGGAATAGAGAGAAGACAGACCAGCAGGCTTGAAGGTGAATGGGAAAGAAGAAACCTGAAAGAACAATTTTTTATGCTTGCAACTAATGTTTTATTTTGAATAAACATGGGCACTCACAATTATGAGCATTTTTTGGTTAATTACTGCTATTTATGTTGGCAATTATCAAGTGTCATATATGATTATTTTATATCCTTAAACTTTGTCAGCTGAATGTGTAATCTTCAGCTCCCTATGTGTTTAAGACTTATTTTTACATACACAGTTATGTTTTTATATCTGCGGTAATTCACCAGTCAAAACATGACATGCATGATTTTGGTTCCAATCTTTCCACTTTAATTCTGCTCTCACCCCTTCCCTCCCCCCAGTAACCAGTCATATTTGACTGATCTTTTCAGATCAAAAACTAAAAAGGAAGAAATATGCCAAATTTATTTGCAAATTCTCCTTGTTGAGCCCTGTCACTTTAGCGACAGCCCTCCCTGAATTCCCTCCTCATTTGGATTTGAAAAGTGGATGTAACCCCTTCAAGGCTGGACACATTTTCTTTGGATCATTTTCCTGTTTGCCTTTGCAAACAGGAAGAGACTGATCTTCAAAGGGCTTTATTAATTGCAATAAAATTTAATCTACAGTATTTCCAATCACACATAAAGATGGCTTAAATCCCTTAGGAGCAGAGATTAGCCTGGAAAAGGACTTCATATGTTCCAAAGGACAGATAAAATCTTCCAAAAATTAGCAAAACAATTTTTTTCTTTTACACACCAAAGCTGATTTTCCTTCCATGAGCGTGAAAAGCCTAGTTTTTATTAAGGAATACAGTGGGCAATTTGCAGCACTGTAAACATATTTGGTCTTCAGTCATCCTGACTAAAACAGGTTTTGTGAGAGTTTAGTTAAAGCTGCCTGTACAAGCTCCCACCAAAACTGGTGCAAGATGTGTTCCTCTCCAGGACCTGCTACATGACTCAAATGCCAGTGCTGATTTTACCAAACTAAGGGAACAGATGTGAAACAGGATACCAAGGATGGTTTGGGATAGGAACATGTCACTGCCATGACTGTCACCACACTGCCTTTGAGACACCTATACTGATAGGAATACTTTTCCCTCTTTATGATCTATTTTGCAGCATTGAACCTAATTACGTGTTGGAGTGAGTGCATGTTTTTTCCCTGACCGTACCACTGGTATCGAGGCTGAAACGCCAACATTTACATACACAATTAAACCAGTGTTTATAACAGTACAGTGTAGCAAAGCCTCAATTTTTGAGCAGAGCGAAATTCAAAACACTTCTCTAAAATGATAATAAAAGAGATTGAAAATACAAGTGAGAGCAAACCAGATGCAGATAGGAGTGAGCAGAAGCAGTATGGAGCTTGGCACAGCATTCGCACACTCACTTGCTAGGCATATGCCTTTTTCCATATTACTCCTGCTTACTGTAGTTGGTAAAGGGTTGCCCTTTTTCACAGAGTATTTTTGCTGGACTAACTTTGAATTTAGCAGTGCAGGCGTGAGGAGCCATTTTGTGCTTGGTGCCTGCAGAACGTGTTGCCCTGTGTGCCAGTGGATGAGTTTGTAAATGGTTTTCTCCAGCTTTCCCCTGTGTGAATGCCGAGGCAGCGGCACACGTGTAAAGTGGACATGCCTGTTATGCTGTATGTCATTAAGCCTCTGTATGAATATTAACTAATTAGCCAGTAAGAGCTGTGACAAGGCTGTTGCAAATGGCAGGAGCTGCAGGGGACACAGCTTGAACACCAACTGCATGTTTGAATGCACAAGGGCCCAGGGAATGGAAAGGGAAGCAAACAAGCTGAAAGGCCGGAGCAAGCCAGCAAGAGGGCTTCAAAAATACAAATAAATTTAGCACATTAAGACTGGCAGCATCTCATGTAGGTTTAATGGTTATACTAAGAATGGAGTGTCAATCTGGACTGTCAGCCTTTAGCATGGAGAGATTATAACGTAAGTGCTACCCGAGCCTTAATTACAGCAAATCAATGTTTTGACACACCACTTCAGGACAACAAAGGTCCCATGGTAAAAAGAGGTTTCTACACTTCCTTTTAATTTGCACCAGGCTGCTGAGACCTCTGATGCATAACTTCTGAGTGCTTTGGTTTCCCATTCTTAGTTTTCCAAGAAAATATGATTTTTCGTTGGGGACTAAGGTTAATCTGGTAATTAAATCCAAGGTCCCGGGTTCCGTTCCAAGCTAACATACAAACTCCCAGTATTTGCCCTGATCTCTCTATTCTGGTTACTCTGGCTGTGGTTTTTATGGCTGTCTTCTTTGGGAGAAAGTCTGCAACAGTTCAGAGTGAATGAGCATCCCGGGTGGTCTGAGTGAGGATAAAACTGTCTATTAAGAAGGAAAATGTGGTTGGTACGGTAGGACCTCACTTTAAGAATCAGGCTTGTCATAGCTGGAGTAAGGAACTGAGGGTGTGGTTGATGCCAGTAGGTCACCCAGCATCACAATGGCTTCACAGATCATGACAGGTTTGTGTTTATTTGAGGAGGAGATCTGCTCTTTGCCTAATGTGTAACACAGACATTGCAATGACGGTTTATGCACACTCTGATGTCACAAAAACCAGCTGGATTAGGACGACTACATACAACACCTCAAGGGCCCAGCTACAGGCTGAGACAGAGCAGTCATTCCTGACACAACTTTTCAGTTTTTCTTGCCCAGAAGAAAAAACGGTGCTGAAAGCCCCTTTCCCATGGGGTGAAGAGAACAATGAGATATGAACATAACCCTCCAAGTGTGTTCAACTGCCTTCCTGGGTCTTGAGGGGAAGCCCTTAGCTAAGGGAACTGGCTAGCTTGTGTCAGTGCCAGATAAAGAATTTTTTTAAGACAGAGCATTAGAGAAAAGAAAAAAGAAAAAACTTTAAAAAGGGGAGGGAGGAATATTTACAAGTGCATGAATGGAAGCTTTGTCGACAGTTTTCTGGCGAGATAAGGAGCTGGACTGGCCCATCTCTGCACGGCATGGACACACTCGTTGCCTTTGAGTCTCTCAGGAAAGAGCAAAAGGAGCTGCTGACATTTCTGCTTAAAAGGAAGAATCAATGAATCTTTGTTTCCCACTGCCTGCTTGTTTGACCTTATTGTGTTGCGGAATAGAAAAGAAATAAAAGAGAATGGGTGAGGGGAGAGCAGATTTGTGCTAATAAAATCCAAGACAAGATCACAGCCCTCTGATCATCACTGGAGATGCCATTATTTGGTTGTTGTCCTATTTGCCGCTGTTGCTCATTTCTAATTCTTGCCTTGCTGTAATAAGTCACACTCTTTCCAGCCATCATCCCTGTATTGACAGGCAAATGTCACCCAGGTTTGATTGACGTCCATTGCTCCTGAATACAGAAGTATGATTTAGGAATCAATTCTGTTTGTTTATTTAAACAGCTCTTTGTGTATCTTGTATATCTGTAAGCAGGACAAGTTCCTTAATATTTTCCCTGCAACAATGCCATGAATATTGTACATTCACCTTCCCACTCAGTCACAGAGGTGCCCACCAGACCTTGGGGGAGAAGTCTTTCATGCACAGAAAAAAAAAAAAAGGCACAAGATTTAACAAAATGCTTTGCTGTCCCCGAGTTAAGCCAAAGAGATCTTTTTCTCAGGTCCAGGCATCTGTCAATTTGCATATACCCCGGACTTTTCTTTGGGCTTCTAACAAAAGGGAACTCTTTCCCTCAGTGTCAGTTTGCAAGCAGAGCAGCGGCTGGCTTTAACACCGGGAAACACTTTAGCCGGTGATGAGTATGTCAATTTTAATTCACAGGAAAAACTATTTCCTTCTCTGCCTTTATGGTTGCATTTGGGACGAGGAGGAAGAGGGAGATCCGAAATTGCCAGAGATGTTAAGCTCTTTATTATTGTGGGAGGTACATTTTCAAATAACTTTTACTTGGACAATTGGTAAAACATCCCTGCATTTAAAGCGGTATTTCCCAGAAAACACTAACATGGCAGAGTGGCCTCAGGGAAGCGTTAAGCAAGAGGTGGATTGACCTTTTAATTCTCGATCGGTGACCTGAAGGGTACCCAGAGGCTGCTAAGCACATCTCTTCCTTTCGGTCTGCTTCAGAAAGAGCTGTCATCGCAAGATGCAGCTAGTGAGTGAGGCTCACGATTTCGCTGTTCATCCATTTGCGGGAGGGGTGGGGGAGGGAGAAAAGAAAAAAAATATATATTTCCCACACTGCCAGAGTAATGCCAAACTCTCTGTGAGTGGGAAGAGAAGAGCAGATGCTGGAATGAGATGCCAAAGCAGCTCCCCTTTCCCCTGCGCTTTTGGGTGCCTATAAATTGCTCCAGCGCGCTCGTCAGCCTCCTCCTCTCCTGGCAGGTGGCACCCGGGCAGGATCCCGCTCTCCCTTCGGCTCCGGCTTCGGCGCGGCGGCGCGGGCACTGGGCGGCGGGCACCGGGGCGGCCGGGAGGCGCGGCCCCGCTGAGTACTGTCGTCTCTGCGAAAAGAGAGAGAGAGGGAGGGAGAGAGAGAGCGAGGAGGCGAGCGGGGCGATCGCGAGAGGAAAGGCAAGTTCCAGGGAAAGTTGACTCGGACTGGCACAGCCTGCAAAAAAAAAAAAGTCGATCGCCAGCGGGAGCATAAAAGTGCGGGCGGCCGGGGCGCGTCGGCAGCTCTCCCTCTCCCTCTCCGCTCCGCTCCCTCGCCCGCCCGGCGGCTGCAGCGGCCGCAGCGGAGCGCCGCGACCCGCGGGAGCCCCCGCAACACCGGCGGCCCTCGGGAGGGCGGCCGAGCCCCAGGGGAGCCGAGCTCGCGCGGGCTCGGCGTTTTTTCGGCTCTGAGGAGGAACCCCGCCAACCATCAAGATTTTGTCCAAAAGCAGACAAGAGGATCGCCCTGCGCTGAGCCGGCTGGTGGGCAGCAGGCGGCGGCTGATCGCGGCCGGCGCGCTGGGGG